>CAUJRU010000389.1:600000-768272 GCA_963277665.1 Viscum album | reverse complement strand
GGTAATTATTACTAATTATTCCTAATTACCATTAACTATGAACAATGAATGCTAATAATTTAAATTTATTAAGTAAACAAAACAATATAAACATAATTAAATTACAACTAATTAAGAATAATCGAAACTAATAAAAAATTTAAAATAAATATTAAATTAAAATGAACATAAATACCTTTAAAATTGATATGAGGTTGATCTCTGATTGTTGTTGAAAACTTCAATATCAACTCCGGAAAAAAAAATTATACTCAAGAAACGCTGAACTCTAAAAATCGAGTTTTGAGAGAAGTAGAAGATCGATTTTGAGAATGAGTGAAAAAAATGGATGGGGGGTATTTATAGGTTAGATTATTTGCGACGGGTCTATTTGCGACGGTACCCGTCGCAAATACCTTAGCCCGCATTGATTACGGTCAACGGTTAAATAGTTATTTGCGACGGGTCCCGTCGCAAATAATAACTTGCCGACATACTATTTGCGACGGGGGTATATTCCCGTCGCAGATATCTATTACCGCCGTCGGTTATTTGCGACGGGCGGCAACCGCCCGTCGCAAATAACTTTCCCGCGATTTGGCGCGCAAAGCGCGCCAGTCCTTTTGCGACGGGGAAAAGTTAACCCGTTGAAAATAACTACTTATTTGCGAAGGCAGAATTCCCCCGTCGCAAATAAGTTTCTAACGGGACTATTTGCGACGGGATAAATCCCGTCGCAAATGCCCCTTTTTCTCGTAGTGTCCATTACATTGATCAACACGATTCCTTTGGGTTCTAGCCATCGTCTAAAACCCAAAAAGAATAGTGTGAGAGACAAAAATCATGATAGGGAAAACAACATAATAAAGGGGGAGTACCTTCAATATCTAACATCTTAGGTTTAATTCTATGATCGTTACCGTAATTCTAGTACTATAACCTATTCTTATACTTAACCTTAGGGACATCCCTAAAAATATCTTAGAAATATCTCTAGGGATCTCACTAAAGTTTTCTTGTCCCAGTTTCCAAAGGTTAAGTAAACCTTTCCTCTGATACCAACTGTAGAGACCCAAAGCTTGACGTAAATGGACATTACATTACTTTTGAGGAATACTTAATAAATAACAAAAACAGACACCAAATGTCAGTAATAGTTTAGTGTCTTTGGAAACTTGGAACATAATCTTCTAATTTGGTGAAAGATCTTCAACATCACCCATAAAGATCTTCCCATTTTGTTTTCTAACCTAAAACCTTTCTTTATATCCTGGGGAAAAGAAAACATAAAAAGGGTGAGCTCAGATGCTCAGTAAGGGTAAACATAAAGAACATAAAACAATCCATAAACATTTGAATGCAAAAACATGAACATAAAATCTAAACATCAAAATCTTGAGAAAAGACATAAATCTTGGAAGTATATAAGGCATATATCATAATGAAACCTCAATCATGATAAAAAATCATGGGAATAAAACATGTAATTGTGGCAAACCAATAAGCACATGATATGATTTCCATAGTAGCCAAGACATTGCTGCCAGGACCATCTTAGTGGAAAAAGTCTCTTTCTGAATCGAGTTCACTCCTCGTTTCAGTCCTGTAACACTGAACCGAATTAACATACTGTTCGATCCATGTCTATCTCATGAGATATAAATCTTTACCCAATGAATTAGAGAGAGATATAGGTCTCACCCATCTCATAATGAAATCATTCTTACATGTGCCACAACATAAACATAAATCATTCATCATAACCCAATGAATAAAATGGGTTTCATAAAAATAATCTCATCATAACATAATCCATATAAAAAAATGTATATATTTAATAATAAGAAAAGTTGAACCATGTAAATCACAGAGACATTATACTTGAAACATAATCATACTAAATAATGTCATCTTAGATGGAAAATAGTTTTGACAAAACACTTGAAATGAATTGTTGAGGAAAATGTCATTTCTTCTTCAAAATCATTTTTTTTTTCAAAAAATGCCATGAAATTTTAAAATAAAAGGATTTTATTGAAAATAATCATGAAATCTTTTTGAGTAAGCTTCATGAAAATAAGGTGTTATGAAACTGTAAAAATTCATTCATTCTGTATAAGTTAAAAAACATTCTTCTCGTACTTTTGCCGGAAAAGTCAAAAAGTACCTCATAAAAGAAAGATTCATTACATACCATGTATTAAAAGTCAAAATGCGTAAAAAGGGACTTAAAAATACATGAATCCATTTTTATAAAATAGGGACATGGATGATAAATATAACCCCAGTAAATACTTATGAATAAACAATCTCGGATAAAAACGAGATTGGAAAAGTTATCCATTACCTTAGGTCTGATATGCTTCATACGTATCCGAAACTCTTGTATAATGATTTAAATAATTTCATTGAATTATTAAATAATCATATTCATTGTTATGATATCATATATGGTTCACTTATGACTTTATATTACCCGTTCTTTTGTAAATTCAATGTTAAAGTAGTGTTTTGGGTAAAATCATTTTATTTATCATATGTGTTTGGACTTGTTATTCTTGATATTATTATTACTTATATCATGATTTAATTACTTCCAGAATGTAAATCATGATTTATATATCATATATATTCAGTATATATATATATTAGATAGATAAATAAAATGAAATACAACGTTCATGGAGACAGTAGGCCGTATCTACGCATGAACACTGTTTTCTTTTCTTTATTGAATTGAATGGAAGTAAGTAGATGAAATATATATATATATATATATAAATCCATTAGATTTATCATGTCATATATTTCAGTATAATTCATTATATATACTTTATAATCATTCTTGAGTGGTTAACATGTAGAATGAATCTCATCGCGTCGTGGAGATTGTAATCCGTACGTACACACGAGCGATGATATGGTTCCATTAATTATTTAATTGAATTGGAGTGTATGATATAATATCTCATAATAAGTATTATGTTATAATAACTATATATAGTTATTCTTTACACCATTATACCCATCTAATTAAGGTGGTGGTGGAAAAACAGATTACACCACGACGTGGAGACGGTATTCTGTATGTACGCACGCACGGTGATTTCATTTTCCGTAGGATGGATAGAAGGTGAAATGGGGGTGTTTCATAATTATAACAACATATAAGTATATTACTTATACTGATGTTTTTACTTTATAATGAAACAAGTAAATAAGAATAAGTTCAAGAAGAAAAAAACTTAAAAGAATCGGTAGAAGAGATTACCTCTTCGTCGACGCACCTCTTTTAAGCTTCCTCTTAAGGCACTAGAGTTGGTCTTTTGATGATACCAGAACCTCTATAATGTTTCTAGGAAAGTTGATAAGTGAAAAGTACAGGGTTTGTCCGAGCTTGAAGGCTCAAAATTGTGTAAAGAGAAGAGGGAGGAGGTGCCCTTTTATAAGAGGAGTGAGGGGAACCTTAGGAAAAACATAAAATACTTTTTATAATAAAGTAATATTCGGTTTAAAATAGCTCCAAATTAATTTATTTCGAATAAAAAGTTGGGATGGGTAGAAATAATCTCAACAAATATATTTTAGACAAGTTTAGGTTACTATTTTAACAATATCATTTAGATTTAACTCTAAGTTAAATAATTTAACTTTTACCGTGTCTTCTTGTTTTCTTACACTATATGGTTAATAAACTTACTATAACAATCCAAACGAACCCCAAGTGGATCATTATTAATATATATAACCTTATATAAGTCATGTGGCCGATCCTTAGATTTTTAGGAATAAAATATCAATTAATAATATAATATTTGTTTTAAAAACTATTTTATGTAAATTTTGACACAATTTGGTAATTGAATTTTTTGAAAATCATAAAATCACGATTAGTTCAAAAATAGTTATTTTAATCAATACTAACTTGTCATATTAACCTATAAAATTAGTTTAATTCATAAAAAGTCTCAAATTAAATTTATTTGGGTATTTATAACATCAATTATGTTAATATTTCATTAATAATGTAATTACTTCATCATCATTGTGTCATAAATAAATTAAACTATTTAATGTCTAAATTTTTTAAATAAAATAAATTTATGTATAAAATAGTTTTTTCTTTCTAATGAATATTTATAGTATAATTTATCTTATGTATTACCCAATAGTAAAAATTATTTAGTTATTAAACTTCGATTTTAACTCTTTTAACTCTTCTTTGAATTAAATAATAATAAATGTCCTAATCTAATCCAAGTGGACCTAAATGATAATATTATATTATTAAGGTTTTTTGGTCTAATTACACTTATCCAATAGAATTAGGACATGTGTTAAGGTAATAATAATATCATTTTTACCCTTAATTACCCTATTTACTTTTCACTGTGGTAAATAATAGTAAAAAGTTACTATTAACGAAAAATTATTTTCATCTCATTGAACCACATTTTACTTATTGATATCAACTGTGCCTCTCGGTTTTTTTAAATTCCACTCACAGAAGCAGTAAAATTATGTTTTATGTAAATTTGCAAATTCTCCTAGGAGGTGGGTAAAAGACGGTGAAAAGTTCAATAAAATTTTTATATATATAAAATTATTATAAAATGACTCCAATGAATTAAATTGAACTTATATAGGTATTATGTATCTATTTGAATCTAAAATAAAATTAAATAAAATAAATAATTATTTAAATAAAAAGTCAGTTTTTAAATAGTAGCCTGGTGTTTTCACTATTCATCCAAAATTGAAAGTTTTCAGAAAAATACCAAAATTTCACCCTAGGCTAATTTCTATATTCCAAATCAAAAAATAAAGTCCATTTTGAAAGATAAAATTTATAAAATTTCAAAAATTGGTTATTACTATTCATAACAGCTAGTTTATATAATATTTTAATAATATATCGTTGTTTAGTGAAACTCGGTATTGTGTACTACACACACTATCAAGGAAGGTCGTGATTGCGTGTAATGCATGCCAAGTCAGGGCTGCGTGTAGTGCAATCTCCCTTTGGTGTTGCGTATAACATAATCAAAACTTGTTTCATTTATTCATTAAACAAAATCTATACTTAATGTTGCGTAGAATAATTTTTACAAAACAAACTTGAAATTGTGTTTAACACTTGCCAAGAATAGTGTTGCGTATACTGCTAGTTAATACGGTGTTGCGTATAGTACAAACTAATCTTGGTGTACAATAGAAGACATAAAATAAATTAAAAAGAATATATCTCATAAAATCTTGGGGTGTTACAGGGAGAGTCAGGTGTGAGCTCAGTATCCCAAGCCTCTTTTCCATGTTTTTCTTTTCGGGGATGAAGAGATTAAAGTGGGTAATGATGTAGATTCCTGTTTTTCACCTTTTAAGACTTTTGAATATTTCTACATATATTTCCATATCTGTTCACTAAGATGTCATGAAATTCTGAGGCTTGGTGTTCCTAGAATAAATTATAAAAAATATAAAGTGTTTTTTTACTATTCACATGATGGAAATAGAATATCTCTTAAATGGTTGATCAAATTATAAATATGAGACCATAGTTGGATCTGAAATGCAATGTTGACCCTAGGCACGACATAAAATATATCGGTGTAGGACGTTCAGACCCCTCGCTCGTTAGTGGTATGTTAAATGGTTGAATTAATTTATTAATTCATTCATTTAATAGATCAAACACAAATAACTCTCAAATGGCAACTCAGATCGGAAATGCAAGGCCACAGTTGTGTCAGGAGAATTCTTTTTACCCTAGGAGGGGTATAAAATTTTTCTGCGTAGGCCTTCTGTAGAAAAAGTCTGAGAGGGAAAAACTGTAAACAAAATAATTAATTATTTTTTTTAAAAACAAATGGCTTCAATAACTTCTGTACAGAGACTCAGATTGAAAATATGAGACCAATGTTGAGTTCATAGCATGGTGTTTACCCTAAGTGTGACCTAAGTGGAGAGGGAATAGAAGTTTCAGATTTCGCATCCGCTGGCAGTTTACTATAAATATGAGGTTAGAGGAATGAGCTAGGGTTGAATCATTTCTCTCTCGAATGGAAGAGAATTGGCCTATGGAAATTCAATGTCCAAAGGTCATTGAATTACGATGAATATTTAGATGATGATAGATCATAGCACATCGAATGCAACGACGAAACCTTATTCGAGGTAAGATTCTTCATTTTTTACCTAAAATTGGGGTTTTAAATTGATAATATGTCCTTTGTGGTTTTAAATTTTCATTGGATTATCATTAATTGATGGATGAACTAACATGTCTATTAATCCCTGTGCAAACCCTTAATTGGATCTGATATGCGTTTGTTCTGTGCAGATATTTGACTCCCCAATTTTGGATGCAAGAATCAACTATCAGATCATTGATCAGAGGTCATCGTTGTGAAGGGTTTGTCGTAGGGATAATAGATCTATTGAAATATCTAAAATAGGGAGTCTAGTGAGGTCATGTTTTTCTGTGGAAGGGACGACCAGAGCAACGTCAACCGACGGTGGTCGGTAGTGGCAACACGCGGCTACGGTGGAGGTCGGCTCCATGGTGTGGCCTTGTGCCGCGGGGGAGGCGGTTGGGTGCTAGTCAAGAGGTTTAATGAGGTAGAAGCAGGAAGAAACTAGTAAGATGGTTCTGAGGCAGCAGGGAGGAGCTCCGGTGCGAGCTGGAGGTAGCGGTGTGCTGGGCTGAGGCGACCGGTGGAGCGGAGTCAAGAGGAAGGTCGGATGGTCTCGAGGGCGGTCAGGCAAGGCAACTGAGGGGTATACAAGGGGAACGAAACCCACCTCACATGGGTCTTCAAAGTGTGGCTTGGGAGAAATTGGAGGACCGGCCTTGTGGGCCGGTTGGTGTGGGTGGCTGATGGGCGAGGTAGGAAGTGGTAGAGCAGACTGGACTGGTGATTTGGGTGGCTCAATTTGGCTAGAAAATCCTTAAAATGTTTGTATCTTGCAATCCGGGCGTTCGTTTGACATGTTGTCTATGGACACATGATACTCTCATCAATGAAGATCTTATTAGAAATGTTCGGGATTTTTTGTTCTTTGTATTGAGGTGTGAGTACCTGAAAGTCCTAAGTTAGATAATAATAATTAAATTATTATTATTCAGAAAACTTGTTTCAGACCTACCTTCTAAACAATAGATCCTTTTGACAAAACTGTCTAAGGCATTGCAACCCTATAGTTGACGCGTAATTTTCAATAAAACATTAGTATTTTTAAACCAAAGATGTGGTATAGGCCTCATGGGGCCTCTTCGCACATTTTCGGTGAAAGACGACTTTTTCATCGGGTATCTGTTTTGGATGAATGAGTAGTCCACCTAGTGTGTGTGTCTTTTCGAGGGAATCAAAATGGGGTGATCTGTATAACTTTTTTCTAGAATGAGGTGTGGGCCCCATGATATGCCTTTTGAGTGCAATGTTCTAGCTTACAGCCTTTCCATAAGATGTCCATTTGGGGAAAATAAATAGTCAATCTGGCATGTTTTTCCATAATGATCACAATGGCGTGATCCGTTTTGATGTGTGAATCCTTGTTCATGATCTCATTAAATGTGGAAACATGAAAGGAATATTTTTGGAATATTATTTTGATGTGTTTGAAGAGAACCCACGATTGGTTCAACCTTGACTCTTATGAGAGTGGAGAATATTTATAAATATAAGTGGTTAATTGTTCTCGATCGATTTCTGGCGGTGTGCCAAAATAATAATTATTTTGTCTCTCCGGATAAATGAAGATCATCGTGCAATCGTTAGCCTTTTGTATAAAGGTTCCATGTACTCTAGGAGTACACTGGCACACCTTGTGGGTACTAGTTTTTAGTTTAGTACCTGAGTATATCTAGGTACATAGGCAAACTATAGGGTGGGGTCACACGTCGTGTGGGACCCACACATGTCGTGTACCACTATATGAATTCTTTTACCTCTCGTATCTTTTTCTTTTTAACTCATAATTTGGCCCCCGATGAGCCTATCCTATGTGTTTCTCTACATAGAATATGATGGTGACCTCTATAGTGGATTCTAAGATAGGATGTGATATTCCCCTGGTGTGATGCATAATCAGGGAAGCACTGGATGGCTGTATCGACGTTCTTCTGAGAGGTGTAGTTTCTCAACGTCCTTCTAAGGTTTTTACCTATATCTGGGCTGGGAAGTGGTCCTCGATGGTAGTGATGTTTCAAAATCACCAGAGCAGTACTGGCTTACCTTCCAAATTTCCTGGGCAGTGAGGTGTTTTATTCTCTCTTAAGGACTTACCCTCCAATGGGGCTGGGTAGTGAAGTTCATAATTTACTCTTCTAGGCTTACCCTCCGATGAGGGTTGGTAGTGGGGCTATTAAGTCTCTCTTCAGGGATTACCCACCAGTGCAGCTGGCCAGTGAGGTTCTCTGGTTACTCTTTTAGGACCTACCCTTTAGCAGGGTTGGGTAGTGAGGTTCGTCATTTACTCTTTCGGGCTTACCCTCCAACTGGGTTGGGCAGTGAGTTCGCCGATGACTCTTCTCATCATACCCTCTAGAGGGAATGGATAGTTGGTTCACAGCATTATGACATGATCTCTCTACTGTGAGTTATAGTTACGAGATATTCTTGATGTGATATTGGACTCTCAAGGAAGAGGAGCGCTTTTCCCACCAAGACACATCCTTGTGACGCGACTAAAACCGTGCAAGCGAGACAAACCCACCCAAAGCGGATAGTATCAAGGTGCGTTGATTGGGAACCTTGACTTGAAATTCAAGGAAGACATGTGGGATGTTGGTCATTGATGGTCATTACTCATAGAACTTTTGGAGACTCTTTATCATAGGATGAGCTAGTGAGATATAGATCCCCTTACTCTCTTGTTTGGGTTTCTTTGACTCAGCATATATATATATATATAGTATTTGTAGTACCCACTCCTTGGGTTTTGGTTACTCTCCATCCATGATAGGAAAAGACACATGGGGTATTCCACATTTTTTCCATGTCTAGATTCTCGTGGTTGGATGAGTTTACTCTCCTACTATTGGTAGTGAAGACTAGATGAAATGTTCATCTTCTCACCGATTCTAGATCTTGGTGTCTAGATGAGATTACTTAACTCCTTTGTTGGTTTGAGCTATACTATTTTAATATATATTGTTCTATCTATAGATTCCCCCATGAGTACCTCTTTTACTGCTCTCTTGAGACTTTAGGGTATCCAACTGGGTATTTTCATACTCACCCTTGCTTCGGCTTTGCCCATACTAGGTGTTCCCTTGCAGACGATGGACAAGTTCATAATGACTTCATATGGGAATAGGGATATGGGGTGCTTGGATTACATGTGGTGGTCTTGGATTGGGATCTAGGAGTGAGGCTCTCTTAGCTATTTTAATTTTCCACATGTTGTGAGGTTGTGAAACTTTTCTAGTTTGGCGTGTACTTTTTAACTTTCCCTTTAAGTTTACTTTTCTATACTTGTATTGTTTAAAGTTATATTCATGTTTATGATTTATATATATTGAATTTTTTAATCTTGTTTTCTTTTTCCAATGCACTTTCTCATTGATTTGGATGTGTTTGTGTGTACGGGTTCTTAAACAAAGGCCTACCTATGTTTATTGTACCTTCAGTGCTATTATTCATCCCTTAGCCTATGGAGGTGGGCTTGGGGTAGTTGCTGCTCAAGCCATGGCATGAGCTGGGTCATGATATGTAGGGTATGTACTTATACAAGAGTGATTGGTTGAGTATATAATGAACTTGAGCCAGATTTGGTGGATGTGTAAGATGATAGGCAACTACACTTATATGATCAATTATATCAAAAGGTCCAATGTACCTTGGGCTAATATTATCTATCCTTAAAAATGGAATGACTCACTTATCTAGTTATATTGAAAGGAAAACATTGTATCCAACTTTAAACTCCAAGTCCCTTCAGTGGTTCTCAGCATATAAATGTTTTTTACTCTGAGTATCTTTTATATGTTGTTGGATGTCTTGAAACTTATTTGTTATCTATTGTAATATATTAGGTACAAGTAGCATTCGTTCTCCAACATAATCCCAAAAATTAGTCGTTCTACATTTCTTACCATATATATCTTCATATGGATACATTTAAATAATTGTGTTGAATTTATTATTGTATGAGAACTCTCCTAATGGGAGTAGTTGATCTCATCCACCTTTGAATTTTATTGAGCAGGATCTCAGTATGTCCTCGAGTTCCTGAATAGTCCTTTTAGATTAGCCATCATTTTGGGGGTGATATTCCATACTAAAATATAGTTATTAATAAAATCATGTTATAGACTTCTTCATAATATATATGTGAACCTTTTATCATGATCAAATATGATCGATGGTAGTACACCATGAAACCTCACCACACCCTTCACAAATATGTTGGAAAGTTATTCAGGAAAGAAATCTTCTCAAGTAGAGATAAAGTGGGTAGTCTTGGATAGTCTATCCACCACAAACCATATCACATTGTTTCATTTGGATTTATTCTAGAGACCAGTGAAAAATCCCATAGTGTAATTATCCCACTTACACATGGCTATAGGCAATGGTTTCATAATTCCCTTGAAATTCAATATCTCTACTTTAAATTTCTAACACACCAAGCACATGGAGAAAAAATTTGAAATCTCCTTCATCATGTAGTCCCACTAGAATTACTCTCAAATATCATAATAAATCCTAGTAATTCCAGGATGGATAGAGAAAAATAAGTTGTATACATTATCCAATATATTCTTTTTTATCTCAGGTGATGTAGAAAAAAATTCTTGTTCCAAACCGAATCATACCATCCTCAATGATGTGTAACTCATATATCTTCCATTCCTTTATCTCTTTTTCCTTATTTTAAAGTTCTAGATCATCCTTTTATGCCTTATTGATATTCACTTGGATAGATGGTTGGTAAATTATTTGGGTGATTTAGGATTTATTCCCTACCGTTATGAATTTCATATCCATCATTTGAATAACCATAAAGATAATATCCTTCTGAATCTGCATTATGGATAATGTACTGGGTTCTTTTTTGATAATTACATCATCTACCTTGTTCACCTTTCTCATATGGTAGTGAATAGATAAATCTTATTCCTTGATTAGCTCTAACCATATTCTTTGAATCATTTAAATATCCTTTTGTGACAATATATACATTAGACTATTTTTATTGGTATATATGTGACACTTCTCACTATAGAGATAGTTACACCAAATATTCAAAGCGGAGATCACATATTCAAACTCCACATCATGATTTGGGTAGTTTTTCTCAATGATATTAAACTATTATGAGGAATAGGCTATCATATTTTTGTTCTGCATGAGTACGCAACCTAGTCTATTCTTGGAAGCATCACTATATATCATAAAAACGTCTCCACATATTGGAAGTATGAGTACAGGTATTGTGATTATCCTCTTATTGAGGTTCTAAAATATTTCCTTATATTATTATATCCAGACAAACTTTACACCTTTATAGGTGAACATAGTCAGCAGTTTAGATAATTTTGAGAAATTTCTCACAAAACATCAGTAGTACCCTAATGAGATAAAAACACTGTGGATTTATATGAAACAAGTGGTTTTGGACCATTCATCAATTTCTTTTGTCTTTCACGAGTCTATATAAATTCCCCAACTTTGGAACATGTGACCCACAAATGTGAATTTTTTCATCCAGAAGTCACACTTACTAAACCTAGCATACATTTTCTCCTTTGGAATTTTTTTAAAAAAATACATACATACTCATCATGTTCCTCCTTTCTATTGGTGTAAATGATAACATAATTGATAAAAAATACCCCAAATTTTTCAATGTAGTCTCTAAATAATCTATTCATCAAATCAAGGAATATTTCAAGGGCCTTAATAAGTCCGATGGGCATCACTATGAACTCATTATTCCCATACCTTGTATGAAATTTAGTCTTTTGAATGCCATTATTCTTCACTATTAGATGATGATATCCAAAATTAAGATCCACCTTTGAGAAGTACTGATCCCATCGTAGTTGATCAAAAAAATAATCAATACTTGGTCTTGTATATTTGTTCTTTATGGTTATATTGTTAATCTCTCAGTAATCGATACGTAGCCACATTGATCTGTCATTTTTCTTAATAAGGAGAACCTGATCAACTGAGTGATATACAATATAAAAAATGAACTATTTGTCTAGATTCTCTTAAATATTCTTATTTAACTCCCCTAATTATATTGGGTCCATCCTATAGAGGAATTTATAGATATAAGTGGCTCCAGATATAAGTTATTTTCAGAACTCTAACATGTGATTAGGGGAAGTCCTGGTAACTCTTAAGAAATATATCCATGTATTCTCTTCCAAGGGTAATTTCTAAATAGTTGATATATTCCTTCTACTCAACCATTTGGGAAATGTATTCTTCTTCACAGGGTATCAACATCCCCTCTAGGGAGGGATTTTCCAAAATGGATTCATGGTTTTCCTTTCATTTTTAGATGATTATGGGAAGGTTTGGAATATGAAAATAGATTTAATTTTCCTAATATATAATTTGTGATGTATATAAAAAATCCAATACATGCCTAGTATAGCATCAAATTCCAAAAAAGAAAGGATTTCAAGATTCTATAGACAGATCATCCCAAATAAGAAAAATTAGAATATTCCAATACTTAAATTGAAATGATCACAGCACTACGTGTTTTTGTAAGCATTCCATTTCTCCTTTAGCATTAGTGGTTTCTGATACAGATTACCATCAAGGAATAGTGGTCTAGTGAACTGGATTGTATAGTTTCCTTTCTCCCTATAGTTGAAGCGTTGGACTACGGGTGGTGAATTATTAGGTTCCTTTCTTTCATCCATCATGTTCACCAGATTCTTCATCTCTCTTTGACCTTCATGAGCCTAGTGGCCTTATCTTGAAAACTTGAAGCATTTACCCATCCCATTGAGGAAATTATCATGATATTTCTTTCCAAATTTTTTATATGTTGGTGGATGGATCCTCTTTTATCCTTTTTTATTTGAACCACCATCATGAAACTCTATTCTTATTTTCTTATCCCCATATCCAAAAGACCAATATATGAACATTATATATACTTAAAGAGAACATTGAAACATGTATTCATAACTTATAAACTCTCATATAAATTGATCCTTTCAATTTTGTAGTTTTAAACCGCTAAATAATTTGTCCCTTTCACTATCATTTTTAAAAACAAAACATGAGACATATCTTGAAATCCTTTAGAATTATTCCTCACAAGCTATGATAGAGTCACCTATTCAGATCTATGAATAGTCTCTCCACATTTTTTTTGAAGAGTTCGATTGAAATATTTCTTAAGAAATGTTTTCTTAATGTCTTCCAATCCATCTCATCCTTTTAATCCTTCATCTTAGTGTTCTTTATCAATTCCCACCATTGATTGGATTATCCATAAAAAATATAGAGATCCAGAGTCACCTTCTACTTATTAGAACAATGGAGCACAAAAAATATCTTCTCAAATAAGTTTACCCACTCTTCCAAGAAAATTGGATTGAATGATCAAAAAAATGTTGGTGTTCATTTTCACAGAAAATACTCAATGGCCAATTAAACCTTATTGGGTGATGGAGGACTGCCCACGTGGTATAGGTTATTATTCATAGCCTAAAAAATAGTTTACCATTTCCATAAAATATTTTAACTCCACCTCTCATAGAATTGGGGGTGTTTTTTTGACAATCATTTCATTATCACTCACATGATTTGTTGGCCGGGCTTCTCCTGGTTACCACCATTATCTAAAATAGAAATGGTTTTAACAAAACATTAGTCAAAAAAGGATGAATAAATAGTTTGTTATTTTACTCAATTAATACTAATGTAGTATATTTACGTATCCCTATGTATATCCTTTCTTTAAATTGTTTTGGATGTTTATATATACTTAGACTAATACAAATGTTTTTCACTAATGTTTTCAAATCCTAATTCAAAAATTTATTAAACCATACCTATTATAACATCTATAGAGGCCCTAATTTTTATTACCTGATTATCAAATCATTTTAAAGATAAACAACATAATGGTTATACATTAAAGGATTGAAAGTTTTAGTGTCTTTGGAAAATTAGGATCATACCTATCTTGTGCATAAAAAAAATATAAATAAGATTTATTTAAATCATTCTTCTTTATCCTTTTAAAATTATGTGTTATTTTTAAAATATGTTATCCCCTGAGGTCATAAAAAAGGGGTGACCTAAAAGTCCCGTAAAATGAGTAATAAGGGACATGAATCAATATAATAGGTGTTAGCATAATCATCATCATCACATAATAATCATTTGATAATTTTCATAATCATATAGGGAATATTTGATAAAGGAATGGAATGTGATAATGAAAAAAAACATCATGTTATAGTGGTCAAATACCGCACATATTTATGAACAAAGATAGAATTATGTTCACACATAACACATGTGCATAGTCATTACATCATCGTTGTCAAAAAAGATAGCATCATTTCAATGAATAACACAAATAATATCATGAGAAAAGTCACATTACCTAATTCATTGGAGGGATATATAATTTTGGGACTGCCCATCACGTCATAATATTCACATAATCATCCATGCCACATAGAACATAAAAATATTCATAGATAATAAATAAACTAAGGAAATTAATGGATTTATTAAGGATTTAATAAAGCATACTTTCATTAATATACTTTTTGGTTCCTAATTGACTAAAGTAAACAATATTTGGTATACAAATCATCATTATTGATAAAATAAGAAACAAGTGAAGAGGATTCAAAGATGTGTTTTGGAAAGAAAATTATTTTTTCAAAATAATTATTTTGGAAAAATCATTATTTTTTTTGTTTAAAAATCAATGTGGAAACATTTATATCCCCAAAAGAAAATGGAATAATAGTGAAAGTTTTTTTACTAGGCATTAGATGTATATCCATTTTGAAAATAATATGAAATATGGATAACTTAAATAAAGCGAGTAGGGTTATAGAATCCCCTTACCTCAAATCCCGATTTATTTCATCGCTTTCCACCTCCTGAATAAAAAAAATATTATTAAAACAAAGTTACATTGTTAATTTTGTTTATTTTTTCAACTATTTATCCATTATAATAATTGGATTAAAATTTTTAACACTATTGGTAAAATGTAAACTATTCTGATATTACGTTTGAATTAAATATTCCCATATTTTACGATGTCTCTATTTTTGTTCAAGTTCATTTATATAATATTATAATTAATATCATAATATTAAAAACATATATTTATGACTTTATATATCATAAATAATTGTTTTTCACCAACCATTGGTCTAGTGATAATAAAATAATTAGAAATTTCTTCATTATAGATTAACCGACCATTAATGAGACATTGTTGAAAGAGAGGGGAAGGGGAGATTGAATTTTATATATGTCATAAATATGATACTTCCAGTATAATAAATTCATTAATATAATGGTAAAATAATTCATAATTATTTTTATAAGATTTTTTATGAAGATAGTTTGGAAAAAATAAATGTAAGATGAAAAATAGAGAATAGTTAATAAATGGAGTTTTAGTGTTGTGCAAGAGAAGATACACCAAAGAAAGAGTAAGTTTATATTAACTATTCTCTATTTTTATAAGATATTTTATGAAGATAATTTGGAAAAATTAAATATAAGATGAAAAATAGAGAATAGTTAATATAAACTTACTCTTTCCTTGGTGTAGCTTCTCTTGCACAACACTAAAACTCCATTTATTTTTTGAGTTTTTACTCCAAAAGGTACAAATGTATTGTAAGGTCATTGAGAAGGTGGATTTGGGTATGTATTTTGATTTGAAAATTGAGGGAGGTCTGTTTTTCAAAGGGGAGGGGGATGGGTTTTTTATACTTGAGGAGAGGGGTATTTTTAGAATAATATATTGTATAAAATATTATATCTGATGTAAACCTTATAATTGTAATATTTTTGAAATTATAAAACATATTTGAATTAAATAACTTGGTTCTAAGATTTAAATCACTTTATAATTTTCATTCATTAGTTTAATTAAATGGAAAGGTGAAAAAAATGAAAAAATATTATTTTAATGTAATACATTAAATTTATGAATTTGGAAGGTAGTTTTTAGTCTTTAAAATTAAGATAATTTTATTTTAATGTCTCATTTTTGAAATTAAATATATTATTTCGGATCCTCATGTTCTAAAAATGATTAAATCATTATTAAATCATGAATTATTTAATTTATGATACACCGATTACGTGAAAAAACTGTATTTTTACTATTCACCTGAAAATCAATGTATTTAAGAAAATTACAAATAAATAACCCTTGAAAAATTTTGACATGTTGATTTCAAAATGATATTCATTTTTTAAAAATAAATTTATTTCATTGGTAATTTTAATTTTTAACATAATAATTATGATCTTTATGAAATACATTAAAATATAGTTTATTAAAAAAATTTATATATTTTCTTTTAGTTTTTTAATGATTATATTTATTTTTTATAATTATAAATATATATATATATATATATATATATATTTATATTAATCATGATAAAAATTATGTACATAAAACATTTTTATTTTGAGATTAACTTACTATTCCAACAATCAGGTTACTGTTCCCAGTACTCAGGTTACTATTTCCAATGGATAGGTTACTATTCTAATAGTCGCTTTGCTATTCCAGTGGTCAAATTACCTCCTATAAATACCAATTCATTCTTTCACTTAGTATTCACTACAATTCCTCCAAAAGTTATATATTTTAATATTTAAAGATGTTGATTGGTTTACTATTTGTTTTCATTTCTATAGCATTGGTCATGGAGAGATAACTCTAACAGATTGGGTTAATCCATATTTTTCTAGTTTTTTATTTTATATTTTGTATTTATTTCTCTAACTATAAATTTTTTCATTATCACTGGTTTCATATCTCACTAATGTAATGATTTCTATTATTAAATTAATGTGTTTTTTCTTTCTCTATGTGATCTATGGGTATAATAATAATATAAAGTAATATAATACAAATTTATTTATGAAACAATTTTTATTTACAATTTTCTGGTTATTACAGTATTTTTGACTCAATTTAATAAATAACCATGAGTAAATTTTACTTTAAGTTAGATTTTTAAATGACCTATAATCTTACGCTCTATCGATAAATTTGAGGGTTGGTTACTTTTTTGTCTATGCTTACTCCTGCATGGATTAAATATTTCATATGGTTTTAATCCTTAATGTGAAAGTGTTTCATATAACTTCTACATTTGACACATTTTGATATGTGTAAATATAAAATGGATATTAATTAATTTTATAGAACAAGATATAGATAGTGATATATTAAAAAACCCCTTTAAAAATACCATGAGTTACGCTCCTTTAAAATCATACACTTTTCAATACCTCAATCATTCAATACAGTTGTCCAAAACCTTTAAGTCCCCATAAAATGTCTTATGTAAGGAAAAAATATTACATGTGACCCTAACCATTAGGTGACAATATCTATAGTGGGATTTCACTTACACTTAGTTGGGGGAAAAATTAGGACACCATAGGAATAGAGCTGGGTGAATCAATATAATGGACTAAGATAAAGTGTTATCCAATCAACTATCAAAGAGTCATATATGATATAATTAATATAACTATATTATAGATATAGACAAGAATTGTTTTATGAAATTAAAAGGGATGATTCATGATGAAATATATATCTTGGATTACTAGTGGATATGAAGTGAATTAAAAGGGTGAATTATAAAAAAAAGTGCTTACCAATGGATTATTGATTTTGGTTTCATAAAATTTTATCTAAATACAAAACATAGATTTAAATTACACCTAATTTCATCTAATTAATTATTTTTATTAATAATTACATCTTAAATATTAATTATAGGTAGTTTTCTAAAATATTGATGCTAATATTCTCATAAAATACCTTCTAGTAGTGGTTTTCAAAAAAACAGTACTAATAAAAACCTACTATCATCACTCAAACCCATTTATTCCTTCTACCTCAATCTATTATCCCTATTGGTTAACTAATACTAACTCTCTACTTTTTTTCACCTACAATTATATCTGGTTATTCACTAAACTTCAGTTATCAGAAGTCATACCGCCATTTATAGCTACTATCACATCATCTACAATCACAATAGGTCCATTTTATTTTAATGTTATAATTCTCCTAAACCCTAATATTCAACCCCATGGGTATATGGTTGTTCTTTAGTATTTTATTAATTTAATTGATTTTAATTTAATGCACATTTATTATTTAGAAGAGGTTAAAAGATAAAATTTTGTTTTTCAAAAGTTAAGTGTTACATTTTATTTTTCAGTACTTTCTTCTATTATTTCCCAATATGTTATATGATAGATATTGGTTTTAATGTTATATTGTTAATATAATATGATAAAATATGGATTTAATTCACATTAAATGATTTTTATTCTAGTTGTTTTGATTTTCTTTTCTTTTGATGAATTATAAGAACATATTTTTTTCATTAAAATTTATTTTTCATGTTTTTATTTTATATTAAGATACTAGATCAAATTATTGATTATAAATTAAAATTTAATGAATTTTACATCTTATAATTTATTATTTTTATTTAGTTCAAATCTATTCTTCATGTCGGTGTTCAATTGGATAATTATAGTAGCTCTGAAAACTATTATTTAAAATTATATATATATATATATATATATTAGTGTTTAGAGTTTTTTATACAATGTTTAGTTACTATTTTGTTTGTAACAACCTGGTCTATATGGGCCTAACTGGCTAGTTGGAGACCAGACCTCCAAAAACCAAATCCCTCCTCCAAAGGCCAAGGTGTAGATACATGAACTAAGAAGGTGTGATATAAAAAGGGAGTCATTTTCCTAGTGTACTTGTATACACACACCCAACTATTCCCTTTAAATATTAGAGAGGAATAATAACAGATAGTAACATATAGAGTAAATTATTCATATAATAACTTGTTGGGAAGAAAATTATAGTATTCCATAATCAACCAAAGTGTAATGAGGAGAAATACACATCTAACCCAAAATGGATTCCTAACTTGAAAAAAAAGAATAAAGTAATGCTGAGAGAACTCAACTCCTGATCTCCAAAATCAACCACGATACCTATTCAATGAACTCGAGTATCAAAATTCTCCACCAAAATCACAACTGATCCATCTATCATCTGACCCATTTGGTCAATGCCAATATAGAGGTCATTATATACGCACACAGTAGGACACCTAGAAAACGGAAGGGGGGAAAGAGAATATAGGATAGAATTAGTCATCTCAACCTAAAGAAAGAGGGAAATTAAAACCATAATGACATATATTGTAATAGAGAAACCCATATAAGAGAGAAATGGTATCTCCATCTCACAACCTAGTCCATGGAAATGAGTCTACCTATAGCTCCAAAAGTCCACCATTGATGCCCAACATCTCGCATGTCTGTCTGAAAAGTCATGAGGAGGACTAGTACCATGACACTCACCCACAACCTGAGGGGTGATATAACTCATTATATGTATAGAGGACTATGCCCCGGTATGAAAGGGGTATTCCACTCAGTATATGTGTAGATTACCTATGCCCAGGTGCGGTAGGGGGATTCAACTCAATTGGTATAAATAGAGGACCCACACCCTGGTGTGACAGGGTAATTACCACTAGTAGGTATAAATAGAGGTCCCATACAATGGTGTGATAGGGATATTCCACTCTATATATGGATGATCCATTTCATAGAATGATAGTGGGTTCCACTCAATGGGTATAAATAGAGGGCCCATGCCCAATTTTGATAGGTCGATTCCACTATACAAATGGAGGAACCATACACCAGAATGATAAGAGGGTTAAACTCAGTGGATAAAGGACCCACACCCTAGTTCCATAGGGGGTTCCACTAAAACAATTGTAAGTGGTATGGGGGACCCACAACCTAGCATGATAGGGGGATGTAAACCCCGAAATCTCTTTCATGATCTTTCCAGATAACTATCATCATTTAGAATAACTTGAAGAATAGGCATACTTGGAATATTCAACATCATATCTCAAAATCCACTATTAAGTACACCATCGCATTCTCTTTAGAAAACTACTTGGGATAAAATACTCATTGCTAAAATTTATTTTCAAAAGAAAGAGACGTGCAGGTAGGAAGAAAATGGGAAAAGAACACACCATACACTAGTGGTCTCATGGTGTGTGACCTCGCATGGCCTCTCATTCATGTCCCTTATTAAACATATCTTCTATAAACAAGGAAAAATAAACGTCTAATACTGCTACAGCACAGACTGTCTTGGACACTCAAGGACTTCTTGTGTTCTCCTAGTTGTTCCCATGCACTTCGGACCATCAATTAATATATGGTCATGTACCTAGTCATATCTAGATACCATCCCATTCCCAATCACTCCCTGAGTACACGACATGCCCTCCTTCCTGGGGTCCAGGTCATGTGCAGCTAGCATATAGCTTAGCCACTTGGTGATGGTCACATAATGGGCGGGACTAGCCACATATGGCATGTCATCCCTTTCTTCCCTAAAACCCTAGATGATGTATCTTGGTGGGGTTTCAATGCGTGGTTTCTTAAACTATACACCATATGTTTTCTATAGAAAAATTATTTTCTCCATGTGGTTCTATATATATGGACTCTCCGCCATGATTTCATCAATTTTTTCACCTGAAATCGGTGGTGGTCACCTATAAAAATCATTTAACAGCCTTCGACGACTGGAAAATGTATTTCTTTCATTTTTACAAATCCCACACAAAAACCGACATGCCTACCATCATCCTCTTCTCGATCATGTCACCACTATGGATCCCAGATCGATGGATAATCACCTGCAGCATATAATGTATCTAGATCCATCTTCGTTTTTTTTATTTTTTCACCATATTCGCAACTTCCACAAATAGAGGGGTTAGATTATGATCCAACCTACCCCATAAAATTAAAATCGTGACCTCATAAACCAACTATGTAGAACATGAATAATGGAGGGGATAAAGTACATAATCAAAGTGGGTCTATAATTTTCTAAGTGTTCTTTTAATATGATAATAATCAAGGATTTATAGGTATTATAATAGGTGAAACAATGAGAATAATATTGAATTAATAATATACTAGACAATAGGGATCTTGAAAAAAGATAGATTAATCCAAATATCAAGAATATTATATAAAATATATGCTCAAAATTTTATTCAATGGTGGAAAAAGTAATTGTTGAGAACTATCTTGATTTGGATTAATCCATTTTGAATAATGCATTCCCCTGTAATGTGGTGATATCTCTACGTCTTATTCCTTCTGATCCACCTCGATCTAATCGCTCATCCTCATATAAAGTGATATTCAATAAATAATGATGAAAATCAACCTATGAGAGATCCCAAGGTTATGGAGCTAACCATAGTAAAATGATATGACATCGTTTAAATAGGGAGAATTAGGTATGTCAGACATTCAAAAAAATTAATTATTTAATTTACCCATTTCATTTAAAGGCACCCACAATGGCCACTTTAATTGAAAACCTAGATAAAACCAACCTTAGGTTTCACTTAGGGTAAAATACTCATTCTATAATAAACCATGGCCTCAGAATTATGACTTGAGATACTATTTGGTAGATATTCCATGAAACATCAAAAACTGTATGTGTGGGATATTAATATATTTATTATTTTTATAATACCAATTCTGGGCTCACTGGGCCTCGAAATCTCACACCACGTCAACGCGTGGTTATGGAAAATATTTCTGTATATATATCAAGGTCTTATAAGGAAAAAGAATTGGGTCAGTACAATGTTATAAGTGAATTTTAATTATTAATAATATTTATAACTGATTTATTATTATTTTGTTCTTAAATTAATTTCAATTTATTTTTTATGTACCATGTATTATTGGAATATTTTCTTAATACTCAATGTCTATGATTTTATTTAACATGATTTTATTTTTCATGAATTTTATAATTTTTAGAATCATTAGATTTAAATAGTACAGCTTATGTAATTTATAAAGCTCATAGTAAAAGGGATAGGAATGGATAATTTTGGGATAAATTTACTCCATAATGTACCTCAATATTTAAAGGAGCATGAGAGGTTTTTAGATTTTTTTCATTGAAAATATATCCGTAGATTGAAGAATAACATTTACATGAAAAATTTGTAATTGTTTACAATGGTTGATAGGATGTAATGTTTTTGAACACTTAATATTCATAAAAGTTTCAATTTGATATTTTTAATGGATTTTGTATGTAGAATCAGACAATTTATAAAGTTTTATGTCTATCCATTATCATTGATGATTTCAATGGATTGGGGTTTTATTTATTTTCAAGAATTATTTCAATATGTGTTTTGGGTGATGGAGAATGTCAGTATAAGTGTGAAAAAACCATATATTTTATACCTCATAAATCTATAATTAAAATAATTAAAAGTTTGTTATAATTGTGGATAAACTGTGTAAGGATTTGGTAAGAAAGATTTTTGTAGTGATCATTGTTCAATATCTCTTGGATGAAGGTTTAAAGAAGTTCAAGTGAAGCAACAAATGAGATGGAAAATAAGTTTTAGTAAGTACTAAAATATGTTTTTATATGTTGTAAGAATTTGAAAATTAATGTGTTTTGTGGTTTGGAAATATTAAAATAATTTTCAAATTCATTTATTATACCTTGAAGTAATTATGGGAGCCCTAATATGAAATAAAAAAAATTCTGGATTGATTTGAAGATATTTTAGAAATTATTTATGTCAATTGAAAGAATGATAAGTCCAGAAGATGGTCAAATTTCATAAGTTCTATCACATAATTTACTAATATTCTATAGAGAACATAATGAATTAATAAGAGCCTTTTTCAAATTATTATGGTTCATCCAGAACAGATGACTAAAAAAATAAAAAAAACATGAAATTTCAAAAGATTCATTTGGAAGTGCGAAGATTCATTCTTCAGTAAGGAATGAAAATTAACAAGGGAGTGAGGTTTTTGAGGGGTATTATCAAATCTATATGGGTAATTTACACTTTCAATGAGATCATTGATTAAAATATCAAAAAAGGACGGTGATCACTAAGGTGCAAGATGATGATCTATAATTTTATAAGGTTAATATAAAAATAATATATGTCACCTAGATTCCATAAAGTTGACTATATTTGAATAAGGTTGAATTCCAATTCCATAAGGCCCATCAATATCCAGTGTAAGAGTCATTTAGAATATTATAATGGTAATTTGGAACTCACATAGAATAATTTAAAAAGGTATAGAAATATATGATCCATTTACTCTTACATGAATGTCTGCCTCTTGAATAATTTGTTTAAGTGTTGGAGTCACATAGAGAATTATAAGAATCATTTGACTCAAATGTAATAATCCAAAGCAATAGAACAAAAAATTCAGTAAATTTATTGTATGTGTAACATATGTGAAACTTGTATAAGTGATAAATAAAAAATAAGAAATCATATTTCTTATTTATAATCAAATGGTTCGGAAAGATTTTGAGATTCGTTGAGGAAGTTATGAATAATATAATATGATATCTTAAAATAATAATTTATGATATTGTTAATAAAATAATATGATACTTAATCTATTTTTATTGATTTAAATATCACAAATTAATGTCTGATTCAATATTAATGATTTAAAAAGATGGTATTCATAAATTTGAAGAAGAATATTTAGAAAATATTTCATCTGAGAAATAATGATTGAAGTTTAATCTTGTAATATTATTTTACATGGATTCATTCCATAAGAAAAGTGTAACACCACAATAAAATTTATGATGTATGTTTTTAAAATAGTTATAGAAATTTAATATTTTTTGGAGTTTGTGGAATTAAATTGAAAATAATCTCAGACATTTTGGTTAAATATAAATGTATTTTTATATGACTAGGATAAATTAAGAATAAAATTAGAAAAATTAATTAATATAATATTATTGGAGACAAATAGTTGATGTGAGGAAATATTAAAAGATAATTTTGAGATACCTTAGACTAAAACTTCATTTTTTATTCATTTTTTTTAAAATATAGAGGTTTTGGAAAAAAATAAAAACCAAAACTAAATAGAGAAAAATATGATAAGAAAGGAATAAAAAGAGAATGAGGATCCAATACCACTACCTAAAGGTAATATGAGTGGTATTAGTTAAGGTAATTTTGTTTCTATTATTCATTTTGAGAAAACTGGTTATAACTGTTATGAACATGATTTTAGTAAATCTATAGACAACAACTACATTGATTTTAAATGATTATCTAAATAAATTTTTTAGTGATTTGCTAACTTATATATTTTCATTTATTGATGGTTTCCATGGAGATGAATCTCAATTAGAATAGTAATCTAATACAATGGAACATGTATTGGATAAGAATATGTAAATAAGCACCTCTTTAAAAAAACATGTCGAAGCTAAGGATAAAACTATTTTAATTTTCAATTAAATATTTTTCTTAGTTGAATAGGAACTGAAATGTAGTTTTTTAGATTTTTTTTTAAAAAATGGTACTGAGTTTCTAACTTATATATTTTCATTTATTGATGGTTTTCATGGAGATGAATCTCAATTAGAATAGTAATCTAATACAGTGGAACATGTATTGGCTAAGAAAATGTAAACAATCCCCTCTTTCAAAAAACATGTCGAAGCTAAGGATAAAACTATTTTAATTTTCAATTAAATATTTTTCTTAGTTGAATAGGAATTGAAATGTAGTTTTTTAGATTTTTTTTAAAAAAATGGGTTTTTAAGAAAGGATTAATGCACTAAATAATGTTATGTATATCATGAATACTAAACTAGAAATTAAAGATAAAATGGTAAATCATCATGAAAATTTATTATAAGTGTTAAATAAGACGCGTGAATACATGGTTCAAAGTGTGGAATACTAATTTGATGTTTAGTTGAAGACACTTATGTTCCATAAGAAAATTCTAAATCTGAGATGTCTTCATATCTAGGATCACTTGAGATATTTGGAAAACACCCATATAGAATTTTTACAATCTAAAAAAAAATAAGAAGTTTGCCTATAAGTGTTTCTGGTAAGATTATTTCTTTCAAAAAAATCTTTTGTTAGTGTAGAATATCTCTTGAAACCATCCCTCAATAAACCAACAACAAGGTAATAGAAAATTGAAACCCATGATCTAAATTATTTTCTTTTACAAATCTTATTTATTCTTGTAAAACATGATTAAATTTAAAATATTGAAAAAATGGGTGAATCAAATGTTAAAAAACCAATAAATGTTTGATGGGATATTTAACTTATAAATTAGAATATAAAAATACAATAGAAATCCGAAAATAATTGGGTTTCTACCTAAATCACAAAGCTATAAAATATAGATGAAAACTGGTAAATGAAAAATATAAAGTGTTATAAGACACTGATACTTATATTAGAAGTTTGTTTATAGACATATAAAGTATTGAAACAATGTATCAATGTATAAGGATCATATAATGACTATATTCAAGGGAATTTGAGATTAAGGAAAAAAGTATTAATGGATATATTTAAATTTCTTAGACGAAGAATATGTACATAAAGAACAAAATTGGATTCTTATAAGACTTATTTGGTTAATGAATCAATCAAAATCATAATTATGAATAATGTTGGTGTGTAGAAATTAAATAAAATTAATATTACGATAATAAAAAAGACTATAATAGAAAAATATATAGATATAAAAATAAGATCAATATATTGTGAAGAGTAACCAAAATATTGAAACTAAGAAAACTACTACCAATAAGTTAGAGAAGAAATTTAAAAAGTATGACTCATTAATAAATAATATATGTCTCTAAAATGATAGGAATGGACACATCTTGGATTAATGTAAACAATCCAATAATTTGAATCACAATTTAAGAAATATAGAATCCAAAAATGAATCAATCAAAAATAGGAATAAGAGGATTGGTTTGGTGCAATAAATCCATGATTCAGAATTCAAATTTCATGAGATTTTATCCAAAAAGGTTAACCCAAAATTTTTTGAGATGTTGTGTGGTGGGTAAAAACAGTCTGGGAATATACTAAAAAATTGAATGATAGTTTTACCAAAAAAAGATCTATTGACAAGAAAAAGAAAATCACTAGTGACTATAAGTACCAAGAATGTTGCTACTTTAAAAAAGTAGACTATATGGATGTTTCACAAAACAATGAATGTGAATTACTTTAACAATTAAATAATATTATTCTATATAATAATATAGTTGAAAATAGAAATAATTCCATATTACCCCAAGAAGTTTTGATCTGTAAAAACTAGGATGAAGCAAGAATGAATAGTACTCAAAGGTTAAAATATACAAATATAAGAGTTTATATGTTAATATCCAAGTCTCATCCTTGTTACACTCATTAAATAATATATAAAAAATCAACTTATTTCTATACCAATTAAATTATAATACTTTGTATAGGAATCGAGGGTGAAATGTAAAATAGGATAACTGATTGCTTTTTCTGATGTATATAAATCATGAAAGATTCATCCACCATTGAGTACATTAATTATTTTATCCTTATCATAGATCAATTGGAACATACTAATTAGTGGTATTGTTCAATAGATATCACAGATTCCTTGATATAATCTTTAAAAACAAAAACTAGGATGACGTTCTATACACTCAATCCCTTGAGGGTGACAAAATAAAAAAGTGAATCTGCTAACATTTTGTAATTTCACTTGATTTTGGAATTCTAGACATCCATCAAAAGCTGAATCTTAGGTATGATAACCAATTTTACCATTTAATTTTAGTTAACCCAAATATGGTTCACTAATGGGGAGTGATTGATTTACTAAAAATGGGAGTGATATACCTTTCACTTGAATGTTGTTATGTATTTTTGAATTTGAGTGAATGCTATTAAAAACTTTGATATATCTTCTTATTCATCCTCTATAATGTGAAATCACATTTGATGTAACATTTTGGATAATTAGTCAACATTATTTTAGATTAATCTCACTTTTTTTCTACACAATTTTTGTAATTAGACAGAGAGTTAATTAGTTTATGGATCAATGCTAAGATAAATTTAAACCTACCTTTAACATAATAAAATAATTTTATATTTCTCTTAAAGTGGTATCTCTCAATAAAGGGGGATAATAATGTAGCTATGTTTTTCTTTAAATCAAGGAAGTTAAATAGATTTGGAGAATTTAACTCAACACGACACATTTTTATTTCATGTAATTAATGGGGAGAATAATATAATTGTTGAACACATATTGACAAGTTGTTTTTTGAAATAGTTCAATGTACTTTTGAAAAATCGAAAGGGGGAGATTGAAGAGTATAATGACTTTTGGTAGTATTGTTTGTTAATTTGTATCTGAATATGTGTGTTGGGTGATAGAGGAGGATCTAAATGTTTGTGAAATATATTTTCATTGTGGGAGAATAAAAGGAATAAAGGAACATGGATACTACTTGTAACACCATGAGATGTTAATATATATTTCCTTTTAAATATTTTTTTATAACTTGGATTACAGACAATCTCGGGTCTAAATGAACAATAATATATAATTCTTATATAACCAAGAATTATATTAGATGTAATGAATAAGAATAAATAAATTATAAAAATTGTATGAATAAAATAAATTCATTAATTATAAATAGATTATAAATGGAAATTTAAATCAGTTGAAAGTAAAATATATATTTTTCTTGAAAAAAGTTATGCATGCAATGTGTTTTTTTACTAAATTAAACTAATAACTATTATTTAATTATTTTAATGAAATATATATTTATATTAAATATTCAATAAAAAAATTCACATTCATATCATATTTTTACTGTGCATGGGTTAACAATAAATCCCCTTTTATGCATAAAATATTTATTTTTCTAAAAGTTATTTTTGTCACCTTTTGCGTAATTATTTTGCAATAAATTCATGCCACTTATAGTTATTGAATTTGATAAAAGTGATTACATTTTTTATTCATGTTATGTAAATTTATTAAATATTTCCTTTTTAGTTTTAGTAATTATGAATAATAATTGTGGTAACAATTCTCTCTTTGATAAAGGGTAAATCGGGTTAATCTCGGTTAAAAATAAGTGTTAATGTCACCATTTTCCATAAAAATTCCTATTGAATGAATTTAATTATACCATCATCACGTTATTCTTGAAATTTAATTTTCTTTAAGGGACACATGTCCATGAAACTAACCTATAAAATATTTAAATTAAGGAAAAATACAAAAAGTCACTCTTACTTTAAAATATCTATTATGTGTCAACATATGGAAACAATTATGAAAAAATTGAAAATTATATATTGATAATAATGAAATTATTTAAATTAAGTAAATTTATTTCTAATTTATATCAATTATATAATTACCCTAAATGTTTATGAAACACCGATACAGTATTTATTTAATTAATTGAAAAAATAATAAATAATTTTAGAAATACTAAATGTGATAACATATGAATGTGTTATAGTGTTAAAAAATTGAATTGATTAATATGACATATTATTTTTTTTGTTAAATTATTTTATTATAATTCCAACTTTTTCTGTATATATTTTAAGTCAAATTAATTTAATAGCGTCAAAATTGACAATAGTGATATTTATGAAAAATATATTTTATTAAATTATTTAAAATAATTAGATAGAAAAAGGGGGATAATATATGGTCTAAAATATCATTCATTTTCCATTTATGAACCAATTTTCAGGTTTTAAGTAATATTATTACCCCTTAAGAACGAAAAATTAATTTCCGCGGTTAAGGTTAAAATAGATTAACTAAAGGGACAAACCAAAATATATGTTTTAGAGTTCCAATTAAACCTATAAAAATTATATTTGGATTATATTTAAACTATATAATAATTTATATTCTAATATATGTCTATTTTTGTTCATTTTTCTTGAGGATGAGTTGGTTATATTTTAATATTTTTTAAAATTTCAATTATATACATTCCCTCCCTTATAAAAGGACACAACTTCAATCACTTCTTTACACCACTTTTATAAATATATAATAGAAAATTAATGAACCTTACTCTAATAAAAATTGGTATCCAATTTATTTATTTACTTTTCTCCCAAATTTACTAACCCTCGGTTCCTTAAGAAATGATATACAGGATGTCTCTTGAGGAAGAGAAAATCATCATACCCGACTTCTTTAAAATTATTTCTTATATTCCTCCCCAAAATCTATGATATTTATCATAAAATAATTAGTTAAATATAATTAATATAGTTATGTTTTATCATGACTATGAAACTTCAATTATCCACCCTCTATTTCATAAAATGGGAAGTGAAATTATTGCTTGTGCGTACGTACAACTTACCATCTCCACATAACGATACAATTAATTTTTCCTCAGAATATTTTATGGATTAGTATTATGATTGGTTTAATTTTTATAAATTATATTTTTGAAAAAAATTTGTTTTTGGAATTATAATATCTTATCTTCCTTTCTAACTTCCAATCTTTCAAAAATTGATAACATTATTCGTGTGTACAAGTGGACTACCACCTCCACAAAGCGTTGTGGTCCGTTTTTCATTTCTGTTTTATGTAGATAAAAATAAGAATATATTTAGTGAATATATATTATTTGTATTTTTATAATATTGATTTTTTAAATGTGATTTATTTTTTACCTTTATATTTTACCATTTTTCAAAAAGTGAAAATAATGTTTATGTGTACGTACGGCCTACCAACTCTAGGAATGGTGTAACTCATTTTTTTAAATATATCTTATGGATTAATATATATATATATAATTAATATATGTTTTATTTATATATTAGATAAAATTATGTAGATTTTGGAACCATGATATAAATAAAAGGGCTGAAACTACCAAACCAAAAACATACATGAAAAACAAAATTGTTATTACCCATAATAGTGATTTTAAAAAGAATTATTAATAAATGAGAGAAAAATTATTATTAAAAAATATTATATGGTATTATATATATATATATGAGTATGTTTCCATAAAAGATTTATAATTTATCTATATTTATTATACAAGTGGTTCGAACGCATGAAAAATAAGTTTAACCTGAGGTAAGAGTTTATTTCATAATGTCATCATTATTCAAAATGTTTTATTTTTATGTCTCTATTGGAGGAATTATTTGATATTTCTATCATAATCCCAATATATTTAATTTTACTATGGTTATATCTATAAATTAATTTTTTTTTGTTTAATTTACCTCTCTTAAAGGACTCAAGATACCAAACTAATGTTTTTAAGGAAAACAGCCCTTGTTTTTCATACTTAGTCAAGATTTTTTTTAAAAAGGAAATGTCCTAGTCAATGACCAAGACAAAAAATATTATTATCAATTGAGAGATTACAGAATTCTGAAAGAGGGAATTTTTTTACAATCCTTAGTAAGGAGAGGTAGGAGGTCATCCGAAAACTTATCAAACCATGTAGTGGCCTGGTTGATCCCCTTGTTGGCAAGAGCATCTGCCACCGTATTAGCTTTACGGTAGGCATGAGTGGTAATATATATGATCTCCAAAAGCAAGTTCAGGAAGATCTTCCAACTCACAGTAAGAGGCCAAGAGAGGTGACATCCGCTTTCCAAATAGCTTGAACAATGGTGATGGAGTCGCTTTCGATCCAGATATTATTCAAGTCTTAATATTTAACAAATTTGATGGCATGGATGAGAGCCAGCATCTCAGCTTCAAGGGAGGAAGTGACCCCACATGTGCCATAGAAACAACCATGGTAGTGACCTATGGAGTCTCTGATGATTTCCCCACAACCCGCTGGGCCTAGATTTCCTTTGGAAGCCCCATCCACATTGATATTGATCCATCCACGAAGCGGGGCTTTCCAGAAGACTTCAAGAAAACGTTTTGGCTGATGATATATTCCTTGAATCTGCAGACACCACAGGATCACAAAGTCACCAATCGTGTTGTCACAATTGGATTTCTGGATCAAGGCAGCATCTTTAATAGAAATTAGGATCCTCGATCGACCTGCGATGAGATTGGGAGACTGATTATTGTGAATAATGGCATTTCTATCATACCAAATAATGTGTAGACGCTCCACCATGGAAGATAGGAAGAGGTTTTTGATTTGTGGGGAGAATTTAAGCTCCACACAATGCTTTAGCTGAAAGAGGATATTGTCAAAAGGAGGCCATCTGCAATCAAATATGTCAGCAATAAAATTACATATAGCAAACGCCTTAGATTAAGATAAAAATATATGGTTGATATCTTCTCAGTTTTGGTGACATATAGGGAATTTAGAACAGAGATTAATGCCAAAAGATTGGAGACAGGTCTCAGTAGGGATACACTTATGAACCAAGCACCAAATAAGATCAAGTCTGGAAGGTTTAATCCATGATTTTTTAAATAATTTTAACCAAGAAAAATCCAAATCAGAGTCAGAGAAAAAATAAATATAAAACATTTTAGATTCAAGCATACCATTGTGAGCTGGTTCCCAAACCAGAAGGTCATCATCACTAGAGAAAGGGTATCCATCAACCACCTGCATGATGGAGTCAGGTAGCTCTAATGTTCTATAATGCATCACTTCTTTTATAGTGCAAATAATGCTATCAGGGGAAGTATTTGGAAGAATCATGGAGATAAACAGGGAGCCAGTCCAGTTATCCAGCCAAAAATGAATGGTGGATCTCAAGCTAACCAACCATTTTGAGTTATCCATTATGTGAAAAAACAAGTTTCTTAGAGAGGTCCAAAGAGAAGATTGGACATAGTTTAGATTTCCATTTTTTAACCTCATGAGAAATTTATTTCTAAGAAAATCAAGGGATTATGAGGTTTAATTGATTAGTCTCCATGTAATCCTAGCTTGGAGGGACTCATTGAACAACTTGATATTTTTAATATCAAGGACACCCTTCTCAAGAGGGGTGAAGAAGGATGACAAGGGGATGTTAACTAGTTTCCTTTCAATGATGATGCCGGTCGAGAAAATTTTTTTCGTATAAGTATTAATTCTCTTAAGGAGAATGAGCATCCACTTCTAGATTATGAGGTAATAAAACAATTTGGAGATAATGGTCGATTTCACAAGGAAAATCCTACCAGCCATGGATAAGGATTTCCCTCTCTAGGAAGCAAGCTGATTAATCACATGATCAACCACAATATTAAATTAAATAGCCTTCGGTCTGCCCCAAAAAATTGGAACTCCAAGATAAGTAAAAAAGAAAAGAACCTTCCTTGATGCCAAGATTATCTATAATGTGACCTTTTCAGGAGAGGGGGAAGGATTTCCCAAAGAAAAGAAAGGATTTTTTCTAACTGATGGATTGCCCCGAAACCACTTCATAATGGGATAAGGATTTTTTAAGTTTAAGAACGTCCCGTTTATTTCCATTGAGGAAAATAATTATGTCATCGGAATAAAGGAGATGGGTCGGGATAGTTAGATTCCTAGAATCTGAGATGGGTTTCAGTTTACCTTGAGAAACAAGGGAGGAAAGCAATCTACTATGGTAGTCTTCCACAATAGCAAAGAGAATGATAGAAAGAGGATCACCGTAACAAACCCCTTTAGAGCATTTAAAATAACCCTTGGGAGAGACATTAACCAGAATAGATATTGAGGCAGAGTTGAAGAGAGAATGAATCCAACTAATGAAGACATCACTGAATCCAAAATATTGAAGAACTTTGAAAATGAAAATTCAGTCAATAGTATCAAAGGCCTTCCTAACATCAAGTTTTATGGAAATGATGCCTCCTCAGGAGATTTTTTTTAAAGAGTCGGTGCATTCCGAAGCAAGGCAAATGCAATCTTGTATGGATATACCTTTGATGAAACCTAATTGATTCCAGGAAATAAATTTTTTACATAGAGAAGAAATCCTATTGGAAAGAAGCTTGGTAATAATTTTATAAATGGAATTGATTAGAGAAATGGGCCTAAAGAGATGAATTTCAGAGGCATTGGGCACCTTTGTGATAGGGGTGATAAATTCAGAGTTTAGACCATAAGGAAGGGAACCTATCTTAAAAAAATGTTTAACAAGTTTACAAAAAACTTCATGGAAAACTTCCAAGTGATTTTGAAAAAAAATCATTATTGAATCCATCAGGACCAGGGGAACTGTCAGGATTTAGACTGAAGACTATGGCTTTGATTCCATGGACCATGGGAGGAGACAAGAGAATTAGATTGTCATCTTCGTTGATCAAGGTCGGGATGATCCCAGGAAGAATATTCTTGTTAATATGGGGACCATTGAAGATATTTTCAAAATAAGTGACAACATGATTAGAGATGGCAGCTTTAGAGGATAGAATATTGCCATTATCTCTCAGAGAGTATAGAGGATGACTGATTTTCCAGATCCTTTGAAGGGCATTGTGAAATTTGGTGTTTCTGACCCCATCAGTGAGACATTTTGTTTTGAAGACCTGTTTTCGAAGGTTATCTTTTAGGGATAAAATGGAGTTGAGCTTAACAGAAATGTTACTCAGTTAGGAATATTTCTCTTTCATGTCCATATTTTCATTAAAATTTAAAAAACAATGTTTTTAATAATATAAATTGATTTTCTAAAGAGATTTACAACCATGTTTGACTTTTTAAACGTCTTTTCATTTTCTAAATGAGGTACTTTTTGGCCTTTTTACAAATGTTTGAAAGGAATTTTTTTCCTTAACTAACACAATAGAAATTAAATTTACCACCATAATTAAAACTAATTAATTTGAAGAATAATTTAATAATTTAAAATTTTATTTTCAAATTAAAAGTTTTCCTTAATATTTTGAAAAAATTTATATTTATATAAGTGTTTTCAAAGTAAAAAATGGTTTTTTACTCAAGAAATTTTCTTGTAATATTTTTAAATTATTTTTATCTATGAATATCCTTTTTTGAATCTTCTGATTTACTGAGTCTATATACTTATGATACCATATGTCATGTTTCTTTGGATGGTTTTTAATTATCTTGAATGGTGAAAGTATTGATATTAGGTATTATATTTCTTCCAATATGTAAATTTATTGATTATTAAGGTATGTTGATTATGTTTTCTTTTTTAATCAAAGTTGAATTCATTGGAATTATTATGTGGTGGGTGGGCCTAGAATTATATAGCTCCTCGATGCATCGATAGGAATCAGAAGACAAACAATATTGTGTATTTTAATGATGACTTATCCATTTATGTAAGATGTATTGGCATGATCCTTTATTAATATGTTTTAGATGTCCTGGCACAATGCATTGAATGTATGTTTGGATATTTGGTATTATGTATTCCATCATTATGAAATCATTTATTTATTTATATGTAATTAATTGATTGGGTGTGATATCCATGGGTATGTTTCTAGATTATATAATTATTCATATAGAATTATTTGAACATAATTTATTATTTCTATATTATCCAATATAAATTTACCTTCTGTTGTATACAATCCCTTACTATCAATCTGATCTCACCACTTTATAATGTTTTCATTCCCTATGATTCTAGGAAATTTTTTATGATTTACATGTAGGGATATTCTAGTGGTAATATGGATGATACACCACTACAAATCTAAGTTTATCTAGCACTGGGGATTTAATATCACTTGCCAACAATACTGTTAAAGACCCCCTTTAACAGCACTAAAAAATCATAGTTAAAGGGGGTCTTTAACAACACTTTTTTATCACTCTTAAAGGGGGTATTTAATAGCACTAAAACTTTTGGTGTTAAATACCCACCTTTATCAGTGATTTTTTACAAGCGTTAATAAAGGCCTACCCTTAATCATTGATTTTAAAAAATCATTGATAAATGGGTTATTTTATCAGTGCTTATAAAAAAGAACTGATAAGTGGGGGTTTTATCAGCACTTTTTTAGAATCATTGATAAAGACCCCCCCTCCCCTTATCAGAACTTTTTCAGAAGTTCAGATAATGGAATAGTTCATAAAAAACTCATTTAAAATAATATATTAATATATAAATATATTTATATTGATATAAATATAATATACATTTTTTCAAAATATGTTTTAGATAAGGTAAATAGGAATTTAAAATTAATATATAACATATTTAGTGAAAATGGATTATAAAGTAATTAAAACTATTTTTAATTAAAAATTTTCTTATTATTACTGAGTAATAGTCATTTAATAACAATTTGAAGATAAAAAATTAATAAGAGATCTAGAATCAGTTGAAAACCTAACTAAAACTTCAAACAACTATAACTTTGATATGGGTGTCTATTTAGGCTCTACCACATATCATATCAATGCTTTTGATGATCTATACACCCTTTTTGACACAAGTATAACTCTATCACATTTTCTTTAGACCAAAAGAATCCCATAAGGCCTCTAAAACTGATTTGTTTGGTCAAGGTACCATGATTTGTTAACATTCTATGGATTTTAAGCCTCGTTTAAGGGGGTATTATTTCCTTTTTTGGGTGAGGACTGAATTTATTCACAGGTATTACATCCATATTGATATTATGGTTTTAAAATTTTATATATTTTTATAATGTAATTATATTTATAATTAAATATATTAATGTTTTCTTATATATACTTATAACAAATCACTCATATAAATACATATATCAACATATTTACATATAAATTTATATTCTAATATATTTAAATCAATACATATTCTAAAAATTTATTTAAAAAAATATCTTACCATTTTTTATATTATAGATACATAAACATATATGTGTGTATTAATAAACAAATATATATTTATATAATGTTATAGTATATGTAAATGAATATAATATATAATATATTTAAATAGATATAAGTATATATATCACAAACACAAACATATATTTTATAAATTTATTTAAAAATAATTATATAAATGTTTGAAAATATATATATACATATATAAATAAATAGAAATATCATTAAACAGACAGGAAAATAACATGGTGTGGTGGTAAAGTCATTCCATCATAGAAGGAGATGGGAACGATTCCAATCCATACAGGAGTGCATGACGCTAGAAACTTGAAAAGAACTGATAAAAAGGTTAGTGGGGTGAAAAGCGCTGATAAAGGGGGGAGCACTGTTAAAGGGGTCGTTGAAGCACTGATAAATGGGGTTTGGGCTCATGGACGTCTAAAAAAAATAAAATTTTACCACATTTAACAGTGATTCTTTTATGATAACTAAAAAAGTACTATTAAAGGACCAATTTAACAACCCTAAAAAGGTTTTGTTAAATGGCCCTTTAACAATTCTAAAAAAATGTTGCTAAAGGTTCCTTTTAATGGTTCTTTTCATAGAATTGTTAAAGGGGTAATTTAATAGTGCTGATAAAATTTTCATGCTTTTAATTGTGCTCTGATTGTCAACACCTTTTTAGCACTAATAAAGACCTATTATATCACTGTTAAATTCATTTTATTGTAATAGTGATCCCAAAGATAATACTACTTTATATGTTTTGTTTTCAAATTAAATGTGGGATTAATGTAACAATCTAGTTTACTAGGACTTCTGGACTACTATATCCTTTATAATGTGATTTCTTATTGTTAGTACCAATGTAATAAAGTAACCACAAACTCCAAATAATTGGGCTTAAGGTATTTATAGTTGTTATAATTGAATTTATAATATAAACCTTGGGAACAAGATTTAGGAAAACATATCTTATAGAAATTAACCCTAGGAAAAACATTGAGAATATTCCAAAAGAAAACATGCTTATGAATTTGAGATTTGTTCTTTAAAAATTTTAATTTTATGATAAGTGTTTCATTAGTTATGAAAGTATACATTAAAATTCATAATTTTGTGATCTAGTCTAAATTGTTCCATTTTTTATAAATTAAACCTAGATAAAGGAATAACAACTATATAAATATGCATAATGCATGTAGTGAATTCTCTCCTAGGAAAGATAATGAAGTCAGAAATGGATATGAACAAATTATAACAACATTGGGGTAGATGAATCGGGTTGTGACCTATAACCATGCATTTATAGATGATCCTACTAGTCCATAATGTGGTGTAACAATGTTAAGATTCTTCATGCATTAGAAACTTCCATCATTCAATGGGACTACAAGTCCATTTTTAGTTTATCAATGGATAAGTTCCATAGAGAATATATTTCTTTCTTTAGGAAGTGATGAACTATACATGGTTGTATTGTTATTTTATCACCTCTCAAGGGATCCAGACCAAAGGTGTTCACTGATTCAAAACACTAAGGTTGAGGAGGAAATAGTGATAATGGAATAGAAATATTTAAATAACTTTTCTTTGAAAATATTTTCCACATGAATAAAAAACAGAAATGTGGAGACAATTATTGAGTATAAGATGAAAGGAAGAGGAAAATTTTACTAATAATCTAACTTCAAAAGGTTTGAAAGGAATGTTTCAGACTGTGTATGTATTCCAAAGATTAAGATCAACATTTTTTTGATGGGTTAAAACCAATCCAATGAAGGGAACAAATCTCACAAAAATTATCATTATATAACGATATATTATAATGATCTATCAAGAAATAGAAACAATTATACAATTCATATGGATTCAAAGGAATGAAATAGAAGAATAGGAAAAGATAGAAAAAAATTGATAAATGTAAAAATATAAATAATACTTTTCAAATATTTTATACTTATATAAGGAAACACCTTGGTACGTTCCAAAAAAGAAAAAGAGATTTCTTCAAGTGTATATAAAAAAGGAATCAAGCTCAAGAATGAAATTTTAAGGGAGAATCCATCAATTTAATGTGATTTAAATAAAAGTTGATGGTTCAATATTCTAACTTACGCCATAAACATCAAGGTAACTTACCCAAACAGAATCCAAGGGGAGAAGTTCATGAATATGAAATTACTATAGTTGACAAGGAAGTTCCTGAAGATGTGGTGAAAGGAGTTGAGTATGATGTTTTGATTCTTACTTTTTTATTAATTTAGTTTTGGAAATCAAAAAAAACTTTCTTAAAACATGATTACTAACTTTTTATGTCCTAAGTATTTTAGTATATTTTTGTAAAAAACATTATCTTTTTTCATAGATAGAGAAAGTTCTAATGTATTATGAATATAATCTTATTATTCTGCATTTCAATTATCAGATGGAGTATGATTCTAATAAATCATAATTACTTTTAATCAAATGAGCAGTTATAATTTTGTTTTTTCTACCATAATGAAAATAGTAATGACCATCGAACTGAACTTGGTTTCGATAAATCAGACCAACCTTCATTCAATTAATCATATTGATAATCAATAAGACCATCAGGATGACTGATGTTTATTATCAGAAGCACATAATAATTGTTTCTATCATTAGGAGTATCTTTGGAACCGTAATGGTGTTAAACAGAAATTAATTTGGACATTCAGTTACGCCAGAGCATTGGGTGCTGTCAAAGAGACAGTTGTCTAAGGTCGTTTCAACAAACATAGAAATATGACCATTGGAGTTTTTACTATAAATAGTACATTCTTTGAAGTGTTTGGATCTGATCACATTCATAACTCAAGTCTTCTAAAGTTTACTATGTGTGAACTTATTATTCATATTCATTGTAATAGTTTAGAGATTTGGTAGTTCTAAGGAATCCTTTCTTGATTTTTTTCATTAGAAATTTTTCTTTTGTAATCATGCATTTGATAATTATTATGATTGATGGATTCATGGGATAGGAATATGGGGAATCCAATTCATCATATCAAGGTCCTTTGGGCATAGGAAAAAATACATTGATAATTATATTGAGGGATTCCAGAGATAGGAATACATATCTTATTCTGATCATCGTATTAAGGGATTTCCTAATAAGGAAAGTCAGACTTTAAAGTAAGTATAAATATATTGATACATTTATTCAAGGTAATTAACTACATTACTCTTAAAGTTAAATGATTTCCATTTTTAATATATTTTTTAAGTCATTCTTACTATGGTTATTTATTATTTTTCTTGTTTCTATAAGTTCTTATTTTGTTGTGCATGTAATCGAAAGTTATTCTTCATAATTATATTTCTATTCTAGTTGTTTTATAAATGTATATTTGAATTTGATAAAAACAATATTTTTATATTAATCAGATCCACTGTGATTTTTATCTTCACTCCAATAATTGAACTTAGTTTTAGTCCACTAAACTTACTTTAAGAGGTATTGTGTTTTCCTTTTATTTTGGTTATTTAAACTATAATTCACCCCATATTAGTATATCCATCTTATCTACTCTTAAAATACTATAATTTTTATAAAATAAGGTTTATACTGATTATATAATTACTGATTTTTCACTTTAGTTACTTATATAAAGTTCTTTAATTTTTTATATAAACTATTTGTTTATAAACATTATTACACTAACATGTATTTATAGAAAATAGTTTCTATAGTTTTAAGATGGTAGGTATGAATATTGGATATCTTAATTATATTAATCCTAGTCAACCTCCTATTTTTGATTGGAATGACTGTGAATATTGAAGAGATATAATAATTACTTTTGTGATCAAAACTGGAATCAATAATTTTCTAATGCATACTAGAAGGTACAAGATTCATGATAAGGAAGCTTCTACTATTAAAAATGATGAGAAGTTGTAATATTAGTTGAATAACAAAGTAATAAATATTTTATTGTGTTTTATGATGAGGAATATATATAGTCAGATATCATATTGTGAATCTTCAAATATTATTTGGGGTAAATTGGAAATAACACATTTTGGTACATCCAAAATTATAGAAACAAGAAGAGTTATTCTTAGAGATGATTACCAAGCCATTTATTTTCTACCTGGAGATTGAATTTATATGATTCAAAAAATATTTATGACTATAATAAATATTTTGTAGTCACCTGTAGAAAAATTACTTGATGATGAAATTTTATTGAGAAATATTATTGACATGATTTCCAAATAGTGGGAATCAAAAAGAACTGTTATGGATGACACATGAAATATTACCAATAATAATCTTGATGATTTGATTGTTACTATCATTTAGTATGAGGGAATAAATAAAATATATGTTGGGAAGGATAAGAAGAAAAATTGTGGTGTTTCTTTTCGTACAACACCTATTGTATCTAATAAAGTTCAGTCTCCTAAGAATGTTTTGAAATATTCGAGGAAGAAGAAATTTATTATTCAGTCATGTTCTAGTACATCAAAACATTTTAAAAATTAGTTGAATAAACTCTCTATAAGGATGAATAAAAAAAATTTAAAAGAAATATTTTAAATACTAATATAAGAAAATTAATAAGGGAAAAGGTGAAAAGAAATATTTTGAGGCCACTTGGTAAGAATGTAAGAAAGCTGGACAAATACAAACTTATTGTCCAATGCTGAAAATGAAATATATAAAGGAAATAAATCCAGATAAAAATTCTAAGACATACTAAAATTCAAAAGTAATGAAATTTTTGAAATTTTCAAACACATGGAGTTACAGTTGGGAGATTATTTTGACAATTCATCTGATAGGGAAAGTTTTATACAAAGTAAAATTGGGTTTTTATTAAATTACCCATGGTAAATCAATGTTTAATAGATATGGTATGAATAGATGAATCACTTAAAAATTTATTATGAAATTAAAATTACCCTAAAATAGAAAATGATAAAATTTCTACATATTTTGATGGATAATCTTTTTCAACTAGTGAATACAATACTTTTCAAACTTATGATAAAGTTCCCATATTTGAAAATCAATTAGAAAATGAGAACTATAATATTTGTAAAAAAATGACAATATATAAGCTAAAATTTATAAGACATACTCAAGAATAACTATATTGAATAATGAAATATCATATCTTTCTAAATATCTAGATAAAGCTATTTTTGAAAAATATAATATTTTGATACAATTATTTCTGAGAAACATGTTTTAAAAGGAAAACTTAATTCTAAGACTAATACTAATGAGCATACAAATTTAGTTATCAAACAAAAATATAAAATTTCTATTTTTAAGAAGTATTTATCAAAGTTTAACACCAGAAATTAAAACATTTAAATAAATATATAAAACAATTATAACTCATGGTAATAGTTCTGGAATGGGTTCTAGAAACAAAAAACCTATTTTTATCAACAATTACTTTGTTCCTAAAATGGAATCATTTTTCACTAAGTGCAAAAGTGGGGGTCCCTAGAAGTAAAATTATTCTTTAAATAAAGTAAAATACCTTATATTTAATGAGTATTGTTTTTCTAAGAAAATTAAATTTTCCTAAACTAATATAGCCATACAAATGTGGTTAAATATTTTTTATTTCTAATACTTATGCACCCAAGAAGGTTTGGGTTCTGAAAAAAAAAATCTTTTTTTTAGTAAAATAAATATTGGACTAACAAAAAATATATTTGGTAAATGGATAGTGGATGTTACGGGCACATGAATGGAAATAAATATTTCTTCAAGGAGATAATCAATATGAATGGTGGAAAATAACTTTTAAAGATAATGTTCAATGAAAGATTAACATAATAGGTAACACTATACTTCTTGGAAAAGATATTATTTAAAATGTTTTATTTATTTTAGAACTTGAGAAAAACCATATAATCATAATTAAATTATGTGATGAAGGTTACCATGTAAACATTAGGAATGATACATTTTTATTATATAGTTCCATGGATGATCTTATTTTTTATTCCAATCAGTATGAGAATGATCACACACTTAACATAAAAGGCCTTATGATCCAAGAATTACCTTGTCTTGGTGAAATGAAATATCCATATTGGTTATGGAATACAAGGTTAGAACATTTTAACCATATAAACTTATATAAATTGACTAAGAAAGGACTTGTGAAGGATCTAATGAAACTTAGGTTTAATACTTCAAAATTCAGTGACCCTTGTCAATATGTTAAGAAAAATAAGTTTAGTTTTACATATATTAGTGAAGTCTCAAATTATGATTCATTATATTTAGTGAACATGGAATTATTTAATCCTACATAAACTGGAAGTATTTGTGTCAAATATTATGTATATATATTATTTTATGATTACACTGGATAATCTTCGGTATATTTTCAATTAAAAATATATTAATCCCTTAGCTATTCTAAAACCTTTATATCCAAAGTTAAAAAAAAACTTTAAAAAAACTCTCCTTGATAAAGATTTGTAGTGATCGGGGTAGAGAATTTTTAAATTATGATTTTGAATAATTTTTTAGTAATAATGGTATTGAACATAATATTTCAGCACCTAGAACACCTTATAAAAATGGTGTAGTTGAAAGAAGAAATATAATTCCTTAAGAAATAACTAGAACCATGCTGAGTGAATGCTCAGTTTCTAAAATTTTTGGGGATGAAGATTTTTGTACTTCCTTCTATACTATAAATTGAGTTTTAATTATACCTTTTGTTAATAAAACACTTTTTTAGTTGTGGATAGTATGAAAACAAAAATTTTCTTACATCAATGTTTTTTGTTACAAAGTATCCATTCTGAATACTAAAGATGATTTTCTTAAGTTTTCACTCAAAATTTATGAATGAATATTTTGAGCTTATTCCACTACTTCTAAGGCTTATAGAGTTTTTCATAAAAATTATTGTACTATTGAGAAAATAGTCCATGTTAAGTGTTATGAAACTAATCCTTTTATTTTCAAACAACCTCAACCTACATCCTCATATGTTATTTCTAATACTTATTTTCAACATTTGTTAGAAAGTTTTTCTAATAATGAAATTACTCATGAATTTGTCTCTGAAGTTATTCATCAATAATATTTTCTACCTATTTTTAAAGAACAAACTTTTGAAGACCCAAGAGGAGGGTTTTCTCTAAGGAATAATCCTAGTGAAATAATCATTATTGATGTATATCAACTAGTTCGGACCATAAGTTCTTTGAGAAATGAAATTGAACATTTTTCTTATCCCAATTTGAACCAAATAATCCTGATGGGGATTTAGGGGATGATGATTGGATTAAGTCAATGTAATATGAACTCAATAAGTTTAATTGGAACAAAGTATAGAAATTAGTTGAATGACCTATAGAAAATTCTATAATTGGAGAAAATGGATATTTCTAAACAAATGTGATTAAAATGGTGTAATAGTTAGAAATAAAGCTATAATTGTTCTTAAAGGGTATAATCAATAAGAAGGAATAGATTATTAAAAAACCCCATCTCTTGTAGCAAGACTTGAAGTTATTAAAATACTTCTAGCCTTTATATCATTCTTTAATTTCAAACTATTTCAAATGGAAGTGAAGTGTGCTTTTCTTAACGATCAAGTTCATGAGGAATTTTTTGTAGAAAAAAAAACTACTTTCGAAAATAAAAAAATCCAAAATATGTTTATAGACTTATCAATCTTTTCTATGGAATTAAAAAACCCCTAGATCTTGGTATAATAGGTTTACTTGATTTTTGTTACAGAACAATTTTTTACGGGAGATATAGACCCAAATATTTTTATAAAATAAGTAAATAAAAACATTATTATTTTTAATATTTATGTTTATGACATTTTATATGGTTAAACTCAAAAATCATTAACATATTTCTTTATAGATATTCTGAAGTCTGTGTTTGAAATGTTTATGATGGGTGATTTAACATATTTTCTTTGTTTTCAAACTTCACCAAAACCATAAGGAGCTTTTATATCTAAAAATATGTATATAAAATATCATCTTAAAAAATTTTGATATGACAATAATAATAGTATTAATACTCTCATCTCTACCTCAAATACTTTAGATCTTGATGAGTCTGGGAAACCAGTTGATCAAAATATTTTTAGAGGTATGACAAGGAGTTTACTTAACTTAACAGCTAGTCATCCAAAGTTAATTTTTTCATTGTGATTATGTGAAATATATGATTGTAATCCAAAATAATACCATCTTAAATCTATAAAAAATTATTATCTTAAGTGAATTATGGATTTAGGTATTTGCTATTATTATGGAAATGGTTTTTAATTAAAAAGTTTTTCGTATTATGACTTTGGTGTATATATAATTGATATAAAAAGTAAATCTTTAGCTTATAATTTATTAGGAGATTATTTTGTTTCTTGTTCATGTAAGAAACAACACATCGTATTGGTTTCTTTTGATGACACTTAATATGTAGCAGCTAGAAGTTACTGGGCTCATGTTTTGTGGATGCAACACACACTCACAGATATTGGCATGAGTTTTACCAAAACTCAAAGAATTTGGGATAACACAAGTTCCATTTCACTAAGTAAAAAACCTATAACATCACTCATGTTCTAAACAGATAGATATAATACACCATTTCATTTGGGAAAAGACACTTAAAAGATATATAACTATATAATACATCATAATGAAAGAACAACTTGATGATATTTTATAAATCCCATTAGTTTCACTAGAAATGGATATATTAAATAGAATTTCAGAATGATTAATGTTAAGTGATCATTCATATAAACTTCTTGTTTATCCATATCCTTACATCAAGATACTTATTTTCATATGGGTAGTATGTATGTTTTATGTTTTTCAAAAAAAATAATTTTTTTAATTTTTTTAAATCAATAATTTTTCTAAAAACATTTATTATAAGGAGTTTTCCAAAGTCAGACTTATAGTAAAAATTTCATGGTTAGAATTATAAAAATTGATTTCTAGACTCTTAAATTATAATAACATTTCCAGGCTCATAATTTGATAGAGATTTTTCATAATTAGTTTTCTTTAAAAATTATCCTAATTCAGTTTTTTTAAAACCTTCGTAATCAAACTTTTTTTTAAAACTAACATGATTTTTTTTATTTTACAAAAACTAAGAAGAATAGGTTAATCATAACAATGACACTTTCCAATCTTATAGTTACTATTATATTATTTTAATTTTTTTACTATTTCATTGCTTTAGTTTATAATTTTTATTTTCATACTTTTAGTTTTTCTAAAAACCTTACTTTATTTTCAAAATTTTAAAAAAAATCCTAATCAGAATGATCCCCACTCGGATAAAAGTATCAAAAATATTGAGATTTCAATTATACTTTTAAAAACATTCTTTGGATAAATATAAAACATCAGAAGAGAAGGGTTTCAATCCCAACTTTCAGTTTTCTCATTGAAGATGAAACATTTCCCCCAACCCCTATATAAGGGTGGGTCACCCAAATGTCCCATATGATTTCTTCAGAGATTGTTTCCCTGAATGGTTTTCCCTTCAAAGCCTCAAGTCTGATACTTTATCTTTAATTCTATTGTCCAACCTCATATATAGTACTGATTGAAACTAACTAGGGTTATTCTAAGTGTTTTTTGTTCAAGGAAAGGTTAGTATAAATATTTTGGTTTTAAAAATATGATTCCTCACTAAAAATATTATTTATTTCTAAGGATGGGAGTCCGTTTTCATTAAAAAATAATCCAAGAATTTTTAATTCTACTATCCATAGGTAGTTTTAAAATTCTATGATTCAGTGCATTTTTTGAAAAAATATGGTAAGGAAAATGTTTCCTTTACCATTTTTGGTAAAAGGTACAAATTTTATTACAGGTGGTTAGCAAACTTGGTTTGATTTACTAAAGAGTGATAAGTATTTACCTTCTCATAAGATACCTTATAGACTCAGAATATTTAATAATAATAAAGATAAATATTCTATGTTTACATTCTATGTCAATGTATGGAAGGTATATCATATAACTCTGGATAATAGAATCATTACTCTCTAGATTCAAGGATATTTTATCCCTTGGGATGGTGATAGAGATACTTTGAATGTTTCATGGGTGTTGTGGTTGTAACAGATCAAATTTCATGTTTTAAAAATATTGAATTAAGGTGTAAGATACATCAGGAATCCGTGAATGAAAACTTGGATTGACTAATTGTTTTTATAGAAATATTTATAAGGATTGACACTGATTTGAAATTTCTTCAAGAAAAGTTCAAAACTCAAAATTCCTCATATAATAAGATGTTGAGATGCTTATATCATATTTATATTGATATTTGATATCATAATGAATAGTTTCTATAGGTAATGAATCTTATTTTTGAATTGGATGAATATTTCAAAAAAAATATCCTCATATATGGAAGATAGATTTACTTTTGTTGAGGAATTCAAAGATACTATGGATGATCAGACAGAAGGTTTCAATATATTCAATGAAAGGATACAAGACATGTATTTGGAGATGAGAAGATTCGGATTGTGTGAATATTAGTTGATCATAATGAGGGAAAATTTAAGAACTCTTTGAAGAAGTAAAAAGTTTGATAGAAGAACTCTAGAAGAAGGATTTAATAGAAGAAAAGATCACGAAGATGTAGAAGAACAGGCACAAGTTTAATAAAATGAAAGACTTTATAAAGAATCTAATGAGGAAAGAATGATTATTTTTTCTTTGAACACTAGATGTATATATTTTTTTGTAATACATTTTAATGGTTTTTACTATTAATTACTCTTCATCTGATTTCCTTATTCTAGAATGTCTTCCAATTCCAATTGGTTATATGTTCTTTTATGTTTACATAGATGATTAGTTAGTTTAGTATTGTTTTGTTTTTTATTTTTCTAAAATTTTTGGAAACATTGTAGTCCTTCCCATTTATTTTTTAAAATCACAAGGGGAGAAATATTTATAATGGGATAATATTTTATCAAAGCTGAGTATTTTTTTAAAAATGGGGAAAAATTTTAATAGGTAAGATAGTGTCCTTAGGGGGAGAAGTATTCATAAGGGGGATAAGTATTCTTTAATAATGAATTATTCTAATACTTCCTATTGTATTAAATAGACTTACATAACTCAGGGGGAGTTAAGTTTTAAAGAATAAACATCGTATTTCTTAAAATAAAAAATGAATATAAATTTTTCAAGTTTTTTACCGTTTAAGTTTTGTGGTTTCTGATTTCCAAAAAGCGGGAGATTGTATATTCCAAAGTTTTTCTTCTTACTTTTCTATTCCTTTAGTTTTGGAAATCACAAAAACTTTCTTAAAACATGTTTACTATCTTTTTTGTGCCATGTATTTTGTTATGTTTTTATAGAAAACATTATCTTTTAATGTATATATAAAATAAAATTCTAATGTATTACGAAAATAAACTTATTGTTATTCATTGAAATAATTAGATAGAGTATGTTTTTGATAAAGCAAACTTACCTTTAAATAGAATAAGAGTTAGACTAATGTTTTTTCTACCAGAACAAAAAAAGTAATTACCATCAGAATGACCTTGGCACTGATAAATTGGAACAATCTTTATTTCATTCATCGTATTGACAATTAATGAGGAATTCCATTATACATAATGAAGTTTATAATCGGAAGCACATAAAAGTTGTTTCTATCATAAGTAATACCTTTAGTACTATAATGGTGTTAAACAAATATGATATCAGACATTCAGTTATTCTAGGTCATTGTGAGCTGTCAAAGAGAAAATTCACTGAGGTCATTGCATCAAAATCCAAAATATGATCATTGGAATTTTTCCGACAAATAGCATGTCATTTGAAGAGTTTATAGATGATCACATTTGTAACTCAAGTATTCTAAATTATTTACAATGTGAACTTCTCATTCCTAGTCATTGTAATACTTCATAGAGTTGGTAGTTCTAAGGAATCAATTTCATGTTATTTCCTTTAGAACTTTTTCTTTAGTAATCACATGTCCTATAATTGTTACGATCGAGGGATTTCAATGATAGGAAGATGGGGAATCTTATCCATTATATCAATTTCGTCCAGGGATAGGATGATATACTTCAATCATTATATCAAGGGATTTTGAGGGTAGGAAGATATAGATTATTCTGATCACCGTATCGAGGGATTTCCTGGTAAAGAATGGAAAACATAATAGTAAGTATAAAACTCTTAATACCTTTATTAAATGTTATTTACTACTATACTCTTAAGGTTAAACGAGTTTAATTTTTTAATATATCTTGTAAGTCATCATTAAAATAATTTTTTTATTAAATCATAAGGGCCAAACCAGTTGAAGGGAGCATGTCATGGGGGACTAAAATGATGCAATCCCGGAGCATCCCCTCTAATTATTTTCATCCCCTCTATAGGAAAGGATAATAAACTAGAAAACACATTAATTCATGAGTATGATAATATTTATTTAATAGGTATTGTCTTTTTCCTTGTTTGAAGGTTTTTCAAACTACAATTCAACCCCCTTTTGTAAGTAGATCCATCTATGTTACTCTTACAATCCATAAAAGGCACACATATAATCCACTATAAAATGGTAAATGTTTTATTTTATTCTAGTTTTACCCACTCTTTTATATTTGAATAAGTTTATAATGGTATCCTATCACCACCTCAATAATTAGATATTGAGTTGGTGGTGTACAATTCTAATGGTAGGATGATCTTATCTCAATTCTATAACTCATCTTTAATAAACTTTTGGGGGATGGTTCTCCCTGTTAATCCTAATACTCTTCCTCTAGTTGAATTAGACATAGTTTTTTGTATGGATAGGATCTCCCAATATAGGTCCCACATCAATTTTCAAGAACAGGAAGTCACTTTTGAGATTCTGAATCAACTATTAATAATATATCATTGTGTGGAGGAACCTGAACACCCAATAGAAATTACATCCATCATATGGGTGTTTTAACCTATTAAATATAGATATTTATATTAAATTTAAGGGGATAAACTCAACATAAAAAATGTGTCTATTGTTCAGTAATATGATGAAGCTTTTCTTGAGGAATTTAATGTTCTTCCCTTGAATCATGAAGTTTAATGTTCAATAGAACACATACCTAGTGAAACGCATATTTCAATGAAACCATATAGAATGTCCTTGATTCAATTGTATGAATTAAAGAAAAAACTCTAGGAGAATCTGGATAAGATATTCTTTTAGTAAAGTTCTTCACCATGGGGTGAAACAATTCTTTCTCTTAATAATAATGATGGTTCAATGTGTATTTGTATTATTTATCAAGAAAATATAAAAATTAATATTAAGATCATGTATCCTGTATCCTGTATTAGTGATATTTTTGATCAATTATGAGTAGATAAATATTTTTTCATAATTGATCTCAGATCTAGTTATCATCAACTAATGAAAATGAAGGAAGATATACCCAAGATGGGATTTAGTATGAGTTATTTTCATTATAAATTCATAGTAATGTCCTTTTGACTTACCTATTCTCCTATTATATTCATATATTTAATGACTAGTTTCTTTAGAGATTAACTTGATTAATTTTTTGTAGTGTTTATAGGTTATATAATAATATATTCAATTAGAATTGAATAAAATGAATAACATTTGATAATAGTGATAATGACTCTGAGGAAGGAAAATTTTTGTGCTAATTATATTTAGGAAGTGTGAATTTTGTCTTCATAAAGGTTCATTATTAAGTCATATAATCTCATGTGATGGTATATTATTGGATCCTTCAATGACTAGAGTTATTGATCAACGGACTAGACCAACTATAGTAATTAAAATTTGTTTTTTATTAGGATGGATGGATACTATGATCGCTTTGTGATATATTTCTCATGACTATCTAATCTACTCACTAAGTTGACTTGGAAGTGGGTTAGGTTCCTTTCAATAGAAAAATATGATGATAGTTTCAAAGAACTTAAGAAAAGGTTGGTCAGTGCACCTATGATTACACTACCCTGTAGTAGAGAAGGGTTTATGATCTATAATGATGCATCAAATAAGGGACTAGGATGCTTTCTCATGCATAATGATATGGTAATTACTTATTAATCATTCCAATTGTTTCTTCCTGAGAATAATTACCCGAATCATGATTTGGAGTTAGAAGAAGTAATTTTATCATTGAAGATATGGTGGCATTATCTGTATAGTGATAAATATACTAATCCTAAAATATTGAAGTATATATTTTCATTTAAATATTTAAATATATTCTAGGAAATATGTTTTGGAGTTAATCCAAGATTATGATTTCATAATATAATACCACCATGGGAAGGAGAGCGCAATGGACGATGCTCAGAGTTGTAAAGACAATGAAAGTTTTTCCATAATAAGGATTTAAATGGATATATTATTTATGGATTTTTAGAATATGTATCTTGAAATCTTGATAAAAGGGGAAAGATATTACCATTCATAAATGAATGTTCAACCACCCATTCATGATAAGATTAAAATGTTATAGAAGGAAGATATGAATTTACAAAAGAAGGATAAGAATGTTCCAAAGATAAACCACGACCATGGTAGAATGATAATATTTAAGAATTGATCAAGTTTCCCATAAATACATGTCTTGATGAAGAATATATTGTATAAGGTTCATAATTCGTCATTCTATATTCATCTTATAAGTATGAAGATATATATAGATCTAAAATAGTATTTCTAGTGGGACAACATAAAAAAGGGGAATTGTTGAGTATGTGTCTGGATGCTTGATATGTCATAAAGTTTAGGCTGAGATACTAAAGTCTAAGGGTATGTTACAAAAATTACCCATTCTAAAATGGATATGGGAAAAATCACTATGAAATTTTTCGTTGGACACCCCAAAATGTCAAAAGGCTATAATTCTAATTTTTTAGTCGATCTCCTTAACAACTCATCAAAATCATTTTTATAAGATAATATTCCTATATTGATCAACTTTATATAATATACATTATCAAAGTGGTAATTTTTCATGGAGTACCACTATCTATTGTATCGAATTAGGATCTGGGGTTTATCTTGATGTTCTGGAAAAGTATTTAGCAAGCAATGGATAAATAGTTGTGTTTTAGTATGGCATATCATCCTTAGAAAGATAGTTATTCTGGGAGAATAATTCATTATATAGAGGATATTTTGAGATATTCTTATATAGATTTCCAAGGTGATTGGGATAAACACATTCCACTGTTTTTGTTTTCTTACAATAATAACATTCACTCGAGCATTAAGATGTCTCCTTATGAATCGCAATATGGAATTAAATGTAAAACTCAAACATTCTAGGATGAATTTGGAGAAATAAATCTATTGGGACCTAATCTAGCTAAGGAAATGTAAAAGAATGTTATATCCATTTAGCATCCTATTAAGCCAGCACAAATTCAATATAAGAATTACGTCGACAATCATCGGTGTGATCTGGAATTTGAAGTTGGTAAGAAGGATTTTAGGAAAATTTATATAAGGAATAAGGTTATTATAGTTTTAGATAATGTAAAGATAATCCCTATTTATATTTCCTATGAAACCTAATATTTTAAAATTGTTACATTATGTTTGATAGTATAAAAGACACGCAATACCGATCTTAAATAACTTACAAAATAAATTGTCTAAATATGACTATTATAACCTAGTATTTAAATTGCTGGGTATAAATAATAATAACTAAATTTTGAAAATAATAAGTTTTACACATATATAAAATAACTTCATTAGTTATTAATTGAATAATATTAATAATAATTTGAAAGTAAATGAAATGTTTTTCAAAAAACTATTTTCATTTATGAAAAATATTTTTGTCTTAATAAATTGAATTAATAACTATTAATGAATGATTTTAATAAAATATATATAATATATATTCAATAAAATTTCTTATCATTCATCTAATTCATTTTCTAGTCATGTGATATAAATAAACCCGATTTTTTGCTTATAACTATATTTTTCTAAAAAGTGATTTTTTTTGCATTTTTCATTATTGTTTTAAAATTAATTTTTACTACATTTATAATATTAATTTTAAAAAATGAACTTAATTTTTTAAATCATTCCTTCAAAATTATTTTATAGTTAGTTTTTTATAATTTTCTAAAAATATAAATTTTTCGATGAAAAGTGAAATATACTAATTCTTATTGAAAATTATCTTCACGTTTAACGAATTTATAAGTTCCATTTTGTTTTAAAAGTTTATTAAAAGAAAAATTAGTTTAATTTTATTATATTTAATCGAATTTATGACATTGGAATCAATTATATGTTTATTTTTTATATGAAAAATTTTAAAACATTTGAAAAAGTTTCCTTTGGAAAATCATTTTTCTATCATGTGTACGTGGTTAATTTTAAATAAAATTCATCCAACTATAGGAATTTAATTTTAGAAAAATGGATTCCATATTTGGAATAATATTAATTAATATTATATAATCACTTCAACTTAATTTTTCGTTATTATTAATATTAGAAATATGAAAAATTAATTACTATTGTTAAAGTTAAAACGCATTTACCAAGGGATTAAACAAAAATGATAATAGATAAAATGACCCAAAATTTATCTAATTAAAATTAAATGATAATATTTCAACATTATATTATCTATGGTTCAGTAATGAGACATTTTTTATCCTTTTTCATGTTAAAAATAGTGGTATAATTTGTTACATTCAACAAATCAATGTGTGTCATCTCCCCCACTTATAAAAGGTCACCACTTATCCTATCCTCTTCACACTACCAAATATTTTTGGATAAAAAAATTCCAAAAAAAAATACATTAATTAAATTCATATCCATAACCTAAATTACAACTATTATCATAAAACCATTCTATGAAGGCTTTATACATAATACTAAAGAGGTTTTCCAAAGGAGATGTATGCTTCTTAAGAATGCATATTTGTTTTATTTCTTCATATGCCCCAACAAAATATTATAAAAATATGCTAAAATAATAAAACCAGTATCTTATATATACTTATATAATATTATTTTAACTTAATAAGATATATCCATCTTCTTTTCCATCAAATGGGAAACAAAATTGTAAATCATGTGTATGGTGGACAACCGCCTTGTGAACCGATGTAATCTATTTTCCATCACCACCTATAATGTTTGAATATAATTATATATGTAATTTTTATTTATTATATTTATGAAATAATTAAACTTATATAATTATAATATAACATATACCCTCTTACCTTCCAATCTGTTGGAAAATGATAATGTCTCTTGTGCGTAAATGAAGACTACTGCATCCACGAAGAGATGTGAAATATGTTCATTTTATTTTGACACAGATTGTTATAAGAATATATTTTTTGAATATATATTATATATATGAAATAAAAATGATTCTGTAATGGTTAAATATTATTTACCTTTATTTTTTCACATCCATCTAGAAAAATGAAACCAGAATTCATGTGTACGGACGACTTACCATCTCCATGAATAGTGTAACTCATTTTTCTATATCTAAATTTTAAAAATTATTCTAAATACTTATATAATGAATATATATGATATTTATATAATGGTTATGTTTCTGGATATGATGTAACCATGATCAAAGTACATGGACTGAAACTACCAAACCAAATATTATATTAAAAATGAAGCAATTATTACCCAAAACAATGATTTTAATAAATAATTGTTAATATGTGTATGTTTTTAGAAGATATTTTTATTATGTCTATAATTATTATAAAATAGTTTCATATACATATAAAGGAAATCAAACCTGAGGTATGGGTTCCTCATCTCACTTTTTCTTCTATGAGACATATTCCATATTCACCACTTAATCCTTTTCGATGGTGAATATACTTCCCCTTTGATATTATTTATCATGAATCTATTTTTTTAGGGTATTTAAATTTTCATTTGAATTAATTTCTATCATGGGTATTATGATAAAAAATTTACCAAAACGGTCTGGGTTTATTTCACAATCTCATCATTATTTAGGATTTTTTGTATTTATGTATCCCTTTAGGGAATTATTTGACATTTCTATCATAATACCAATCTATTTTATTCCCCTATGGCTATTCATGAACATTTTAAGTAATAGTACCAGTTTATCTCTTTGATTGAGAAAATAATTTTTTATAAATTAGAAAACTATTTTTTCTTCAGTTAAAAATCAATTTTCTTCCAAAACCATGTTTTTTAAAAACATTTTCAAGAATGTTTTTAATTTTAACTCAAGAATTTTTAAATTAATTTCTACCCCTGATTAGATTTTTACAAAAAAAATATTAAAAGGAATAGTCTTTTCATTTTTCAACTATGGTAATTTTTTAATTTTTTTTAAAAAAACAATTTGAAATGAATCTTTATTTTAATTTACTTGACATAAACAAGATTTCCCTTATTAATGACAACACAATTATTTCAAGACTCTTTCATAAGTTTCTAAGTTTATTTTCAAGTAATTAAATTTTTACAATATTTTTTGAACACTTAGTTGTTTAAATATTATCAGAGTAAAAAATATATTTTCCTCAAGAATGATTTTATGATCTCATTATGGTATTTCTATTCATCAAAGACAACAACAATTACTGTAAATATTCTCCACTAGGTCTATCTTGAAATGATAGTATCCTTATTATTTCTCTGGATCATATAGGATCATTTTGATTGAGTATGTAGTATTTTGATATCATTTACCATATTACTTTGGATGGTTTATGATTATACTTATTGATTGGGAAAATTATTAAAATTACATAAGATAGTTTTCGATACGAATGTTTACAATGATTACGATTATTTATTGGGGAAATTATTAACATTTAATATACTAGTTCTTCCACATGAATTTTTATGTGATTGTATTTCTACCTTTTAATATAAGGAATCAATTGGACTTGGTAAATGATGGGAAGGGCCTCTATATCCCATCATTTCACTGATATGTATCACAAGACATGCTATCTTGGGTATTTGGTCAAGGTCTTACCCATTTATAGAAGATATCTTAGCATTAGGACTTGATGGTATGTTTATGATGTTCCACATAATTAATTCCCTCATTATAAGATTATTCATTGATATATATGTGATTATTTGATTATTTATAATATCCACAGATAAGTTTCAAGCTCATGTGATAATTTATATAGAATTATTTGATCATCATTTATTCCTGACATATTATTATTCATGTACAAGTTATTGATTAAATGACATGTGTCTTAGTTATTTAACTTTCCAAATTTATTATACCTCATTTATTCATGATATCTTTTACTATATTCATATTCTTACTAATCATTGAAGATCTTTTGTTTATTATGTTTCATTTACCCACTATGAGGATAAATGGGTAATGATTAATATGTAGAGACATTCTAAATGTAATAGTAGTGTTATAAAATAAGATTCTATATTTTATTTTACATATTCAATTTCAATGTGATATTCAAGAATGTATCTAGTTTTACGGTACCAATAAACTATTCTATCCTTTGGGAAGTGATCGCTTATATCTAGTTCTAATATAATAAAGTAACAACTAACTCTAGGATACTATGGTCATAGACTTTATAGTTGGTATTAGATAAAGTTTATTAGAAATTGTCAGAAATAGATATAACAAAACACATATTTGAAAACATAACCCTATGACTGACTTTTATGATTAGTCTAAGTATAGGATAACATCCTGAAGTTTTGGTAGGGTAGATATTATGTGGTTTTCTTAGAAATATTTCTATATGTAGATACTATAAGTGGTCATAGATCAATAATAGTTATACCTATGGGTAATGACTCCGAAAATAGAACATTTTTTTAACTCAATCGTAACCTGGTTCATGAAAATAGGTATTTCTACACACAAAGTTTGACACTCTTGGGGGATATAATCAGTTTAATTCACATTTTCTTTAAGAACCATTATGAAGGATTTTAATAGATGATGAAAATAAATTATTAGGTTACACCTAAGGATCAATAGGATTAAAATAAGGTGTCAGGACTTAGAAATCATATAAATGATTATGTAGTTTCACAATATTATTATTGTTGCTCATACTATGATTTTTGGTTTTAGTCAATGGTTTGAACAAAAAGGAATCATGTTAACATTGAATGTGAAGGAATATATGGTGATTATGAGAAACCAAATTGCATGATGAATAAAGATAAAGATATTATCGTTATTTTTAATGATTTATCTTGATATAGGATTAAAATCATTCACCTTAACCAACTCTCAAACTCTACAACGAAAAAAATTATGGATTTTGATAAGTTCTTGAGTGGTGGAGGCCATGTAGGACTGAAGGATCAATTTCCAGCATTTCAAAAATATGAAAAAAGGAACATAGGATAATATATAGAAGGAAAAGTATTATTTGTATGTGTTTAAAATAATGAGCTAGAGAAAATAATTTCTGAGGAAAATATAGGAGTATAATGGAGAGAAATAAAATTCATCTTAGAGATCCATTTATATTTTGTTGTCTTAAATGTGGGGAACCCGGTTATTATTGAAGTCATTTCCTTATTTTCAAATTTAACTCCGAGACCATGGATGGAATTATGTTATACCAATCATTTGAGAAAAATATAAGAATTATTTATGTATTTTGAATCAAGAACTAGTTTTTATAATTATATTTAGCCATGGTATTTTGGTTATAGAAATCATGAAACACCTAAGTGTTGTGTTAATTTTGGAATCATATATGCATTATTGTAATATTAAATTAATCATTAAAGATTCCATAATGTGTTTATGATTTTATGTTTGATCATAATTTCAAGTAATAAACACCCCTTTAGAGGTTTTATGTGATGTAAGTTTATCAATATTAAAGATATTTTAGAGGACATTTATGGCAATACAACCCATTGGTCAAGTATATGTTTTAGTGAAAAATTTATTTAAGGAAGAATGACTTTTCATTTTCTGTACATAATTTTTATGGTATTAGTAACCTTTAAGGTTTATATTATATTTTATATATATGAAATAATGGGTTATTACATTTTGGTAACATTATAGGAATTGTGTTAATAGAGTTTTATAAAAATAAAAATAGGTGTGTTGGGAGACAACTTGTTATTTCTATCAAGACCACAAGGTTTGAACCCATAACTGATAACTGATAAGGGTGAGGCTCCTACCACTGGCCTACGTGATGTAATGGTTGATATGAAATTGTTTTTACTCAAATGGTTTAACAGATTAACATTAATTTGATTTTTGGAAATGTATTATAGGATCAAATCAATTTTATTTTTTTGGTGAATAATTATATTTCAGGATATTTTTTATTTTGTTGATATATGTAATACTATTAAGTTAAACATAAATTATATATTGGGAATAACACCATTACATATTTGTAGGTTTAATATGAAGGGTATGATATAACCTTTTATGTTAAAACATCCTTTAATGTTGATGTTTAGAGATTAATGTATTATATTAAATAACTTCATCTTACCATTTTGTTTTTGGTAAATTTATAAAGACATATAGAAGGTATCTTCATTATTTTATGGATCTTATGATATGTTGAAATTTATTTTTATTGCTTCAAACATTAAAAAATCATAATGGATGTTATATTGTTGGAGTAAGAAATATTTGTTTAGAAATTTATTGAAGAACAACCAAATGATGAAATATCACTTATGGAATAAAAAGATATAAAACAATTATATTCTATAGTGTTCTCTATAATGATAGTAGAATAATCCATCAACTTTAGGAGATGGATCTTAAAGTGAAAATTTTATCTTATTACCTTTATTTCCATCAAAGATTTATGGTTTTGTAGTTCTTAAATTTCTCCTGACCCTATAATCTGTCACTATCTATTTATCCTTGGGAATTAGTTTTCTTCTCCATGTCGATATTTTAACTTCAAATTAAATTTTTATTACATAGAAACATAGTTATGTTCTATTATATACGAAATTCATACTTCCATGATCTCTTATTAAGATGAATTTTAATTAACCCACTTTAAAATGTTGGAATTCAACCAAAATAGAAAACCCATGTTTTTCAAGTGAAAGAAAAAATTTTAGAATGTAATTTATTGAAGGTGTGTAGAATTTAACACCCCTATTTTTTAAAATAATAACATTATGTTATATAGATTATATGGCATGAAACATTGAGCTTAAATACAAATTAAAATATATTTTTAAAATATGACTATGGCATCCCGCCATTTTCATACATAATTTTTCATTACATTTTACATATAGAGGATCTTTAAAGTCTAGTGTCTTGGAAATCTGGAACATATCACATGAAAAAAAAATAAAAAATTCTTCTAAACCACTTTTAAAGCTACATCATAAGTTCATACTAAGTAGAGTTACTGTATCTCATAACCTGGAGACATACATTCAAAGGAAAGGGTGTGCAGAAGGCCCAGTAAGGGTAAACAAGGGAATCAATGTACTTGTGATATCAATAAGAACTTGAATAAAAACATAAAGACATGAGCAATGAAAGAATATAAATATAATAATGTAAATATCTTGAATCATAACTTTATTATGTGGCTACAAAATTTCATTTAGACATTCATGAACATATCACCAAGGTCCATCCCCAAGGTGTCATAAAAATTACCAAGGTTGTTCACCAAGGTATAATGAAACTTATCTTCTCTAGAGATTAAATCTTTACCCGATTCATTAGAGCGCTATTAGGGAAAACCCTTAATATTTATTTACTTACATGTTAGCCACATAGATAATAATCAACATTTCATAAATAACCCATAGAGAATAAAAGTAATGGGTTTCATTTCAAAATCATGACATTTTAAAAGCTCTTAAAAATAAGATCATTATATCATTTATAACTCATGGAAGGGGAGTGAGGGTTATATGTATTTCAATTCCAGAATCAAATATATCATCTTTATATATTTATGCACACCCATATAAATGAAATAGGTCTGGGTATTCACATAAATAAACAAGGGGATTTCTTAGGAGAAAGAGAGAGAAATTTTGAGAGGAAATTTCTGCAGCATAAAGGCTATATAACATGGTTTTAGAATACATTGAAAAGAGAGGGGACAAGGGTCACCCACAAAAAACTAATTAATAATATAGTTTGGGTACTGAATAAGATCATGGTATGGATATTTGAATGACACACCACATTAAAAGGAAACATGAAAGAAAATAGAAGATGTGATTTCTTTTACGAGAAATTCAGCAGCCTAACAGCGTCACATAAAAATTCAGATAATAAATTGATGAAAGAAGAAAGGGTCTCTCATCATTTTGAAATGAAATGGACAGTAATAAGAACATATAAGAGCATACCCTCAACATAAAGATATTGAAAATATAAGAAACAACATAAAGGAAGTCATGACTTAAAAGAGGAGGGTGAAAGGATCCTTTACCTGAAGAGTAACATCGAAAGCTTCAAGTTAGGGACCTTGGGAGGCTTGATGGAACCTTGGGAGGACTCCGTGGGAGGTAAAGAGACCAGAAATTCGTTGGGGGGGGGGTTAGAAATGAAATGAATGAGGGAAAGTTTTGGTATTTATAGGATAAGTGAGGGGACCAAGCATTAATTACCAAGGGACACCTCATCAGTGGTATTGGAAAAATCACGGGCTTGCCCATGGTATTTTCCCATGATATTAGCCACTTGAAACACCGCATAGCTTATCTTACTATTAATAAGTCCACCAGAATTATTTCATAATTATTACATCCTTAATGATGTCATTAAACACCTGAAACTCAAAAACTGTATTCTCACTATTCACCGAAAATTCAACTTTCTCAGAAAAATCCAAAAATTTCACCTTAACCAAATATCAATGCTTTGATTTCAAAAATGAACTCCATTTTATGAAAATAATTTTCTAAATATTTTTAATTTAATTTTTAAATAAAAACACTATTCACTGAAAATTCAACTATTTCAGAAAAATCCCAAAAAATCAGCCTAACCAAATATCGATGCTCTGATTTAAAAAATGAACTCCATTTTATGAAAATTATTTTATAAATAGTTTTAATTTAATTTTTAAATAACAAACACTATTCACCTGAAAAAACTAATACATAACCAATAATTTCTGAAACAGTAATTTACCTATTTTATTGAGTCACATTACATAATCAAGGTGCCTAAATTATATTAATACGTTTTTTAAATGATATTACTAATCTATTTGGTCACATTACTAATCCTAAGGGTAAAATCACTATTCATAATTTATTATTCACAAAAAATTAACTTGATCTTATTATATTCTAAATTTCTTACTCAACACATTTCCATAAGACCATTTTTTGAAAATCATTATGCATCATAAACTATTTAAGGTTTACATAAATATTTTAAAATATTCCCTTTTCCAAAATTCATCAATATACATCCTATATTTATTCTAACATCAAAAAAAACAAAAACATCATCATAGGAAGAAATCACAATTTTATTTATCTCAAAGGATTACACAAAGTAGCCATAGTCTCGTTACGTAGCCCCTTATAACACCAGTATAGGACCTAATAGTAAGGTGTGCTAGGGTGATAGAATTTTGGTGCGGCTTGGCCAACATTTCATAATTAGTGATTTCTATCAGCTTGAACTTCTCATGAAGGAAATTCCGTTCCAGATTCACACGATGATGTTCGGCTTGGGTTTGGTCCAGAACAAAGCCCAAAGGTGCTACCTCCTTCTCAAGTTCTATCTGATGGGCTTTGATCGGCCCGAAACCACTGGATGGGGCCATCAAATCTTCTTTCTATATTAATTAATCAAGATTACTTGTATTTATAGATGATAATCACAACATTTAGTTTCCAACGGTCATATTGAACAACGGTCATATAACAGTTGAAACCCAACGGTCTTATTTTAATTATACTCATTTTATTAAATGAAATTGTTTTGTTGAGTATAAAATAAAACAAAACACAATGTTAGGAAATAAAACTTATTCAAAATTTTGGGTCGTTACAATGACCATTATAACCTAGATGTTAAATTGGTGGGCATGAATAGTACAAACTAAATTATTAAAATTATATGTTTTACACATTTATAAAATAAATTCATTTTTGATTAATCAAATGGACATAAAAATCATTTGAAGTTGATAGAAATATTTTTCTGAAAAAATGTTTTTATGCGCGCAATATGTTTATACCATAATAAATTAAGATAATCAATATTAGTGAAGCATTTTAATGAAATTTATTTATTATACATATTAAATCATATTTATTTTCATTAATCTAATATTTTTTCTAGGGTTCATATAAGAATAAACCTAATGTTTTTCTTAAAATTGTATTTTCTAAACAAATGGTTTCATCGCATTTTTCACGATTATTCAAAAATTAATTTTTACCATTTTAATAAATTTTATTAGGAAAAATTGGCTTCATTTTTGAAATCAGAATGTCAAAAATATTTTTGAGTGAATTATTTATAATTTTATGAAAATATTAATTTTTCAATGAATAGTGAAAATAATTATTTTTAAAGAAAACTGCCTTTTTATTTAAATAATTTAGAAGTTCCATTTTATTTTTAAAAAATATATTTAAAAACTAATTCAATAATATTTTAATCAATTAAATTTAAAAAATTTAAATAATTTTTTTAAACCTTTGAAAACTTTTTCATTGGAAAACCGTTTTTTATCTCATTTGTTAGTTTAATTTTAAAATAGTTTCTTCCATTTGAAGGAATTGAATTTCCAAAAATTCAATCCATATTTGGAATCATGATCATTAATATTATATAATAAGTTAAAATTAATTTTTTTTCATAATTAATAGTAAAAATAGTAAAAAATAATTACTGAAGTTAAGGTTAAAATGGGATTATCGAGGGTTAAACTAAAAGGATAAGGGTTATAATGACATCCCAACATACTTAATCCATCTTTAATGGCCATATTTTTACCTTCAAATATATAAATCATGATAATGATCTATTTCTTATCCTCATGGAATTTGAAAAACATTGGTATATTTTATTATTTTAAAATATTTCAAGAGTGTCCCACCCCCACTTATAACAGTCAACCCCCTCTCCTCTCATATTAACACATACAATGCCATTTATTTCATCCAATAACAGAACAAATCTATTCCTTACATCCCTTCCCATGACCTAGAGTCCCTTTTTGTATCATAAACCCATTCTAGAAGGGATTTAGGTATAAACATAAATTGGTTCTCCGAATAATAGATATAGTTGTTAGCTATGTGTCTTGATTTTATTACATCCTATACCCCATTAAAATATTCCTGGATGATGTTAAAATTATAACACAAGTATTCAATATAATTAGATGTTATTATGACAATATAATAGGATATATCTAACACCCACTTGTTATAACATATTTTTTTCTTACAATAACAATAAAGCCCTATTATGATAAATTAGTAATACCATAAAAGGAAAAAAATGATTTATCATCAATAAAAAATGAAATATGATAAACATATCATAGAATGGTAAAACAAGACCAGTTAACACTCTGGAATATTCAATGGAATATTTTTAAAGTTAGACACTGAGTTAGTATGAGTTTTCAAGGTCCTCAATGTCTTAGGGAAGACAAAATAAAAATATTAAATATATTTTTTCAACATGCAAATATTATTCAAAATATTTAAATATCTCTAAAATGGTGTGTTGTATGAGAAATATGATACCGCCATTAGGTCTGAAACATGGTGTTTACCCTAGTAAGAGTGTAACATTCGATGGCGTCAAAATTTTAGATGTCTCGCTCATGAGATAAAGTTATTAAAAAATATTTAATATATTATTTTATTGAAAATAATTAGATACCTCCCAAATGGTTTTTTGGATGGGAAATATGAGACCACCAATAGGTCTAGGATGCGGTGTTTACCCTATGAGAGGTATAAAATTTGTCAGCGTTTGAAGTTTGAACACCTAGGTCGAAAAAATAACCCTTTTTTACATTAATTAATAATTTAATTAACTGATTTAGTATTAAATAATTAATATCTCTCAAAAGATGGGACGTCTGATAAATACGAGACCACCATTGGGTCTGTAATGTGGGGTTTAGCCTAGTAAGGGCATAACTTTTATGTACGGTGCATTTTTGGTCTGGTCTCTAGTTTTTTTTAAGTTATATTAATTTTTAAATTAAATTACTATTATTAATCGTTAAAAAAATGGGGTACTATTCACTTTCTTCCTCAAAACCACTAAACCCCTATAAAAAACCCCCAAAGTTTCAAATCTACCCATTTTCAGATGTTTTAACCCGAAAAAATTTGTAACCAATCAATGGGATTAATCTATTGACTCCGCAATAAAGTTTTCAGAGTAATATTGGATTTAAATGGGCGTTTAAATGAGAGGTTTGGAATGCTATGATTTTTTAGGGTTATAAATACCCAAAAAATTTCATACACGGTTATTTTTTTCCACTATGTTCGGGTAACATCAGATCCTCCTTCACACCTGGGTTGAACCGATTTTCAGTTCATCCACCAGATCGAGGTGATGGTGGCGGCTACCCCTTCCCTACATAGTGTTCATATAAGGATGTTCTTATTTGTTAATTATTTTGAAAACTATTTATAATTTATTTATTATTTATCAAGTCCCAAAGGAAATAATATTTGAATTCATATAAATTTATAAAGTCATAAATTATCAAGCATAAATTCCTAAAAAATTTCAAAATGATAATTTATTTAGTTTTTGGATTAACAAAAGATAAATTTAAATAAATTTACAAGTAATAATTGAGTGAAATTATTGAATAATAATTAAGACAATTTATAAAATGATAATTTCATCAAATTATGAACATATTATTATGAGAGTTATAACACAATAATAACATGGAATTATGGGAAATTATCAAATGATTATAATAAATTGATATAAGTTGATTGTTAATGGGTAATTTATCAAATTGACTAAAGGATAATTTAAATGATTTAATATAAATTTAATCTATCAGCATAGTCGATAAATTTAAAATTTGAAAATCATAATTTTCATTACTTTTAATGCTCCAAGAAAAATAATTATCATCATATATAATTTTAAAAATGATAAATTAATAATTTAATTTATCAGTGTGCATGATAAAATTAAAGGTAATGGTTTATCATTTCATGTGACAAATTTGAAATGAGAAAATAATTATATAATTTATCATTTTACGCAATAAAATTAAGTTAAAAGTCATCATTTATCATTTCATGTGACTTTCAAAAGGGTAAAGTGACAATTAAAATTTATCATTGCATGTGATAAATTTGATGATAATTTGAGAATTATTCAATAGAGAGAATGAATTATGGCATGTGATGTTTAATTTCTTTGAAATATAAGAATAAATGTTATTGTTGGCCTTCTCATGTTTCAATGAAAACAAATCATGTCAAATCATGTTTAATCATTTCATAAGTTTTAAGTTCAAATATGCTTAATTATGATTATGTATGTTAAAACATAATTTTAGCATCTTCTACTAATGTTTATAATATTATATAGGAAAACAGGAAAAACTGTAAAAGTATGAGACACCGACAGAAGTATGAGTCACCGATAGAGGTATGAGTCACCAACTAAATAATGAGTCACCGATAAAAGAATGAGTCACCAACAGAATAATGAGTCACCGATAGAAGAACGAGTCACTGACAGAAGTATGAGCTACAGATAGGTTGAGTCACCAATAGTTTAACATATCGACAAATTAACTTATCAAAACTGGACATATCGATAGAAGGAAAAACTTATGGAAGGACTCACTGACACATCAACCTACAAAAAAGAACCTACCGATAGAAGGACCTACCAAAATAAGGACCTGCAGACAGAAGGACCTACCGACAGAAGGACCTACCGATAGAGGTACCTGCCGACAGAAGGACCTACCGACAGAATAAACTAGTGACACATTAAATTATCAATAGAATAACCTCCTAACCTAATGACCTGTCGATCAACACTTAGAAAAATTTATTTTCTATTAGAATAAAAAATAATTCTAATGGTTATATTTTTAAAAATTAGTAATTTATATTATATTAATGATCATGTCTATCTTTTATAGACATTTTCAGAGACTAGTAAGAGGTACGAGGGAGCCCTTATATTGAGGATCATTCCTATCTTCAACCTCTGTAATATATAAAAAAATAACCTAAGAAAAAATCAAAACAATCATATAGAGATAACATTAGAAGTGGAGAAAATAATAAACGAGTAGAACACACTTTATTGCAAGTTGTGAAAAAGGAATCATTTATTGTGAACCAAAAATCATTACATCTTTGCAGAAAACAACCTAGTGAAGAGAATCTTTGAGGAGTATCACAACTCACTAGAAACTGGAACACAAATCATCCATGACACTATGTTTTGGTGTTTGTTTTTAGAAGTGGAATCGAGCTTCACGTCTGCTACACTTAAGAAGTATATAATCAACAGTCGCATTATACAGATCATTCTAAGCCTTTTATTATTATTTCTCCTCTGTTGTGTACTTTCATACTATTCTTTCGAGCAGTGTTTGTGTGTTTGTATCACAAACACATATTGTCTACCGAGCTAAGCTGGAGGATACAAGATATCCTCACTCACTCATCTTTATACGCCATTTTTCACCCACGTATAACTATGGATGAGGTCCATATATGACCTAGTTGTATTTTTTTCCCATAGATAATTGTGGTAGAGTTCTAGTTGACCTGGATATCCATGTGTGCTATTGTGAACCCCAATCTAGCGTTTGAATCACTTTTATTAATATAAAATGCTTGGTAACAGGTGATCACCAAGTGGAGGGGATTATATATCTACTTTATACTGAACCTCTTGTTTTTATTTGATATGTTTTTGAAGTTTTGTTTTCTCTGTTTTTACATGAATTAAAAAAAACTAAATATTACTTTGATATTTAATCTTAATTAGTGTTTATTAATATTTTTGATTTAGTAAAATACTTTCAAAATTTATATAAATCTTTAAAATTTATGTAACAAACAATTAATCAATATTTTGAGAAATTAATTGAATATTTAAATATCCTATAAATATGCTAGTTTGGTTAACAAGGATGTTTAGATTTTAAATTGGGTGGAATTTTTAAATAAGCTTTTTAACATAAATTTTGATAGGAACTCCATTAACCCCCCTCTTGAGTGTCCCACTCTGACCAACATTTGGTATCAAAGGATTGTTTCTAATCTTCTATTCTGAATGTTTTCAATTGTTTTTCAAATCTTTTTAAATATGATTTTAGTTGTGTTTTAATGATCTCTAAATTTTCATTATTTTTAAGTTTTTAGTTCATTAAAACTTATTCTTTATTATTTATTATGGATAATAGATTGGAAGGTGATCCTACCAATAAACCTCCGTTTTTTAATGGAACTAGTTATGCTCAGTGGAAAAATAAGATGAAAATTAATTAAGAAAGTATGGGTTTTGAAATATGGTATTAAATTGTTGATGAATATAATATTCCTTATACTGCCCTAAATAAATGGGATGAACCATCTAAGGTGACTTATAACAATAACTTCAAATAAATTAATGAAATATATTTTTATTTAAGAGATAAATAATTTAATAGTATTTCTACCTGGAAAACAGCCCACAAAATTTGGGATATTATAGCTTGTTCACATGAAGAAACCAATAATGTTAAATAAATGATACTAAATACATAAACAATTAAATGTGATAACTTAAAAATGAATCTTGATGAACTTATCTCCAATACGTGTCTCCAGTTTAACGAAATTGTAAAAACTATTATCTCTCTGGGAAAAGATGTTACTGTTATGTAACAAATCGTGCGAATTCTCAGATGTCTACCAGACAAATTTAGGGGAACCTTGATGTTAATTAGATAATCTTGTAATATCAGTAAGTTTCTAGAAAGGTAGATGATAGGTAAGCTGATAATCTATGAGGAATAATTGAAGGTCAATAAATAGGATGATGATGAATCAAAGATAAATTCAATGGCTTTCAAGACCACTACTTATAAACACAAAGAAAAGGAGAATGCACAAACTCATTCTGATAGTTCAAGAAATGAAGAATAAAAATTTGATAGTGATGAGGAAGTGGATCAATTTTCCAAAAGGTTTCTAAAATTATATAAATAATAAGTTCTTTAGTAATCCTAGAAATAAAGGAAAGTATGAATAGAAGGGAAACTAGAAAAATAACTATAAGAGAGTTGATAACTTTAATAATATAGTCTGTTATGAATGTATGATAAGAGGACACTTAAATGATGACTTTCCTAAGTTAATGTATAAGAAGAAATATGAAGACATAGATAAAAGTTATAAGAAGTCAATGAAGGACACATGGAGTGTTTATAATGATATCTCCAGTGATTCAGATTCTTCACAAGATGATAAAGGCGACAAATCTAACATGTGATTCATGACAAACGCTTCTAAGGTAACCCTTCAATATCCTGTACAAAATTCTTACTATTTTGGAGATGAATATGATTCTAAAAACAATACCAATGAGGAAATGTTTGAGTACAAAAAAAATTCCGAAGACACGTGAAATGACTTAAAAGATAAATATAACATTTTTAAGAAACAACATCATCCCACTTCTACTATTAAGTCAGATCTTACTACATAGAAAGAGAAAATTGATCAATTTCATAAATAAAAAAATGAACTTAAATTTTTAAATGAGGAGTTAAAAAAATACATTGAAAAGTTTACCAATGGTAAGAACACTCTTAATCAAGAACTTTATTTGTGGTTTAGGTAATAGGATTTCCATAATCAAAAAAATTTCATTAGTTCTTTCCTAGGCATAGAAGTTCAGAACTATGGTCAAGTTTTCTATGATTTTCAACTCCTTAATTATTTATCCTTCCTGAGAAATGAAGTCTCTTAGTATGTAGAATAATGGGTTAAAATATTTTTTTAAATCTCCGATCAACTTGAGACAATGAAGGATTGACATGTTAAGCTGAAATTGAGTTTATGTTGGGAGCGCAACCATTTTGATATGCCATATATTATAGTGCCACCCGAGAATAAGAAGATCAAGGTTTAGTTGCACGAATTAGAGATGAAGCAATTCATAAGGCTAGATACTTCGCTATGGGATTCACCTGTGGTTCTCATAGAAGGTGAATGGTAGTCTCTAGCTATATGATTATTACCAGAAGCTAACCAGGTGATGGTGAAGAACCAATATCTATTTCTTGGATCAATGATCTTTTTTATCAACAACTGGGAGCATGGTGGTTCCCCAAAATTGAACGTTTATCGGACTACCTCCTATTGCAAGCTAGGTGGGAGGAAATTCTGAAGACAGTGTTTTAGAGTAGATATGGACTGTATGAGTACTTAGTGATTTCATTCAGGATGACTGACACACCAGAGGTGTTCATAGACCTCATGAAGGAGATATTTCATCCATACTTGAACTCTTTATTCATAGTGTTCATCAATGATATCCTCATCTACCCACCAAAACCATATAAACATGTTTTCAACCTGGAGAAAGTCATGCATAAGCTTCAATCATGAATGTTTTACGTCCCACTGTCAAAGTGTGACTCCTATATTCAAGAGGTGAAATTTCAAGGACATGTGGTTCTTGAGACTGATATATTAGTAAATCCATAGAAAGTTGAGGAATTCATGTCTTAGACACATCCCCAAAACTTGTTTTATATTAGGACATTTTTGTGGTTGGAATGATATTACCAGAGGTTTATCCAAGAGTTCTCTTGACTTTCACCACCATGAAAGCATTGACCAAGAAGGGAGTGAAGATTCAGTGGTCAAACCAGCGTAAAACTAATTTCCTTGATTATAATAAAAGGTTTATGAAGGCTCCAGTTACGGCACTCCATGATCCTTGTATTGTTTATGTAGTGTACTATGATACATCAGTTGTGGTCTAGGAGTGGTTTTGATGCCAGCAAAGTAGGTATTATCTTTTGGGTCTCTTCAACTACAACCCTGTGAGAAAAACTACCATGCACATGACATGGATCTAGAATTGGTGGACCATGATCTGAAGTGTTGGATACAATATATCTTTGGTGAGAAATTTATTTTTTTTACATGGACCACAAGAGTCTTCACTACATCTTTACAAAGAGGAACCTGAATATGATTCAGAAGCGCTGGGTTGATTATCTAAATAAATTCAATTTTTGAGATGTCATTAAAACACTAATGTTAAGCATTCTTGGGTGAGACTAGTACTAGGATAGGTGAACTCATGGTATGTAATCATTTCGAACCCTTGGGTGTGATCATACCATAATTAATGCACCAGAACAATCATAAATCTATAGATTTTGTCTCACAATTACTTACCTATCAGAGGGTTAATTCCAAGCACCGGCATCCTATCGGGTTCTTGCAGTCACTCCCAATGCCAATGTGGAATTGAAAATAATTCATGATTGACTTTATGATGTGATTACCAATGACCCTAAGGATTTGTGATGTGGTTTTGGTAGTTATCAATTGTTTAACGAAGTCTACTAAATTCTTACTAGTCATTGAGAAACAGTTAGTGGAAGAGCTGGGAAGGATTTATGTATAAGATATTTTTCACCTACATTGAGTCCCTTTGAGCATTGTTTCAAATAGAGATGCATGTTCTACATCACTCTTTTAGCATGGCTTGAATAAATCCCTATGGACTCAGCTGAGATTGAGCACTGTGTACCATCCACAGACTGATGGATAGTCCGAGTGGACTACATGTATATTAGAGGTTATGATTTGGGCTTGTGTTCTTGATTTTGGAAAAGCATGGGATAACCACATATCCTTAGGTTGAGTTTTCATACAATAACAGTTATCAATCTTTGATTCAGATGACAACTTATGATGATCTTTATAGGAGTTCATTTCGCTCATTGGTCTATTAGAATGAAGTTGGAGAGGTAGCATTTGTTGGCTCAACCATGGTTTATGAGACCTCCAAGAGAGTGCAGATGATACAGAAGAGATTGGACCCCTTGATGTCACTAAGTGGATAGGGGCATTGGCATATGATCTAGACCTCCCTTCATGCTATCATGGTATTCACAATGTTTTCCAAGTGTCATTCCTTTGGAGAAATATACCTGATCCTATACATGTTATTGATTGTGAGGACATTGAGCTGGAGACTAACACATCTTATGAGTGGCTTCTGTTACGGATCATGGACGGAAGTGAGATGTCATTACGAGGAAATATGGTACCACTAGTCTGGGTTCACTAGAAGCATAGATGGATCCCGGAAGATATATGGGAACGTGAGTCTAATGTTCGAGCTTAGTTTCTTTAGTTGTTCGAAAAAGACCATAAGATATTCCTCTTGAGGATTAGAGGTCGATAGTGGTGGAGAATTGTAACATAATATTTTTATTACAATAAAAATAAATCCCTATTTTGAAAAATTATTAATACCTAAAGTGGAAAAAATGATTTTTCAGGTAAAATTATTGAAATATGAAAAATGGATCGCAAAAGCATAAAAAAATCCCAGTTAACACTCTATAAAATTTAACAAAATATTTTTAGATTTGGACACTGATTTAGTAGAAGTTTATGAGGCCCTAAAACCCTTGGTGAATACAGAATAAAAATATTAAATATATTTTTTAATTATATGCATTTTATTCAAAATATATAAATATCTCCAAAATGGTGTGTCATATGAGAAATATGATATCACCATTAGGTTTGAAACACTATTTCTACCCTAGGACGAGTATAACATTCATAGGCGCTAGAAGTTTTCGTGTCTCTCTCATGAGATAAAGTTATTAACTAATATTTAATATATTATTCTACTTAAAATATATAAATACCTCCCAAATGGTATGTTTTATGGTAAATCTAAGACCACTGATAGGTCTGGGATATGGTGTTTACCCTAGGCGGTGTATAACATTTGTAGGCATTGTACATTTGAACAACTCACTCATAAAAAACCTTTTAAATTTAATTAATTACATAATGAATTTTTTAAATGTTAAATAATTAATATATCTCAAATTTTATGATTTATGAAAAATCTGAGACCACCATTGGGTCTAAAACGTGGGCTTTACCCTAGTTAGGGCATAACTTTTGAGTACAGCGAACATTTGTTCGGGTCTCTAGTTTTTTTAAGATATTTTAATATTTATATTAAGTTATTATTATTAATCGTTAAAAATGGGGTATTGTTTACATTCTTCCCCAAAACCACTAAAACCCATTAAACCACTCCCCCAAGTTTCAAATCCAACTGTTTTTCACATTTCTTAACTCGAATAAATTTTCAAACCCTTAATGGGATTAATATGTTGACTCCATAGTAAAAGTTTTAGTGGAATATTCGATTTAAATGGGTGTTTAAATGAAGGGTTGTGAATGCCACAATTTTTTTAGGGTTATAAATAGTTGAACAATTTCAAACTCGGTTATGTTGTTTCTGCTGGTTTCGAGTAACCTTAGATCCACCTTCGCTCACAAGTTGAACTGATTTTCGGTTCAGCCTCTAGATCGAGGTGACGATGGTGGATACCCCTTCCCTACATGGTGCGCATATCAGTAGATTCTTCTTTGTTAATGATTTTTAAAATTTATTATACTTTACTAATGCCTTATCATAATCTAAAGGAAACAATTGTAGAATTCAAATAAATTTATAAAGTTCTAAATTATCCATGATAAATTCCTAAAAAATGTCAAATGATAATTTATTTAATTTTTTGTTTATCAAAAGAAAATTTTAAATAGATTAACAAGGAATATTTTTGTGAAATTATCAAATTATAATTAAGGATATTTACAAAATTATAATTGCTTAAAATTATCGAGCGACAATTATAAGAGTTAAAACGCGATAATTTCATGGAATTATGGGAAATTATCAAATGATAATTTATATGAAATTGATGTGACATGACTGTCAATGGGTAATTTATTAAATTGATTAAATTATAATTTAAATTATTTAATGGAAATTTAGTTTATCAGTGTATGTGATAAATTTAAAAATTTTGAAGCCTAATTATCATCAATTTTATTTATCCAAAAATGATAATTATCAATGCATACAAATTTAAAAATGAAAAATTAATCATTTAATTTATCAGAATGCCTGATAAAATTAGAGGTGATGATTTATCATTTCATGTGACATTTTAGAAATGATAAAATAATGATATAATTTATCAGCACACATGATAAAATTATGTTAATAGTCATGATTTAACATTTCATCTGACTTTTAAAATGGTAAACTGAAAATTAATATTTATCAATGCATGTGAGATATTTGATGATAATTTGACAATTATTCAATATAGAGAATGAATTATCACATGTGATTTTTATTTCTTTGAAAATAAAATAAATTTTTTGATTATAGAAAAAACATCAACATACCTTGAGGAACAATGTGCCAACTGATTGACACTTTGATGTATCACCCTGATGTCTAAAAACTATGAGAGGTTTTTCAACTGTTATGGTAGGAATACCCTTAACATTTTGGACTTGTTTACAAATGATTTCCATTAATATTAATATACTCACCCATATTTAATGAACTTGCTAGATAGTTAATGCATGAGGGTTTGTGTGTAGACCTGGAAACTCTATATTAAACTTGATTCCATAAGTGCTTGTTGCAATTTATTCACATTACTATGTGATTACATGTACATTGTGTGCTACTTTACTCATGTTGATTTTTTATTCTTGTATATATTTATATATATATATCCTTCCATTCCATTTATAATTTATAGTTTTGTTCTTGGAGCCAAGTCAACTGGACCGTCAACTTGTATTATCCTTTGCAGGAGGGATATGCATGACTGACAAAAATGGTCTAATTCCTGGGGTAGGCACATGATGATGCCTAGGGGATGCCATGTAGTGGATCACCATGAATTATGTTATATTTTGGAGGAGTGATTCCCATGACTGATGATGAGGATCCAATACATGAATAAGGCACACAATGATGCCTTGGGATGCACTCAATGAATAGGGGCGCTGATAATCTATTGATCCCTAGTATCTTACTTGATAGTGTTATTTGATGAATAAAGAACATCGATTAACTCTCGGTCCTCAATGTATCAACTCAACAATTAATGGAAGCTGATTAGCTCATGTTTCCCTATCACACACAGAGTACATGTCTTCTTACAGAGCATTGATATTGTGTCACACGACGATGCTAAGAAACATGATTCATTAGCCTAGTGGATAATCATTGATTCATCTGATAGTTACTTTATCCATCCGGCGTCGAGCTTAAATATGTACGGCTGGTGGTTGTGGAATCTTGGTTAGCGAACAACCACTCGGTTTTGTATTTTGTGTTTACTTCTCATTACTTATTATGGAATACACTTGTATTTTTATCACATCATGGTGTCCTACTAATTCTTGTGCTCACACCCAACTTGTGAATTTTGGTATGCTTGTAGATTTTGTGACCAGAGATCTGATGAAGGGTAAGGAACCTATTGTGGATGCTTGAGTGGTAGATCGTGGAGCGGGATCAGACCTAGATCGGAATCAGAGCACTTTTCATATGATTGTTATTAGATTTATAGTTTTCCTTCTACTACTTACTTGGTTTGTGTGCCACTTTGGAAACATTACATTACATGTATGTTATCTTTACTTTTCGCATTTTTATTTTGATTTATTATATTCTGATTATATGATCCTATGACATGGTACAGAGGGTAGTCTCCCCAAGATCCCACTTGAGGCCCTCACTACTAGTTGGAAACCTCTTGCATATAGGGTGGCGTGCATGAGGCCATGTAGCATTCTGATGCAAAACTAGTTATTCAAGTCAGGTTGTTAAATTTTTCATGAGGTGTAGAAAAAATACTGAAATCCTTTTAGGGTGTACTATGATTGGTAACCAAAAATTTCATTCTTTAAGGAGCATTGTTTTAATTTAGGTGTCACTTAAGCAGATAAAAATTACATGTTTTGATGATTTAAGAAAAAAATAGATTTTTTAGATGTTTAGTGAAATTATACTGAGAGAGAAGTGATTAGATTCAGGATGGGTTTTCAATTTTGTGATGTAATCATAGTTTTTGAGGAATATTGAATCTTTTGTTTTTAGATAAAAATAATTAATTGAGTTGAATTAAAATTGTTTCTTCGAATTTTTATTAATTTAATTTTATCTCAAAGTGTACAATTCTTAATGGATTACTTTTAATTACTCCAGAATTAGAAAATCTGGTTTTGATTTTTCCAAAATAATTAAATTAGTCTATCTTTGTTTCTTCACTTGTTTTAGTAATCACTAAACCACCCCCCTTACTTGATTTTATTTAAAAATTAAACAATTGGGGAAAAAAATAAATAAATCAAGTAAGGGTAGAATAATTTATAAATCAACGGAATTTAATATTTAAGAATAAATTAAAATAAAATCCTATTTAATTTAAATTTATATAAAAATAAAATTTAAATCCATTAAATTAAATGAAAATAATTTTCTTTATTTGAAAACTTTCAGAAACTCAAACATCGAAAAATTGGTTCCTCGTTTCCTTTACCCAGTCAATAAGGATTATACCCCTCCATGAAGGAAGGGTTAATCGATTTTGAATAAAAAGTAAATATGGAATAAAATAGTGAATGAAGAGTAAGGAGTCATAAGGAAGTGGTTTTATCCTCTTGGATGCTTTCCACCGGATGGAATGGGATGGGTTATAATGATTTGGGAAGGAGGATCCCTCTACCTTTTACAGGCAATAATTTCCATTCGAAATTTTCTACATGTTAGCCTCAATAAATGGACAATTCACACATGGAATACTTCCTAAAAGTAGTTCATAAATTTATTTATCATCTCCCATAAAAATTTCATTGTATTTGTCCTTATGTAGAGAGATTTATTCATGTTTGACTCTGAGAATTTAATTTTCCCAGACAGACTCTCCATATTCCATGTCTCTAGTTTCCCATGCATTAGTGGCCTTGAAAATGGGTGATTCATGTGTGGATGGATTCATGAAAGTTTCTAATAAATTTATTTCTCATCTCCAATCAAAAATTCAGTTCATTTGGCTATCCAATCAAGAGATATGATCCCACCATCAAAATTCATCTCATTAATGAATAGTTTTGAAAGCCCAAATTGTGAGCCATTTTTGGGCTACCAAATGTTAGATTTTTCTTTAGGTCCAGAAGAATGAAATGAATGCAAGATGTATAGATTCCTAAAAATAAATAAATTGATGATTTATAAAATTATATAATATTTCATAGCCTAAATACATAAATAATTTAAAATAGTTAAAATTCAAAACATTTCATTTTTTCTATTGATCACAAAATACCACTAAAATCATAAAATGTGAGACTTTCCATTAAAATAACAGTTTTGTGTGAATAAAAAATTAATTAAAAGTAAAATTATGGAAAATATTTTGTATGTTAATTCCCCCACAATTAAACCATGCTTTTCATCAATCATAAAATATCAACATTGAAAATCATAGGGCAAAAATGTTACCAATATTCAAATTCCAAGGAAATAAAATTTAAAAACAATCAATATAAAATATAATAATCAAATGTCACATAAAATATTAATTTAATTTCCTATTTTTCAACAAAATATTCAATTCATTTATTTTACTTTTCCCCTTTGAAAAATGATGGAACTTCACTTTTCATTCATTCAAGCTCCTCAATTCATTTGGATCAAACTTGTCAAATCTGGATCTAACTCACTTTTAAATATTTTCACTCATTAAACATGATAAAATTCAAGTATATTTATGCACATATCAATAGAACATTCTTCTTATCCATAATATTTTAATGGAACTACTTTATCCACTTTATAAATACATAATTCACATAAAATCATGAGGACTTGCAATAAAGTTTCAAATAAATCTAAGGCTTATAGTTGGTATGATTTGATGATTTAGAAATTAAGGATCAAAGAGGATGTATATCTCTTTAGTACAATGAATGATATAAAAAATGATATCTCAATGGAATTATCCCCTTTAAATTAGCTTCTCCCACTTCCCCCAAATCTTTCAAAGAAAAGGTCTAGAATAAAGAAACCATAATGAATCATGTGAACCATCTTGACTTTTTCTCTACTTTTTTACATTTTTTTATTTTTTGAAGTAGATTTTTTTTCAAAGGATATTATTAGAAAAAACCTCACATCCACCACCTAACCATATATGATAAAAAATTTCCATCCATTGACGGTGATTTTTTATTCTTCTAGGTCACTACCCATTCATTTTTTATATATGTTTTATTTTGTTTTCAAAAAGGAGAAATTGTTAAGTACATTTAATAAATACAAAACCGGTCTTAGAACCCAAAATTATCACCCCCACACTTATTCATTACAATGTAAATAATCAATTCCACCATGAATCCCTTTATCCCCACACTTTAGCATTAAAATTTCATGAAATTTCCAAGAGTATGTTAGGAATGGATAAAAATAGCTTGAAATATTGTTCATTCCTCTCAAGGTCATTCATAGAATCTATGGGATAAATGACGATTTATGTAAAGGTTTAATTTTAAGGATAAGTGTATTTTCAAAGGATTTTTCAATAATTTTAATTTTTTTCATATCCATAGCTTTTTCATGTTCAACTTCAAGTTCTATAATGTTGAATGTCCCAAGATCACTCTAAAAATATGCTCAAGAATAAAAATAGTAAGTACTTGGTCTATAAATAATCTTGCGAATGGTAAATATGAATAGGTAAAATCACTAAATTCATTATTAACAATAAAAAATAAATTCTCATAAATTTAACAAATTCAAATCATGAAAAATGGTTGGGAAATTTCATTTACATGAATCGGTCAATTTCTTAACATCGTGAGTCCTAATTGTAATATTCATGCTTCAATTTAATAATTCAATTCTCTATTTTTCTCATTCAATTTAATTAACATTGAAATCTAAAACATGACATCATATTATTACCAATAAAATCATGTCTCTTATATTAGTAAAGTAAAGCATAATTCAAGTGTGGGAATGCAATTTTTTATTTAAAGTTCAAAACATGTTTTGGAAAAAAATTGATAAGAGTTTAAAAGATAATCATAAAAAGTGAACTCACTTTTAAAATTAAGCTTTTAGTCTTCCTCTTATTCTTCAAGTTCCCCCCTTGTGGTTTCCTTCTATAATGGTTCTTGAAAAATAAAAACCACTCATACCAATGTAATAACCATTTCATTAAAGCTCAAAAGTGTGATGTAAGAGGTAACTAAGTCCAAAATACTAAGAAAAAAGTGAAACTCAGGTTGCCTCCTAAAAGCACCTCTTCTTTATGTTTTTGGGTCGACCTCACCTCATGAGAATAAATTAGTGGATGGGTTGGAGAAGTTTTAGCTCATCTATCTGTTCTTGAGGTAAAATTTAATAGAACTTCTTCAGTGTTTTCCCATTTAATGTGAATGGGTTTCCTCCCTCTTTTTTTTAATACCAGAATGGGAACCAAAAGAATATAAATTAGTAACAAGAAAATGTCCTTCCCACCAGGAAAAAAATTCCTTGGTATTAACTTCATTCTGGAATTGTATAGTATAACTTTTTCTCTAGGTTGAAAGGTCTTTCGTTAAATCAGTTTGTTATGTTCCACCCTGGTTCTTTCATTGTAAATTCCTGAAATTTAAAAAAATCTATTCTAATTTATTCTAGATCCTCTAAATGAATATTTATCTCATTTCCAGTACTCTACAAATCCAGATTCACCTTTTTTACAGCCCATCATTCTTGGTGCTTCAATTCCACTGATATGTGACAACCTTTTATATAAATCAACTGATACGAGATCATATGAATGGGTGTCTTGTATGCTGTATGGTATGACCACAATGTGTAAAACATAATTTGGCTCAAATGTTCTTAGTTTTTCTTGACTAAATATTTTATTGGATCTCTACCTTCTCCATGGTAAATTTCAAAGAGGTAATGATTGTTTGAAGGGTTTATTTTTTAGTTAATAAAATTGAAGTTCACTTTGATTCCTCATAGCTCCATGGTTAGGGTTATTTCATGCACATTGATGATTGTTTTTTCTATTTTCATTAATTTTATTCCCATAAGTATGGGTTAATTCCCTGGTTAATTGTCTTCCTATATGGTGTGTAATTAAACTTATGATCATAAAATGAGTACTTCGACTCCCACTACTATATCTTCCACAAATTAAGCTAGAAAAATAGTGGATCAGTCTACTAGTTGGACAACCACTCTTATGGGATTTAGTTAACCTGTTTTCAAAGATGAAAATACAGAGTTAGACATAACATTAATGGAATCTCTGAGATGACACAAAGCATCATAATATTTTAAAGAATCCATGGCATAGGAAATAGAAAATGTCCCTTGATCTTGACATTTTTTGGGTAATGGAGGGGTGATCGTGGCTGAGACACTCATTCCAAAGATGATTCTTTCATCCCCATCATGATTCTTTCACTTAGTGTATATTTCATTGATAAAATTCACATATTTTGAGATTTTATTTGCCTCTATAAAATAATTTTTATCTCAACGTTTCAAAAGGTTTTTTGGATTTATCTTTGGAGTTGTTCCTATTAAACCTTTCCTGATAGATTTAATTCAGAGGATAATGATACCATGTTGTCTTTTTCTCCCGTTTTTCTTTGCACTTGTGTTTCTAGATTATTCTTGGGCTGGATGATTTTTTCTTCGGGTTTTGTCTTGGAATAATTCAACTTACTTGGCTTAGGTTGTGGGAGCTTCTTCCCACTTTAGGTTGTGACTACACTGACATTCTCATCTGGATTGGAAATATATTTACGGGGATTATACCTTTATTTTTTTTTCATAATTTCCATGAAGTTACCAAATTTATTGTATAATTTTTTCACTATCTTTTTAAATTATTCAATATCCATTTCATGGTGGTTCTTTTGAGACCTTATTGAGGGTTTTTCATAATTATTTTTATGGAAAGTTGGCAGTTAAAAAGGTTATTATTACTGTAATGGATGATTGAAATATTGTTTGAATGGTGTTAGGTTATGATATTGTTTCTTAAATGTTATCCTGGCTTGGTTCGGTTGACCTCTAAATCCCTGTTGGACATTACCTTCTCTCCATTATTGATTTTTTGGTTCTTTTTTGAAATGTAGCTTCACAAATTTATGTACCCTGTATCTCGTCACATTGATCAGTTTAATGATTCGGTGATGAATATAATCCACACACCTAAGGTGCAGATGGTTTCTCATTTACCTTATTAACATCCATTTGTCTCACAAGGATTGTCAATTCTTGAATTTGAACTGTAAAGGGAGGTGATGAGTTAAAATTCCTTACCTCATGTATACCTCTTGTATAAGAGCTTCTTTCCCTAAATTGCTATGAATTATGGGTTATATTTTAAATGAGACTTTGGGGTTATATAGCTTATTTTTCAATTAAATATCCTCCATAGGATGCATCCAAAAGATTTATATCATTTTCTAGTAATCCATGGTTGAAGAAGACCAGAAAGCTAAAAAAGAGAAATCCTTCCACTTGAATTGATCCTCTTCAACTCCTATTACTTTCAAACATGAAAATACATGACCAAATTCTTGAATATGTCAATTGGAATCCCCAATTAGAAGTATATGAAATTTATGTAGCACTAGAATCATTTTAACTAGTAATTCAAAAACATTTTGTTTTTCAGTCCTATTTAATCAATTTTACTAGTTAGCAAACTATGGGGCACATATTCCCCTTAAAATTTTTTTGGGTCTAGTTATATTATTGGTTATTCTGATTGGACACTTGACTCTTCTAAATTCACTTCCTCAAACATGTTTTTAGGATTAAAATTCATAAGCCTCTCTAATAATGTTCTTTCTATTTCGTGTTTAAACTTGAATAGTTCCTCATTAGAGGACCTAGTTATTCATATTTTAATATTTAAACATGATCCCTGATAGTGGTAACAGTGTTGACACACGCTTTTCTTGGGGAGTGGAAAACCCCATTAAATCCTCGAAGGGTGTATTATTATTGTTAGCGACAATTTCATTCTCCAAAGAAAAGTATTTTAATCTATGTTTCACTTAAGAAGATAAAAATAAGAAGTTTGAATGATTTAAGAAAACAATAGATTTTTTATAATTTTGTTGAATTTATAATGAGAGGTAAGTGATAGTATTTTGGTTGATTTTTCCCTTTTGTGGTTTCATCGTATCTTTTAAGGAAAAATAAATCTTTTGGTTTTTGATCAAAATAATTAAATGAATGGAATAAAATTGTCTCATATATTCACCTTTGATTTTGTTATATTTCAAAGTGTATAAATCATAATGGACCACTTTTAATTTCTCAATAAATTCAGAATCTTTTACTGATTTTACGTAAATACTTAAATTATTCTATATTAATTTCATCATGTGTTTTAGTAATCACTAAACCACTCCATTACTTTATTTTCTTTACAAATTAACCAGTTGGTGTAAAAATAAATAAATCAAGTAAGGATAGAATAATATTTAAATAAAATAAATATAATATTTAAAAATAAATTAAAATACAATAATATTTAATTTAAATTAAAAAAGAAATTAAATTGAAACCCACTCATTTAAAAGCAAATAATTCCCTTAATTTGAAAACTTTCAGGAACTGAAACATCGCGAAATTGGATCCCAATTCCCTTCACCCAATCACTAAGGATTAAACCCCTCTATAAAAGATGGGGTCGTTAAATTTGAAAAAAAAGTGAACATGGAAGAAAATAATGAATGAACAACAAGGATTAATAATCCAGTGGTTTTCTCCTCTTGGATGATTTCCAAATGATGGAATGGTATGGAATAGAATGATTTGGGAAGGAGGAGCCCACATCCTTTTATAGGCCAGAATTTCCATTCAAAGTTTTATGCATGTTATCCCCATTAAATTGTCTTTTAACACATGGAATAATTCCTGAAAGTGGTTTATAAATATATTTTTCATCTCTCCTCCAAATTCTAGTGTATTTGGCCATGTTTATAGAGAGTTATTTTTGTTTTACTCTGAGAATTTAATCTATCTAGATAGACTCTACATATTCCATGTCTCTGGTTTCATATTCATTAATGGACTTTAAAATGGTTGATTCACATGTGTCTCCCTTCATAAAAGTTGTTAATAAATTTATATTTCATCTCCAATCCAAATAGTAGAACATTTGGTCATTTTCATCAAGAGATATGGTCCCACCATAAAAAATCACCAGATCTATTAACAGTTTCGAAGGCCTAACTTGTGAGCTATTTTTGGGCTTCCAAATGGTGGATTTAGCTTTCGTTTGAGAATAATGAAATGAATAATAGGATGTATAGATTCCTTAAATTAATGAAATAAATTATTTTTATAAGTATATAATATTTTATAGACTAAATACAAAAATAATGTAAAATAATTAAAATTCAAATAAGGCCATTTTTCAGATTTAGCTCAAAACACCACTAAAATCATAAAATGTGAGAATTTCACTTAAAATAACACTATTATGGGACTAAAAACATTGAAATTAAAATTAAAATTATGGAAAAAAAATTTCATTCAATATCCATCACCTCTTCCATTCTATGGGAAATGAAACACTTGATTGTGTGTTTGGTGGACTACCGCCTCTCGAACTGATGTCATTCGTTTTCCATCACCGCCTATCACGAATAAATATAATGATGGATAAAATGTTTATATATTATATTTATGAAATAATTATACTTCTATATATATAATATATATATCTACCTTTTATCTTCCAATCTTTTGGAAAATGATAATGTCTATCATGCATACGTGTGGATTACTACCACTAGAAAGCGATGTGAAGTGTTTTTCATTATATTTTGACATGGATGGGAATAAGGATAGATTTAATTAATATATATGATAAATTTTATGTAATTATAATTCTTTAAATATGATATATTATTTACATTTATTTCATTCCATCTATCACAGAAAATAAAAACAATGTTCATGCGTATGTATGTCCTACTGTCTCCATGAAAGGTGTTACTCATCTTAATATATCTAAAATGTATGGATTGTTATAAATAATTATATAAGTAATATATATGATATTTATATCATTTTTAAAATTAATTATCTTATTTAACCATAATCATATGACAACGACCAAAACTACCAAACTAAAGCATCCAAGAAAAATAAAATAGTTATTTCCTAAAATAGGGATTTAATAAAGAATTGTTAATAAACATGTGATATAATTTTATAATTAAACAATACATGGTATGATATATATATATATATAATGGTTCTAGAATATATTTATAATAAGTCTATATTTTTTATACAGGAGGTTTAGATACGTACTAAGGAAATTAAACCTGAGGTAAGGGTTTCTTGTCTTACTTTTACTTATGTGATACATATGCCATATTCACAACATATTAATTTTCTAGTGTATATGGTACCAATTTTATATTATATATAATTATATATCAATATTTACGTGGTATTTAATGTTTAATTTGAAGTTACTTCTCTTGTGGGGGATATGATTCAAAAGTTACCAAAGTAGAATGAGTTTATTTCACAATCATATCATTATTCAAGATTGTTTATATTTAAGTCTCCCTTATGGGATTTATTTTATATTTATCTATTAATACAATTATATTAAATTTCACTCTAGTTTTTAATTAAATTTTTATTTAATATTACCATTTTCTCTATTTGGTTCTTAAAAAGATTGAAAACATTTATTTAAGAAAATCCAACTTTATTTCTCTCTTCGGTCGAAAATAGTTTTTATTATAAATAAATGTTTTCAAAAATGTGTTTAATTTAATCATAAAAATTTTTAAATCAATTTTTAATTTTATTTTTATTTTTAAAAAAATTAAAACAAATATTCCATCCATTTTCTAAACAAGGATCATTTTGAAATTTCTTATAAAAATGGTTTGAAAGGAATATTTGTTTAAACATACTCAGATTGAGCGAAATTTCACTCAACCATGACCATTAAATTCTTTAAAGATTCCTTAATAAGTTTCCAAGGTTATTTCCAAATAAAATTATTTTTAAAATATTTTTTGAACATTTATTTTTAAAAAAAAAATAACTCTGAAAAGGTTATTTTCCTCATGTATGATTTAATGATATCACTGTGATATTTTTATTCATCAAATACAAAAAAAACTTATTATACTTATGATCCAATGGATAAATGTTTTAATGATACAGCCCTTCTTATTTCTCTATATGGTTCATGATCTCTCTAAATAGAGATGTACTATTTTAATATCATTCACCATACTACTCTAGATGATTTATAATTATAATAATTGACTGATAAAAATATTAAAATTTCATATTCCAGTTTTTAATATTAATATTTATGTTGATTATTATTATTTATTGGGGAAATTATTAAAATTTCATATGTTAGTTTTTTAATATGAATGTTTATGTGATTATGTTTTCCCCCTTTCATATTAAGAATGTATTAGATTTAGTAACTAATAGGCTGTATAATGAACTGGACTTAAAGATTACACAATCTAGTAAATTATTTTATAATTCACTTTCTTAAATTACCAAAAATATTTTCAATTTAGAGTTTTAGAAAATTAGGACATAATTCATAAATATCAACCCACAAGCATAAAAATTTGGTAATAAAAACATTATTCATTAATTCAGTAAAAAAATAATATAACATGAAATATTATCATGAAAAATTCTCTTACCCATCCTTAAACTCTATGTGAAACATTTTAAAACTTGGTATAAGCACAAAAATATTATTAAGGGACATAAATGAAATGAAAGTGTTTATCCATGAAAACTTATAAACATTTGAAATCATTTTCATAATGACGTACTTCTCACCCATAAGGTATCACACACTTAACCGACGAAAAGAAGATATGTAATTAAGAAATAGATAAAATAAATAAATCATTTAAGAAAATTTTGTCATTTTTTATGCTCCTTTTTTGTCACAGAGTCTAAACGAAAGGAAAAGGGAAATACCTCAAACAAAGATGATTCATCCTTTGAATAAACATCAAAAAAAAGAGAAAGGGATGAACAAGGATACCATTTCCCATAGGTCACGCAAGTTCCATCATGGTCGCGCAAGTATACTTGCGCCCTGCCCAAATGGTCACACAGGTGACATGTGCACCCTCTTTGAAAATCACCCAGGGTCTTCTCCAGCCTATAAATACCCCCGGTGGGCCCCCCATTTGAGGGAGGATTTTTTCCAGAATTCAGATACAGAGCTCTGAACGCCCAAGTCTCTTCTTCAAGTCTTCCGAACACTTCGAAGGTAATTATTTACCTAGAATGGAAGGTCTAAATAAGAGGAATAAGGTCTAAGTGTTAGAATTCACTAACAATTGCGCGCCTAAGTGTTTTACCCTTAAGGGAAATAGACACACTTGCGCGCCTCCTTACCTACTCATTGAAACATGTGCGACACTCTTCTAGAAGTACCTCGGGATAATTCAAAAGGCTTCGGTCAAGGATCGCCCAAGTATTACCCTACTGGTTTACCATCTCCCAGGTATATAGTTGTCGCGCAAGTATACTTGCACGACCAAGACTTGCGCGCCCATGCAGTAATTGCGTGACCCCCCAGGACTTGCGCACCCTTCTCTTTTTGGGTGCCCTTCCAGCCCATTTCACATCTCTTATGCCATTCCACCTCTCTTATTCAAGATTCAGTTTTAAAGACACTCTTCAAATCCATTTATGGCATGTTTTCTTGATTAACATCCTTATCTGAAAGGAATTCCGTGGAACATATCTCAAAACCTAGTGATTTACACATCTTTATGTCACTAAAGTTAGATATTTCATTCATTCAAACTCATCCTTTAAGATGAGAGAACCCTATTCATGGGCCTCCTTTTCAATAGTAACCCCCAGTCATAATTTCCCTTAACCTAGGCCTCCTTTTTAGGAGTAAGCCCCAGTCCAAGTCCCCTTAATTCTGGGCCTCCTTTTCAGGAGTAAGCCCCAGTCTTAATTTCTCTTAACCAGTCTTCATTTACTTTTGATTTGAGTTTCCTTTTCAAGAGTAAAACCCAACCATAAGTCCCCTCTTAATTTGGGAATCTTTTTCAGGAGTAAGCCCCAAGTTAGAGAATCACAATCTCCATAAAGTACATATTTTTATGGACCCTGTTTCCGGGTTTCTTCCCTAAATTAAATCCTAATATTCATTTATCTGGGCAGTCATACATACATAAGCCCCACATTATTTCTCATGATTGTATCTTTCATGGAACAATTGTCTGGTTTTACCAATACCTCTTTTTTCTCACACCGAGCATGACTCACGTGAGCTTAGAGTGTAAAAGTAATTATGACATCTTTCTTTGATCCATCAATCATACATAAACCTTGTACTCCTTTACTCAAACTACGTGGGTTCTGATTCCTTCTCTAACAAGGATACGTAGGTAGCCCATCAGCGGGTTCCATCCCAACTCTGAAAGAATCTATGTCCTTCTGAATGACAATAAACTTCAAGTGCCATGTTCAGTGGCTTTAAAACAATCATGTTTATCATAATGACCAAGAGACTTCTATATAATGTATTAAAGGATACCATTGACTAAGAATCTCTAAACAAACACATATGATTCTCTATCGATGAAGAACCTCGAATACATATAAAAGATTCTCTAAATTTCATACATATTTATCATTGATTGTCAGATATAAAGGAAATATCATTTTAATACTTGGTAATGTAATAAGGATTCATGAACATAACTTAAATCTATAAACAGAGTCCTGGAGTAGACAATAATTCCCCTCAAAAAGGTGTGATGAGTCCAACCTCCCATCCTCTCGACCAATGAAAATTCCTAAGCCTCATCAGGGCATAACTAATGAGCATCTGTGTTTGGAAAGTAGGTCCAAATGAATATGGAATCATTGGATGTTTTCGGTTCTACAAACAAACCCATTAGAAACCGCTTGTAATGTTTGAACCTTAAACCAACAAGGTCATTCCCAATTCCAGAGGGAAACAAAAATATTGTGAACACGACGTGAATCCTTAACCAAGTTAAAATGATAGTTTACCTACTTGTTAGGCCCCTATTTAAAACTCAATGAGAGGGCCAACAAGACAATCAAAAACATATGTGTTTATCCAAAAGATATTATGTCGGACTTATCTTGATTATGTCTGTTATATAAAACAGGCCCTCTTTTCCAAGAACTTCTACTTTTCAGAAATGGCTTCTCTCAAGTTCACACTCGTGAATACTTCTGTTGTGAATGCCTCTACTGCTACTCCTGGTGGATTGTTGTCCGCTCTGAGGTTGATATCACCTACTCAGCATCTTCAACACTGGGTATCAAATGCACAGGTTAAGGAGTGCCATCAACATGGTACCATTCCAACTCTAGAGGCTTCCCGACAAGCCCTCCATGTGAACAACTCACACCGGTCATCCAGACAACGACGACCAGTGATTAAGAAACAGGTGGTTCCAACCACTGTCTCCAACCGTTTTGGGTCATTATCCCCGGAACACAATCACCAGTCCCTCCCATATTCTGGGGAGGTAAATGAGCAGGCCCCTCAGGGCCTTAATTCAAGGAGACAGGAGTCCTTCTTGAGGGATCCCATCAACAATCGCCGCTAGACTCGTGCGGCAGTGCACCCTCAACATGATGAGGGTATCATCTCCAGGCATTCGAATCAGGTTCCACGAACCTGAGCAAGCAAGAAAAATTTCCATAGGTGAAATCCGGTCAAAAGTGAGCAGGTTCTCATCTCTTCCATCTCCAGAGAATTCCACCAACCTAACTTGGTGGCAAGCAATGAGCGGTCACATACACCCGTCCGTTTTAATTCCGCTATCCAGCAGACTCGTCTAGCAGCAGTGTGTCAATCCTACGAGGCAATTCTGGCGGATTATTAGAGACAATAACATACACCTGTTTATAAATCATCAGCTAGTCAGCAGGATCGCCTGACTAGATACGATGGATCCCGCCTACCCAATGTATGGACAACTGGTAAACAGGCACATACACCTGCTTACACACATCAATCCTGCCAATAGCCTCGTCTGTCAGTGTTGAAGGAAGCTCATCAACCATGTTTGGAGGAGTGAAATCAGAAGGCACATACACCTGCTAGTATTGATCAAGCCTACCAACAGTCTCATTTGGTAGCACCAGGAGAGGTCAGTCGGAAAGCTCCAACGACAAATAAGAGGCAGACTCAATTCTCTTCCCCCACACATGAGTACTGTCAGGATTCACTGACAGGAAAAGGAGTACAAGAGAAGGAACACACACCTACTCCAAGCACGTAATGGACATATTTCCCCATTCCGACAGTTGAAGTCACCTAGCACATTCTTTCAATGGTGAAAGAGAAGAAGAAAATACCTGCTCATATTCTAGATGCCTGACAGGATATTATAACAGTTTCAGCAGCATCACAGGGAAAGAAATTCAAATCTATCCCTACCAGTGGTGTGACTCATCAAAATATCACTCCAGAGCAGATACACACCTCTGTTCCAGTCCAATAGGGTTGTGGGGCATACTCCCCCATATCATACAGACAACCAAGTCAGGTACATATACCTGATTTGAGTGGAGATCATCAGACTAACCTAGCCAACTCTACTGATTAGGCATATACACCTCCTCAGAGTAGCCACTTTCTTCAACAAGTGGTTTCCAAGGCGAGTAAGAAGGCGTATAAGAAGAATACCTGCCCAGCACAATCAAGAAATCAAGATCCAATCTATAACAAGGCCTTGCTCGATGCTGGAGTTATTAAAGCCCTTAGACAGTTATCTGTTGGAATCCAAGATTCTACTCCCTCATTTTCCAATAGTGGTAACGTTAATTCTGAAGGTCTCCAACAGACACTTTCTCATGAAGTCTTGCTTCATGGCAGTTCGGTCGATCTTGAAGTTTCATCTTCAGATGAGAGCTACAATAACCCTCTATGTGGCCAGAAGACCAAGGAGCAAGAGATCTCAACTTTTGTTGTAACCCACCATGGTGGTCCTCCCCATGACGATGAATTTCGCTACGAAAGTCCTCTCCACAGTAGTGATGCACATTGCCCGAAAAATGCTCCAGTGGACAACGTAGTGCTGAGAAAGCCCTCTTATCTTGAGGCACTTGAAAACGTAAAACCAATCATGTCTGATGCTTCATCGATAGCAGGTGAAATACTTTCTCGATCAGAAGATAGCCCAGGGTGTAGGTCATTCTCTGAACCACCCCCAGGTCATTCAAATTCTATTTTGATCAGTGAATTCTCAACCAATACTATTGAATCCGATGAAGCAACAAGTAAGAACCAGCTCTGGTCAAATCCAGTAGAAGAATCTTCATTTAATGATAAAGATGAAGTTATGAACATGAGAAAAGAATTGGCAAAAGGTGAAGTGCCAGTCATGTTTTGGCCTTTGGATGACTCTCAGTATGACATTCCAAAAGTGTTGACAGAAGATTGTATTCAAGATATTCGTCTCAACATATAGAAAACTCATTGTCAGTTGAAAAAGAAAATATTATCTTATGATGAATATGAAAATCATTCCAAGATAATAGAAGGGTTACAATGCCAGATTTATTTGGCATCTCTCTCAGTCTCTCGATATTCGAAGGCTGAAAAGCAGCAGAGATCCCTTCAGCGTTCATGCCTTGGCGCACTAAGAAGATTGTGTCAATTAATTTCCAATTCCTAATCTGGTATTCATATCAGGGGATGGTTTGTTCATGGAGCACTACATTTTACAGTACTCTCTAGTCAGCAAAGCCCGCTGAAGATGTTCTCATGCAATGTTATTGCCCATGGTTGGCCATAGTCAACTGGCTTTGTTTGTAATCAAAGGTTTTCTCAAGAACATGCCTCAACTAGTTCTTATCAAAATCAAGTATACATAGAACAAGTTGTTTAATTAATCCTACATCAATCAAATGAGAATGTTGAACAAGGCTCTTGTTTGGAGCAAACACATCATCAAGTGACAGAAATGTCAGAAATCATCCAGCGTTCATATGAGCCAGGTGATAAAGGTGGATACAGGTTGATGCATCCAGCTAATTTCCGGACTAAAGTCCGAAAAATCGGGAGAGATTTCAAGAAAGTCACAGATATAGCATGTCAAGAACCACCACAGCTCTCCAGACTGGGGACTCTTTTAACCCAACCCTTAGAATCAACAAATAAGATTCGAGGAGTTGAGTGGCAGGAACATCCCCAGTCCACTGGACTGGGGACTTTTTCAAATCATCAATCCCATCCTCAGTGAAAGTAGGTCTTTTCTTGATTTGGGAAGAAGCCACAAGAGGAATGAAAGGCCAAATTATCAAGAGATTCCCTCCAAATTTCGGTTCATCAGGAAGTTCCTGAAGGATCAAATTAACAAAAGGCAATGTCTTTCTAGGGACATAGAAGAAGACAATATCGTAGAAATGCTGATAGAAGGGATGTAATGAGTTATGCATCAATTAATGTCATTAATTCCATTATTGCTGATCCTCCAAGACATGAGGCTCACTCAGGGGACTCAGATGAAGAGGTTCTTGATCAATAAGTTGTATGCATAGACACAAATGAAGAAGGTTTGCGTACACAAAATCAAAGTTTTACCCAGAATCTGGGTGTTTCATCAAATAACCCACTTCCCCCTCTCCGAAAGGGATCCAACAAAGGGAGGGGAAAGAATATGGTTACATATCCTTCATCTGGATAAGGCCAATCACTCTCACTAGAGAAAAGATTTGTGCAACAAGAATAAGAAATGAAGGAATTAAGGAAGATGAATGCAGAACTACTTCAGGATAGTCTTCGTCCTAAGCGTGCTGGAGTCAGTCAGCCAAGGGAGTTTGTTGCAGCTACTGAGATGGATCAATAATATCCTTTTCTATCAATACACCCTCATAGGTAAAATCCTATGGGTCAAGTGCAACAACAATCAGTGGTGCTACCATCATTTGCAGTACTAGCCACCATACCTATCCAGCCCCCAATTATTGCACCTTCCCAAGTCCAAATTCAACCGGATATTTCTCAAAAGTTAATAACCTCCATTGAGTCAATAACATCTCAGTTAGAGACTATGGAAGGGAAGCGTGTGCAGGTTCAACCAAAAAAGAAAGCTTACCCTGAATGGGTAGATTCAATCCCTCCCCCATCAAGTTTTGGAAACCCTGTATTCCCTATTTTCAATGGATCGGGTGATCCTGAACATCATTTGATTCATTACATGTCTTGTTGTGATCCTATGATGGGAACTCTGAAATAGCAAGAAGCAGTGAAACTCAGATGCTTCATGCGAACCTTGCAAGGACCAGCTTTTGTTTGGTATACAAGCTTGCAATCCCGGTCAATTACTGGATGGGAAGATCTCCGTCAACAATTCCTTCTTCAGTTCAGCTCAACTTTTCCAAAGGCAATAGTTTTTTATCTTACAAAATGTAAGCAAAGGGAGAATGAAAGGGTTTCAGATTTCATTTCTCACTGGAAGGGATTAACATATTCCCTAAGCTTAGCACTCCCTCAATAAAAACTGTTTCCAATCTGTGTGGAAAATCTGCGTGACAAATTACGCATGTCGTTGATCCCTATGAAATACATAGGAGGGTTTTGAGACCTTACTTCAATCTCTCAACAGATTGAAGATTCCCTTAGAGTGACTAAGGCTAAATCTCTTGTAATTCTATCAGTTCCAGGAAGAAAAATGGGTAAAGCAGAGACTGCTACAGTTATGCTTAAGCAAACACATGTACCTACTTCTACTTCAAAACCTTCATCTTCCTGAAGGGATCCACCTCCTAAGCATCAACAACAAAGGCCGTTTTGTCAAGATGATCAAAGAGATCAAAGATAGAAACAATTTTAGGATCTAAAGAGAAATGTTTACTCTTTCCGAAATGAACATGTTCCTAGATATATCATTTTGGCTCTGGAAAATAATTTCATTCAGTTGCCAAGGCCCAAAAGGTCAAACAAGGAAGGAGATGAAGACCGTCCCAATTATTTCCCCTTTCATCAAGTGTTGGCGCATCCCATCCAAGAGTGTTTTTTCTTCAAAGACCTCCTCCAAAATATGGTCGACTCGGGACAAGTCAAATTAAAAGGCTCTTCATCCCAGGTAGCATGTGTTACTGCTACAGTTCCAGAGGAATAAGGAGAATGGCAAGAAGTCAACAACAAAAATGCGCAGAAATATGATAATTGGATGGTCAGGAAAATGATCAACCGAACTCATGCCATTTTTGTGAAGGAAATTGAATAAACCAATTGTGTCTTCTACTATGGATTCCACAAAAAAATTCTCTTTAGAGGGAAAATCCTCAAAAGTGCAGCATAGTTCGAAGAAAGAAATGAAATCAGAGGAAGATGAAATTGTTTCAAAGCCTAAGATGTCTTTAACTCTGGCAGATTTCATGCCATCTAATTCAAAGCTGCGGGCACCGTCCTACCAAATGGCACATCATAAATTGGCTAGTCATGCAGAGTCTTAATCAGATGAAGAACTGATCTTCGGTTCTGTTAATATGATCCACTTAACAGATCCTTATTCCAGTCACAGTTTCGATCTCGATGAACCTGGGTTCCCTGTATCAAACAGAGGAATCAAAGGGATTTCCAGAGGTCAGGGATACAGAGGAATACGTGGATATCCCAGAATCCACTATTCCAATTCTTCCCTTGCTAGAACTATGTATTAAGTAGAAACTCATGGTAGAGCCACTCAGCGGACTCAACAAGAACAAGAAAATTCTTCCACCAATATCATATTCAGTCTTAACACAGTTATTTTGGAGGATCGGTTGGAGGTTCCACCTTCATACTCTTAGCAGGTAAATAGACCTAATCGGTCTGATCTTCCAAGGCCAGGAGTATTTCCAACTCTTACCCCGATACAAGATGCATCAACTTCCAAAACATCAACTTCCAAGGCACCTGCTAAACCACATGTTCCTGTTGGGAAACACAGACCTTTGGATCAAAATTATGACGTATTGAAACACCTGACCCAAGTACCGGCCAATTTATCAATTTTGGATGCCTTGAATTTATCAAAGGATATTCGGGAGGCACTCATTGAGGCTTTGTGAAGTCCTCAGGAGTTTGAAACTGAAATTGCTGCAACTGAAGCCTACCATGTTGAAAATAATCCTACTGAATGCCATGTAGGGATATCTTTCAAAAATTAAGATGAATATGATGTCGTGCATGGACACATTAGACCTCTGTATTTATCTGGAAAGGTCAATGGTGTGGACATCCTAAGGGCTTTTATTGATAATGGTTCAGAAGTCAACCTCATCCCCATTCGTACACTTCATCGATTGGGCCTCAAGGAATCTAATTTATCTCCTTCTACTATGATGTTACAAGGATATGATAAAAATGAACAAGAACCACTGGGTGAGATTACACTCATAACTCAGTTTGTAGATCTTGTATTCAATCCAGATGTCATGGTTGTTGATCAAGAATCATCCTTCAACATCTTTCTTGGAAGAACCTGGCTACATCAACATGCGACTATCCCTTCATCATACCATCAATGTCTCAAATATTGTTTCGATGGTCAAGTTGGGACATTGTATGGTGATAAGGCCACATTCAAGACATGTGAATCTCAATACATTGAGGCGGAATTCTATCACATGAAGGGAAAGAAGAAATCCACAACAAGGGAGATTACCAAAGTTAATGCTTCATATGATTTGGAGAAGATTACAGTAAATCTATTTACACATGTGAGTAAAGATTATGTGTTGCCTATCGGTCAAATTGAAAAGATAGACCGAAATAAAAATACTCTTATGGAAAGATCCATAATGTCAATTACGATAATCGATCCATACAACATGGGAGAAATTTGTGAGCCACCAAGCAGTGATGAAAGCCCAAATGGAGATGTCTTTATTTCATCTGTTGAAATCCAGCAAGTTTATACTTCACCAACTAGGCCAGAAGAAGTAATAGCAATGTTATAGGTGAACAATGATGTCGATTCTCAATCCATCATCTCCTATTTATTACCCATGGAAGACCCTTCATCATCAATTGGGTCAGAAATGGAAGCTTCTTCTTCAAGATGTTCAAATTTTAACATCTCGTCTGATCATAGAAATTATGCTTCATCATATACTATTCAAGAAGAAATGGAAGAAATAACACATGTTGAAGAAGAAGGGGAAAATATAAAGGATGCTCCTCCATAATTTGAAGAGGGTGTCTCTACCATCATGGATGAACTCAGAGAAATGAATCTGGGTACAAAAGAAGATCCACGCCCCACTTTAATCAGTACGGTCATGACTCTTGAAGAACAAGAGATGTATATTTCCTTTTTAAAGAAAAATCGAGACATATTTTCTTAGAACTATATAGAGATTCCCGGTCTTGATCTTGATGTTTCTACCCATCTCTTGGGTTTTCTTGAAAAACATCGAGGATTTAAGCAAGCTGCAAGAAGAACACACCCAACTTATGCTTCCAAAATTGAAGCTAAAGTGGATAAGCTTATCAAAACCAACTTTGTTAGAGAAGTTAAATATCACCAATGGTTGGCTAGTATTGTCCTAGTGGAAAATAAGAATGAAAAAATTAGAGTTTTCATTGATTTTAGAGATCTTAATTGGCATTGTCCTAAGGATGATTTTCCAGTTCTGATCGCAGAACTCTTAATTGATGTAATAGCTAGCTATAAAGCACTTTCCTTCATGGATTGATATTCCTGGTATAATAAAATCTAAATGGCTCTAGAATATGAAGAATCTACTTCCTTTAGAGCCCCTCAGGGTTTGTTTTCTATCGGGTAATGCCCTTTGGCTTAAAGAATTCAGGCGCAACATATCAGCGTTCCATGCATCGTATCTTCAAACCCTTTTTAGGGATGTTTGTTGAATGTTATGTGGACGATTTGGTGGTCAAATACAAACAACGTTCTAATCACTTGGATGATTTGGAAGTCATATTTCACAAGCTTCGACAACATAATTCAAAGATGAACCCCTTAAAATGTGCTTTTGGGGTAACCTCAGGAAAATTTCTCGGCTTTTTTGAACGCCATCGTGGTATTGAAGCCAATATTGAGAAGACCAAGTCAATCATTGGTATGTCACCTCCTTGAAATTTAAAATAATTAAGAGGACATCAAGGACATTTAGCCTATATTCGGCGTTTCATCGCCAATTTGGCAGGAAGAAGTTTACCCTTCACCAAATTGGTGAAGAAGGGAGTCACTTACTAGTGGACTGAAAAATGTCAAGAGGAATTCGATATTCTCAAGAAATACCTCTTGTGTCCACCGGTACTTATGCCACCTGTTGAAGGAAGACCACTTATCCTCTATGTGACAGCTTTAGAGTGGTCATTGGGTGCCTTTCTTGCCCAGAAGAATGATGCTGGGAATGAGAACAGCCTCTACTATCTCATTCGAACTATGCTTGAAGCAGAAACCTGATATTCAAGTATTGAGAAGTTCTACCTAGCATTAATCTTTGCAGTTCAGAAATTGAGACACTACCTGCAACATCACGAGGTCCAATTGGTATCTCGCAATAACCCGCTAAAATTCATCCTTATTCGTCCAATGCTTACAGGAAATCTGGCAAGGTGGGCAGTTATTTTGCAGCAATTTTGTAACACATCGAGATTTTATGAAAAATATTCTTTTAATTTCAATGATGTCTTGTGTTTTAAGGTACAAAAATATTTCCTTGCACTATACGCAACATCATATGAGCTTGTAGTATATACAACACTATTCTTGGATCATGTTACACACAATTTTGATAGTAGTTATTCTACGAAAGATTGAGTGTATATATATATATATATATATATTCAATGTATAAATGAAATATAGTTGGATTGTGTTATAGGAAACAACGGAGGAGTCTTGCACAACACGCAACCCTGACTTGGCTTGCATTACACGCAATCACGACCTTCCTCGATAGCGTGTGTTGTACGCAATACCATGTTTCACTACACAACGATATATGGTTATAATATTATTATGAAATAGCCGTTATGAATAGTATCAACTACATTTTGAATTTTATAACATTATTATTCATCTTACACATTTTCTAGAACATGGTATGAGAACAAAATCAATTTTTCGAGTAAAATAAGTATTTTTCAAAAAATGTAGTTTTGCCACCTTTTGATGGCGCACCCACTTTAAATATTGTTATTGACATGTCTATAAGTTCAATTTGACAATATAAAATTCTTCTTTGGAATCAGGATATAAAAATTTACTTTGGATAAAATTTTCATATTATTCTTATAACTTTCATATTTTAATGAATAGTAAAAACACGCTATATTTTAATTAAAAAAAACTTTTTTCATCGCAATAATTTATATGGTTAGATTATCTTTTTAATTGTTTTTAAAGTGTAATTAGAATATATTTTTACCATTTAATACAATTTTGTTCATTGGAATTAATTTCACATTGAAATTGGATATAAACAAGTATCAATCTTTTGATTGTTTTTGTTTCTTAAAAACACACTATTTATTTTGATAACGGGAATTAAATTTAAAATTAATTAATGCCACTTATATGTTATGAATTTGGAAAAATATACATCAATTTTGAATTCGTAATATCAAATAATTCATAGGCTGAATTTTTTGTATTTTTCTGAAAAACTTCAATTTTCGATGAATAGTGAAACCACTTAGTGGTAATTAAAAAACTGACTTTTTTTATTTAAATTAAATTTTACCACTTCTGTGAATTGAATTTTAAAAATCCAAGAGACACGTTTAATATCAAGACTAAAATGTGGTTCAATGAGATGAAAATAATTTTTGGTGAATAGTAACTTTACCTTTATTTACCACGATTAAAAGTAAATAGGATAATTAAGGGTAAAAATGATATTATTATTACCCTAACACATGTCCTAATTCTATTGGATAAGTTTAATTTGACCAAAAACAACTGTAGGAATAAAATATGACCATTTTGGCCTACTTGGATTAGATTAGGACATTTAATATTAATTTTTTTAAAGAAGGGTTAAAATAGTTAAAATCAAATTTTAATAAGTAATTCATTTTTAATATAGGGTTATACATAAGATAAATTAGACTATAAATATTAATTAGAAATATAAAATTATTTCCTATATAATTTTATTTTATTTATAATTTTTAGACCTTAAATAATTTAATTTATTTATAACACAAAGATAATGCAGTAATTATCTTATTAATGAAATATTGACATAATTGATGTTATAAATAACCAAATAAATGTAATTTGAGACTTTTTATAAATTTCACTAATTTTATAGGTTAATATGACATGTTAGTTTTGATTTAAGTAACATTTTTGGAACTAATAATTCTGTTATGATTTTCACAAAAATCAATTACCAAATAGTGTCAAAATTGACATAAAATAGTTTTTAAAACAAATATTATATTATTAATTGTTATTTTATTCCTAAAAATCTAATTTTCTGCCAAATGACTTAGATAAGGTTATATATATTAATAATAAACAACTTGGGGTTCTTGGGCATGTTATAGTAAGTTTATTAACCTTATAGTGTAAGAAAACAAGAATACACGGTAAAAGTAAAATTATTTATCTTAAGGTTAAATCTAAATGATAAGGTTAAACTAGAAACCTAAACTTGTCTACATTATATTGGATGAGAGTATTTCGACCCATCCCCACATTAGATTCTAAATAAATAAATTTGGAGCTATTAAAAACCAAATATGACTTTATAATAAAATAATATTTTTAGTTTTTCCAAAGGTGCCCCTCTCCTCCCTTATAAAAGAGAACCTCCTCCCTCTCTTCCTCACACCACTTTGAGCCTTCAAGATCAGCCAACCCCTGAAAAGATATCTTTTCCACTTCCATATAAACATCCTAGAGGTTCTGGTCTTCTTCAAAGACCAATTTAGTGCCCTAAGAGGAGGTCTCAAAGAGGCGCTTCAAAGAAGAGGTAATGTCCGTTACTGATTCTTTCAACTTTATTTCTTCTTCCACTTCTTCTTCTTTAGTTGTTTCATTTTGAAGTAATAACATCAGTATAAATAATATAATGATATGTTATTATAAGTATAAAACAACCTTATTTCACCATCTATCCATCCTACGGAAAATGAAATCACCACGCGTGCATACGTACGGAATATTGTCTCCACGCCGTGGTGAAATCTGTTTTTCCCCCAACACCTTACATGGATGGGTATAATGGTGTAAAGAATAACTATATATGGTTATTATAACATCATACAAATTCTGATATATTATACCATCCACTCCAATTCTATTAAATAATTATGGGAACCATATCATCGCTCGTTCGTACGTACGGACTACCATCTCCACGACGTGATGAGATTCATTCTCCATGTTAACCATACACGAATGATCATAAAGTTTATATAATGAATAATAATGAAATATATGATATAATAATGCTACTGGATTTATGTATATATATATCTTTATTTCATCCATTTAGTTTCATTCAATTCAATAAGGAAACGAAAACAGCGTTCATGCGTACGTACGGCCTACCGTCTCCATGAACGGTGTATTTCAATCCTTTTATCGATCTATAATATATATATATGTATATGATGAATATATATTATATATAAATAATTTTTTACATTCTGGAATTATGTAAATCAGGATATAAGTAATAATATCAAGAACAACAAGTCGAAACACATACGATAAATGAAATGATTCTACCCAAAATGTTGCTTTAACATGGAATTTACAAAAGAACGGGTAATATAAATTCATAAGTGAAACATATATGATATCATAACAATGAATATGATTCTTTAATAAGTCAATGACATTATTTAAATCGTTATACAGGAGGTTCGGATACATACGAAGCATATCGGACCTAAGGTAAGGGATAATCTTGTAAATCTCATTTTTATCCGAGATTGATTATTCGTAAGTATTTACTGGGGTTATTGTTATCATCCATGTCCATGTTTTATAAATGTGTTTTCATGTATGTTTAAAGTCCTTTTCTACCCATTTTTTCTTTTACCCCATGGTATGGAAGGAATCTTTCTTTTGTTTACCCTACGAGGTACTTTTTTGACTTTTCCAACAAAAGTACGAGAAGAATGTTTTTTAACTTATACGACACGAACAGATTTTTACGGTTTTATAAAGCCTTATTTTCATGAAGCTTCATCAAAAATATTTCATAACTATTTTCAAAAAAATCTCTTTCTTTTAAAATTTCATGACGTTTTTTGAAAAGAAATTGATTTTGAAGAAGAAATGATATTTTCCTCAAGAATTCATTTCAAGTGTTTTATCAAAACCATTTTTCCATCTAAGATGACTTTATTTCATATGTGTATGTTTCAAGTTTAATGTCTCTATGATTTACATGGTTTCAATTTTCTTATTATGAAATGATATTCATTTATTTTATATGGATTATGTGATGATGGGATAATGTTTTTGAAACCCATTTTATTTATTAGGTTATTATGAATGATGTATGTTTATTTTGTGGCACAAGTAAGAATGATTTCATTATGAGATGGGTGGGACCTATATCTCCCTCCAATGAATTGGGTAAATATTTATATCTCATGAGATAGACATGACTGGAACAGAAAGTTAAACCAGTTCAGTAATACAGGACTGGAATGAGGAGTGAACTCAATTCAGAAAGAGACTTTTTCCACTAAGATGGTCTTGGCAGAAATGCCTTGGATACTATGGAAATCATATCATGTGCTTAATGGTTTCCACAATTACATGTTTTATTCTCATGATAATTTATCATGATTAATGTTTATTCATGATCTATACCTTACGTACTGCCATGTTTTATTTCATTGCTCAAGATTTTGATGTTTAGATTTGATGCTCATGTTTTTTTTACATTCAAATGTCTAAGGATGGTTTTATGTTCTCTATGCTTACACTTACTGAGCATTTGAGCTCACCCCTTTTATGTTTTCTTTTCACTAGTATATAAAGAAAGGTTTTAGGTAAGAAAACAAAAGGGGAGGATCTTTATGGGAAAAGTTGAAGATATTTCACCATAATTAGAATATTAAATTACGATTTTCCAAAGACACTAAACTATTATGGTCCTTGTGTGTCTGTGTTTGTTATGTATTAAGTATTCCTCTAAAGTAATGTAATGTCCATGTACGTCAGGCTTCCTGTCTCTACAGTTGGCATCAGAGGAAAGGTTTAGTCAACCTTTGGAAACTAGGATGCGATAACTTTAGTGAGATCCCTAGAGATATTTCTATGGTATGTCTAGGGATGTCCCTAAGGTTAAGTATAACTATAGGTTATAGTCCTATAATTACGGTAACGATCATAGGATTAAACCTAAGATGTTAGATATTTAAGTTATTCCCCCTTTATTATGTTGTTTTCCCTAGCATGATTTTTTCCTCTCACACTATTCTTTTTGGGTTTTAGACGATAGCTGGAACCCGAACGAACCGTGTTGATCAATGCAATGGAAAATGCAATGATTACCCTCCTGAACAAACAAATGTTATGAGAGATGGAGTGAAAAGTCTTATTGCTATACTTACACAAGCTATGAATCATTCTGGACTTCCAAATGTGCAGAGAAGGGAACAATATTCTATTGAGTCCTTCATGAGGCAACGTCCACCTTCTTTCAGTGGGTCTTCCGATCCACTTGTTGCTGAACAATGGATCAGTACCACTGAAAAGATATTTTCAGTTCTTCAATGTTCTGAACATGATAAAGTCATCTTATCAGTATATCGTTTAGAATGTGAAGCTGATCAATGGTGGAATCTTATCAAGAATACAAGGCCAAGAGATGAAATTGATTCCATGTAATGGGACGAGTTCAAGAACTTATTTTTCAATAAGTACTCTCCTCGTATTATTCGAACAAATTTGGAGAAATACACTAATGGAAATGCAGGATTTCCCAACGGTTTAGAACCATTGGGAAAGGATATAGAACTGTTGGTATATGTTATACCAACGGTTCTGCAACCCGTAGGGAAGTAAGCCATTGGGAAAAGTTTTTCCCAACGGTTTATAGTGAACCATTGGGATAGGGTGTTGAAAAATTACCTTATCCCAACGGTTCTTGAGAATCGTTGGGAAATCTCTTTCCCAACGGTTTACAATCGTTGGGAAATAGTGCAAAAATTTATCATGTTTTTTCCAACGGTTCTATGAACCATTTGGAAAAACCCAATATATTCTCTTTCCCAATGGTTCATAGAACCGTTGGTAAAACAAGGCCTACACATTCTATGCCAACGGTTCAAAACCGTTGGCATAGCCTCTGCTGGGCAAATTGCCCAGCAGCTCTGCAATTTCCCAGCACAGCAGCTCTGCAATTTCCCATTTCCCAGCATATATCCAATTTTCCCACCATGTCTCATTTTGTGGTTCCCTCTCATTTTCAATCCAATTATTGTACCTGCAATAAACTAATACATACATATACAATTATTGTACCTGCAATAACCAACTAACAATTACATATAGAGAACAAATTCAAACACATTTAACATATAATAATGGAACTATACACGTCCATAATTAAATTAGAATTCATAACGTAATTATAATTTAGATGACAATTATATGTGGAATCCGGAATTCAATTCATAATTTGATTGGTTTTTTGTATACCATATATTTTTACATGAAATAATGTCCATTTTAAACATAATATATACACCTGGAGAGCTACCAGCCACACCGCACCTCAGATTGAGGCGGGGTTGACTTGTACACATCACATATGACCCATGAATCATTGTGCTAATATATCGACACAATCCGAATGCATTTTGTAGGTTTTCCGTATGTCAGTTGATGTTTTTCAATTAAAATGACGTACTTTTGAAACAAAAGGAAGAAACTTTGAGTGGTTCCGGCCACACCATGCCTCGGATTGAGGATTCGTTGACTCGTACACGTCACATATGACCCATGGATCGTTCTCCTAAAGTTTCATTGGAAACCGAATGCATTTGGTCGGTTTTCCGTATGTACTTAAATTGTTGTCCATTTTAAGAAAAAAACAGACACTTTGAGTGGTGGCAGCCACACCGCACCTCGGATTGAGGCAGGGTTGACTCGTACACATCCCATATGACCCATGGATCATTGTGCTAAAGTATCAACACAATCCGAAAGCATTTGATTAGTTTTTTGTATGCCAGTTGATGTTTTTCACTTCAAATGGCGTCCTTTTGAAATAGAAGACATAAACTTTGAGTGGTGGCGGCCACACCGCGCCTCGGATTGAGGTGGGGTTGACTCGTACACGTCACATATGACCCATGGATCGTTGTGCTAATGTATCGACACAATCCCAATGTGTTTGGTCGGTTTTCCGTATGCCAGTTGATGTTTTTCAATTAAAATGACGTACCTTTGAAACAAAAGACATACACTTTGAGTGGTTCCGACCACACCGCGCCTTGGATTGAGGCGGGGTTTACTCTTACACATCACATATGACCCATGGATCGTTGTTCTAAAGTATCGACACAATCCGAATGCGTTTGGTCGGTTTTCCGTATGTACTTAAATTGTTGTCCATTTTAAGCAAAAGACAGACACTTTGAGTCGTGGCGGCCACACCGTGCCTCGGATTGAGGCGGGGTTGACTCGTACACGTCACATATGACCCATGGATTGTTTTTCTGAAGTATCGACACAATCCGAATGCATTTGGTCAGTTTTCCGTATGCCAGTTGATGTATTTCACTTCAAATGACGTCCTTTTGAAACAAAAGACAGACACTATGAGTGTTGGCGGCCACACCGCGCCTCGGATTGAGGCGGGGTTGACTCTTACACATCACATATGACCCATGGATCGTTCTCCTAAAGTTTCAATGGAAACCGAATGCGTTTGGTTGGTTTTCTGTATGTACTTAAATTGTTGTCCATTTTAAGCCAAAGAAAGACACTTTGAGTGGTGGCGGCCACACCACGCCTCAGATTGAGGCAGGGTTGACTCGTACACGTCACATATGACCCATGGATCTTTGTGCTAAAGTATAGACACAATCCTAATGCATTTGGTCAGTTTTTCGTATGCCAGTTGATGTATTTCACTTCAAATGACGTCCTTTTGAAACAGAAGACAGACACTATGAGTGTTGGTGGCCACACCGCGCCTTGGATTGATGCGGGGTTGACTCATACACGTTACATATGACCCATGGATTGTTCTCCTAAAGTTTCAATGGAATCTGAATGTGTTTGGTCGGTTTTCCGTATGTACTTAAATTGTTGTCCATTTTAAGACAAAGAAAGACACTTTGAGTGGTGGCAGCCACACCGCGCCTCAGATTGAGGCAGGGTTGACTCGAACATATTGCATATGACCCATGGATCGTTGTGCTAAGGTATCGACACAATCGGAATGCGTTTGGTCGGTTTTCCGTATGCCAGTTGATGTATTTCACTTCAAATGACGTCCTTTTGAAACAGAAGACAGACATTTTGAGTGGCGGTGGCCACACCGCGCCTCAGATTGAGGCGGGGTTGACTCGTACACGTCACATATGACCCATGGATCATTCTCCTAAAGTTTCAATGGAATCCTAATGCGTTTGGTCGGTTTTCCGTATGTACTGAAATATTTGTCCATTTTAAGCAAAAGACAGACACTTTGAGTGGTGGCGGCCACACTGTGCCTCGGATTGAGGCGGGGTTGACTCGTACACGTCGCATATGTCCCATGGATCATTTTTCTAAAGTATCAACACAATCCGAATTCGTTTGGTCGGTTTTCCGTCTGCCAGTTGATGTATTTCACTTCAAATGACGTCCTTTTGAAACAGAAGACAGACACTCTGAGTGGTGGCGGCCACACCACGCCTCAGATTGAGGCGATATTGACTCGTACACATCACATATGACCCATGGATCGTTTTCCTAAAGTTTCAATGGAAACTGAATGCGTTTGGTCGGTTTTCCGTATGTACTTAATGTTTTGTCCATTTTAAGCCAAAGACAGACACTTTGAGTGGTGGCAGCCACACCGCGCCTCGGATTGAGACGGGGTTGACTTGTACACGTCACATATGACCCATGTATCATTCTCCTAAAGTTTCAATGGAATCCGAATGTGTTTGGTTGGTTTTCCATATGTACTTAAATTGTTGTCCATTTTAAGCCAAAGACAGACACTTTGAGTGGTGGAGGCCACACCACGCCTCAGATTGAGGCGGGGTTGACTCGTACACGTCGCATATGACCCATGGATCGTTTTTCTAAAGTATCGACACAATCCGAATGCGTTTGGTCAGTTTTCCGTATGCCAATTGATGTATTTCACTTCAAATGACGTCCTTTTGAAACAGAAGACAGACGCTTTGAGTGGTGGCGGCCACACTGCACCTCGGATTGAGGTGGGGTTGACTCGTACACGTCACATATGACCCATGTATTGTTCTCCTAAAATTTCAATGGAATCCGAATGTGTTTGGTCAGTTTTCCGTATGTACTTAAATTGTTGTCCATTTTAAGAAAAAGAAAGACACTTTGAGTGGTGGCAACCACACCGCGTCTCGGATTGAGGAGGGGTTGACTCGTACACGTCGCATATGACCCATGGATCGTTGTGCTAAATTATCGACACAATCCGAATGCGTTTGGTCAGTTTTCCATATTCCAGTTGATGTATTTCACTTCAAATGACGTCCTTTTGAAACAGAAGACAGACACTTTAAGTGGTGGCGGCCACATCGCGCCTCATATTGAGGCGGGGTTGACTCGTACACGTCACATATGACCCATGGATCGTTCTCCTAAAGTTTCAATGGAATCTGAATGCGTTTGGTCGGTTTTCCGTATGTACTTAAATTGTTGTCCATTTTAAGCCAAAGACAGACACTTTGAGTGGTGGCGGCCACACCGCGCCTTGGATTGAGGCGGGGTTGACTCGTACACGTCGCATATGACCCATGGATCGTTGTTCTAAAGTATCGACACAATCCAAATGTGTTTGGTCGGTTTTCTGTATTCCAGTTGATGTATTTCACTTCAAATGACGTCCTTTTGAAACAGAAGACAGACACTTAGAGTGGTGGCGGCCACACCGCGCCTCTTATTGAGGCGGGGTTGACTCGTACACGTCACATATGACCCATGGATCATTCTCCTAAAGTTTCAATGGAATCCGAATGTGTTTGGTCGGTTTTCCGTATGTAATTAAATTGTTGTCCATTTTAAGCAAAAGACAGACACTTTGAGTGGTGGCGGCCACACCGCACCTCGGATTGAGGCGGGGTTGACTCGTACACGTCGCATATGTCCCATGGATCGTTTTGCTAAAGTATCGACACAATCCAAATGTGTTTGGTCGGTTTTCTGTATGCCAGTTGATGTATTTCACTTCAAATGACGTCCTTTTGAAACAGAAGACAGACACTTTGAGTGGTGGCGGCCACACCACGCCTCGGATTGAGGCGAGGTTGACTCGTACACGTCACATATGACCCACGGATCGTTATCCTAAAGTTTCAATGGAATCCGAATGCGTTTGGTTAGTTTTCTGTATGTACTTAAATTGTTGTCCATTGTAAGCCAAAGACAGACACTTTGAGTGGTGGAGGCCACACCGCACCTCGTATTGAGGCGGGGTTGACTCGTACACGTCACATATGACCCATGGATCGTTTTTCTAAATTATTGACACAATCCGAATGGGTTTGGTCAGTTTTCCGTATGCCAGTTGATGTATTTCACTTCAAATGACGTCCTTTTGAAACAGAAGACAGACACTTTGAGTGGTGGATGCCACACCACACCTTGGATTGATGCGGGGTTGACTCGTACACGTCACATATGACCCATGGATCGTTCTCCTAAAGTTTCAATGGAAACCAAATGCGTTTGGTCAGTTTTCCGTATGTACTTAAATTGTTGTCCATTTTAAGCCAAAGACAGAAACTTTGAGTAGTGGAGGCCACACCGCGCCTCGGATTGAGGCGGGGTTGACTCTTACACGTCACATATGACCCATGGATCGTTGTACTAAAGTATCGACACAATACGAATGTGTTTGGTCTGTTTTCCGTTTTCCAGTTGATGTATTTCACTTCAAATGACGTACTTTTGAAACAGAAGACAGACACTTTGAGTGGTGGCGGCCACACCGCGCCTCGGATTGAGGCGGGGTTGACTCGTACACGTCACATATGACCCATTGATCGTTATCCTAAATTTTCAATGGAATCCGAATGCGTTTGGTCGGTTTTCCGTATGTACTTAAATTGTTGTCCATTTTAAGCCAAAGGCAGACACTTTGGGGTCCAAGGAAGAGGGTGGGGGGCTGTCCAGGGGGCTGTCTGGGGGGCTGTCCGGGGGGCTGTCTGGGGGGCTGTCTGGGGTCCAGGGAGGAGGGTGGGGGGGCTGTCCGGGGGGCTGTCTGGGGGGTGTTCGGGGGGTTGTCCGGGGTCCAAGGAGGAGGGTGGGGGGGCTGTCTGGGTGGCTGTCTGGGGGCTGTCTGGGGGGCTGTTCGGGGGGCTGTCTAGGGTCCAGGGAGGAGGGTGGGAGGGGGGCTGTCTGGGGCCTGTTCGGGGGGCTGTCCGGGGGCTGTCTAGGGCTATTCGGAGGGTTGTCCGGGGTCTAAGGAAGAGGGTGGGGGGATGTCCGGGGGGCTGTCTGGGGGGCTGTTCGGGGGGTTGTCTGGGGTCCAAGGTGGAGGGTGGGGGGGCTGTCTGGTGGGCTGTCTTGGGGTCTGTCTGGCGGGGCTGTCCAGGGTCCAGGGAGGAGGGTGGGGGGTTTTCCAGGGTCCAGGAAGGAGGGGGGTTCCCAAACACACAACCACTAAAAGACAACAACATCCATAAAAACAGATAATATATAAAAATAACTCAACTCCAATACTATACTACGAGTCTAGATAAAACCAACAACTAGAATAGATTAAATATCAAATCTCAGTAATATCAGTCAAAAATGTAATGGATCAACTTGTCCCACATCACCATAACCATCATCATCATCATCATCATAACCCTCATCCTCGTCCCCATCATCGTCCTCATCCTCTCCCTCCTCCTCGTCATCGCCCTCCTCCTCGCCCTCGCCACCCGCCTCGCCCTCCTCCTCTCCCTCCTCTTCCGCGTCAGACTCCTCGCCATCATCATCGTCAAGCTGTACATCGTCTTGACCACCACTAGAACTGCCACCTGGTGCACCGTATATAGAACGTATCGACGACATATACTAATCAAAAGCTGGGCTGGCCTCTGCTGGAAGTGTAGGACGTAGAACTTCAATAAATTTCATAAACGCACTATTTTCCCTAGCAGACTGTTCTTCCGTCTCTATGGCCCTTTTATCAGCCTATTCTGCCTGTGCCCTAACTTGATGTAGCTCAGTGACACTACAGCTCATACCTGAGGAGGGCCAATACCTCGTCGGGGTTATCCTAGGTCGGCAGCGTACTCTCCCAGAATGCTCCTCTCCCAACACCTAATGTAAGTGATCTGTTGGCCCAAAATTGTCTGGTTCTTGGGCATCGAGGGCCTCTAAAGCAGCCTGTTACAAATATAAATATATCATTAAGTTACAAAATAGATATTAAAAAATAAATTCAACAGATTAAAACTTACAATCTGCTGCTGATTCGCTTCGTTGACGGCACTTCCATCCTTTTTTCGTCTACTCGATCAAAACAGTTTTCCTCGAGGCACGCATCCTTCAATATATTGTATTTACCTCTACAATGACATTGAAAAATAAAGTTATATGAAATCTTTAGAAAACTATTAAATAATTGAAGAATCAAAAGAAAGTGCAAGTCGTAAAGAAAACTTATAAACAATTGTTATACCTGCTTCCTCTTATGATCAGGCATCGTAGTGCGTCCCAGTGTGTGGAGGTATTTTTTTGCATCAATTTTCTTTTTATTTTTTCTAGATGATTCCTAAATAAAATTATAAAATGCAACAGATAGTATTAATGAAAAACATGAAAGTTATTATTTAAATACCTCAAATGTTATTAATACCTTAAACTGGGTACTCATCAAATGAGTAATCATATGATGATACTGCTCTATAGGACAATCATCCACAACTGGTACCACCTCTAACTCAGTGCCACCTCTAGCACGCCAACCCATATACAACTCATGCTTTTAGGCTCTCCAAAGATCACCTAAATCCTTTAGACGTTCCGATCGTGCACTCTCACCATCGGGGAAATTAAATCGAAGCTGAAATCAAAATATAAATTTATATAAATAAAAAAATAATTCATGGCATTAAATAGAACAGATTTTTTTACCCATATCTCTGCCCAAGCTCTATCCTTAACCTCATGCGGAAAATGTCTCCATGATAGCGGGCTGACGAGAATGATGTCGGAGTATTTGGAAAGCATCGCCAAAAAAATGTCTACATTGCTACCCTGTTTTCTCATCCATTTGGTTGTCTTCATTATAATCCACCATAACTTGTGTGCGGAGGTTCCACACCGAACGCATGCGTGTACGCCCCCGCCCACACCTCCTGTCAGTAGATGTATCTGTCATTAAAGAAAAACAAATATTTTATCAGAACATGTTATAATGAAAATAAATATTTCTATAAAAATTTGTTAGGGTTCTATAAATATACCTATGCTGGTCTGATCGCTGAGTGCCGCTGGATCCACAGAAACTGATGGAACACCCTGTGGTGGAACAGGAGTTGAAGAAGATGGAATATAGAAGCTCGGAGAGACAGAAGTATAAGGAAAAAAAGATGGGATAGTTGTCTGATCGGATGCTGACTGAGGAGGGGGAATCATCATGGGATGTGAAAATGATGGGCCAGAAGATGCAGAAGGTAGCGAAAACATGGGAGGTCTAAATATCCCGTGTTTCTCTAACGACACACTCGGATCAGAATTTGGGAAGGATGACATGTCAGTGGGAGAGGCAGGGTCTAGTCGGGTACGTGCAGCTGCTCGTCCACCTCTGGTACAAACCCTCCTCGTACCACCGGCCTGAGTACTAGGACCAGTACTAGGCTCTTTTTCGAATAACTTTCGACGTATAGGTGGATCCTACAAAAATGTTTACAAAAAAATTAATCACATGACATTATATATTCTTTACATATATCAATTTGAAATAAAGTACTCACTGTAGGCACTAATGGTGGAACGCCCATCTCTGTCATTCGACGATTGTTCTCCATCATTTTTTTCCTTCGTCTCTCTTCAATTGGCTTCATTTCCTGCTTTTGAAAATAAATATGTAATTAATTAGAAAAAGAAAAATAATGTGTAACCCAAAAAATGCAATTCAAATAAAATTGCAACCAATAAACATTGAAAATTCACATAATGGTCAATTAAGCTATCAATTGTTTTAGAAGAGCTTGAATGGATTTAATAAATCATACAAGTTGTAATGTTCACCAAGTTAGAAATATTGTTTGACTATATTTGAATACAGTTCAATTACAAATTAGAAAATGAAATTCAAATAAAACTTCAACCAATAAACATTGAAAATTCACATAACGGTCAAGTCAGCTATCAATTGTTTTAGAAGAGCTTGAATGGATTTAATAAATCATACAAGTTGTAATGTTCACCAAGTTAGAAATATGTTTGACTATGTTTGAATACAGTTCAATTCCAAATTAGAAAATGCAATTCAAATAAAATTACAACCAATAAACATTGAAAATTCACAGAATGGTCAAGTAAGCTAAAACATATTTGTGATCAATACTAAATCAATTTGAATATTACCAACCTTAACAACCCAACTCGAGGTAAACCACAATAATTGAGAACATGAATGAATGATTCTATATATTTTCAACCACAACTTCAGGTTCACAATAAACTCTGACAATTGAGCTATTTGATTCATCAAAAGAAATAAATGGATTGGTTCCAATGGCACTAGGGACAGTGTCAATTCCATCATCACCATCATCAAAAATATGTCTTGGAATTACGTCAACTATGACACCAAATTCAGGTCGAAGTTGGTCTTTGACATAAAAAACTTTTTTAGCCATTGATGCCAACACATATGGTTCTTCGGTAGCAAGAGTGCAAGTCATATTAATTACTCAAAATCCACAATCATCAATAAATGTGCCATGTCTCGTCATCGAATCAAACCAATGGCATTTCGTCATTTTTACTCGTCCATGAGAGTAATAATCCAGTATTATTATTTTCTCAATAACTCCATAATAACCCATATTTTCATATCGTAGTCTACTATCTGATACACTAGCATAAAAATCTGTTGTGGCAGTAACCATAACACCATCATGTTGTGTTCTCATGTTTTTTTCTCGTTCAATGACAATAAATTTGTACCCATTGATAACAATTGATTTACAATCACGAACCACGGTATTAGGACCAAAAGCCAAAGCTCTTATTTTCTCAGAGATAGAGTCAGAAGAAAAACTCAATACCTACAATATAAATGAATATTAAAGTTAATTAAATATTGATATAATTATTTTAAACATTAATTTTTTTATACCTTCAATTTTAACCAAGCAGAAAACTCTTTGCTATGCAAAGTCTCTCTCCTTCTCAAAGATAAAGAACGATGCTTCCTATTTATCATTGTTTTATGTTCCCTATAGATAAAAAATATTAATAGTTTAACAGATATATATGTAAGATATACATAATCAATTTAGTTACCTGATATAGTCATCGAACAAATCACAGTTGAACAAAACTGTGCGATGTGCCATCTCCCGCTCTTCATGGCTTAATGTCTTCAATGTATATGATCCAGGAATTCCTCCTGTTTGAGGAAGTGATGGAAAAATGGGTTCAATTTTCTCATACTGTTCTTCTTCATTTCTCATTGGTCTTTTCAATCTTGTAGTAATATCAGAAAAATGCATCGAGCAGAAATCCATATATTCTTAAGACAAGTAACCGTTCACGATAGAACCTTCGGGATGATTTATGTTTCGGACATAAGACTTTAATGTGAACATATTTCTTTCAGTTTTATACATCCAATAAAAAGAAACATGTCCTCCGAGAAGTATTTCCGTGGGAATATGGATAGTCAGATGCAGCATGCATGTGAAAATGATGGAGGAAATATTTTCTCCAACTCACACAAAATTAATGGGGCATCTGTCAACATTTTTTTCAAGAAAGACTTGGAAAACTTTTTAGCACAAAGATATCTAAAAAAATGGCACAACCGAATGACAACCACCATTACATTATTGGAAAAAAGATGACGTATTTCTATTGGAAGAAACTCATGCAGTAGAACGTGATAATCATGAGTCTTCAAATATTTTAGCTTCAACTCTCTTCTGTTGACCCGTTTAGATGTGTTTCTTGAATAGCCATCAGTAACTCTAATAGTCTCTAATACTTCCAGAAATTGTTTTTTTTTCCGCAGGTGTCATCACATAAGAAGCACATGGAAGTTGCCATTTATTTTCACTGATACGTACAAGATGCAATTCTGGTCTGATGCCCCAATCCACCAAGTCACGCCGAGATCGTAAATCATCTTTTGTCTTCCCCTTGACATTTAGAAGAACCGAAAGCAACATTTCGCATATATTCTTTTCAATATGCATTACTTCTAAGCAATGACGTAACAAATTGGTTGACCAATAAGGAAAATCAAAAAAGATACTCTTCTTCCTCCAATTGTAACAGGTTTCAGTGGAAACATTCTTTCTCTTTCCAGATTTCATTTGACCCTTCCTGAATGAAAAACTGAAATCTTTCAATTCATTAAGCACGTCAGTTCCAAACATACGCTGAGGTGGATCATCAGTCTCTATGGTATTATCAAATCTTTGACGATTCATTCTATATGGATGATCCTTTGGCAAGAATCGTCGATGTCCCATAAAACTAAAACTACAACGATGTTTCAGTATTCTAGATCGTGTATTCTTCATACAAACTGGACATGATAGTTTTCCCTTCGTGCTCCATCCAGACATCATTGCATAAGCCGAAAAATCGTTGATCGTCTACATAAGCGCAACACGCATCTGAAATATGTCTTTCGAACATGCATCGTATGTGCGCACACCCACATCCCAAAGAAGTTTCAACTCTTTTATTAAAGGTTGCATGTATACATCAATATCAATGTCGGGATCAAAAGGACCATATATGAGTATACTCATGAAAGTGAAAGGTTTTTTCATACACAACCATGGGGGAAGATTATAAATGTGTATAAAAACTGGCCATGTGTTGTGCGAAGTAAGCATCTGCCCAAACGGATTAAAACCGTCGCATGAAAGACCCAGCCTCACATTACGCACGTCAGCTGCAAAATCAGGATGTCGAGCATCAAATCTCTGTCATGCAAATCCATCTGCAGGATGAACCAACTCATCATTATTCTTCTTTCTCTCAGTATCATGCAATATCATTTTTATTGATATTTCATCAGACATAAAAAGATTCTGAAGTCTAGGGATCAATGGAAAGTGCCACATAACTTTTTGTGGAACGCGGGATGGAGTTCCATCAGATTTTGTCTTCCTACGGGATGTGCCACATTTTATACAAACATTTCGTTCAGCGGTTTCCTCCCAGAATAAACTACAATCTTTCGGGCAAGTATGAATTTTGTTTCTTGAAAATCCAATTTCCTTAACTAACTTCCATTCCATATAGTGGTTTGAGGGAATATCTGCATCATCTGGAAGTAAATCCTTCAAGAGGGTAAGAATGTAATCGATTTCTGTATTAGAAATTCCATACATAGTTTTCCCATGAAACAATCGGATTAAAAATTCCAGCTTTTTCATTTTATCACATTTTCGAAATACTGGAGTCATGGCAGCATCATTCAATTTTTTCACCCTATCAATATCATCATTTCCACTAGATACATCAGTTGTCCTCATATCGATGTCTTCTTGAGTCAAAATCCTTTCTTTTTCATGATGACGAATAAACGGAAACCGATCATCTAACAAATTCTCCATTCCAGTCCTTTCATTTCAATCATCACCAATTTGAGATTTCATTTTCTCCCCATTGTGATACCACACAAAGTAGTTTGCTTGAAAACCATTTTTGGTTATGTGGTAGCTGACTTCTTCATGGCTCAACCAAGGTCTACCAACAAAATTGGAACATGGGCAGTGTATACGACCACTATCTGAAGCATTGTGAAATGCAAAATCTATAAATCTCTCCAAATTGTTTTGAAAATCGCTTGAGATCCGATCGGTTTCATACATCCAACTTCTATCCATTCTGTAAAAAGAATTTATATAAGTCATTTTGTCATAAACAATTCAATAGGATTGAACTTTAATAGAAAATATATTTAAGTAAATGATAAAGGAAGAAAATAGTCAAGGTATCAACTAAACATGTGAAAAAAACATACAAATGTGTTATTGAAAAAATGTAAAACCAACAAGAAATTAATGTGTTATATCACATCACAGCATGCCTCATCCCATAACCATATTAGTATGGTATCATGAACATGAATAACATCAACCTTGTGCCATCCTCATACCCTACATGACCCCAACCACATGCCACATCTTATTATAGCCTTATCACATCACACCTCACCAAAAACACTAGGGAAATCATAGTACATCTCACCTGAAGACACATGGACAATCACATCGCATCTTGCCTAAAAACACATGGTCAATCACTTTTGAAGGAAGAGTAGGGAAGACATGGTAGCTATCCAACCATATAACCACCATTCTATATATTAGAAAAATACCCATAACTCAAAACCTCTGATCGTTGGTAAGTTTATCCAACTCTAGTTGGGAATGTGTAGAAATAACATAAAAATACATGATATATAGATAGCACAAAATACTCAACCTATGGGTTCACATTCACTACATAATCACACACTTCACTACTACCATAAAACACATAAACCACACCACCACCACACAAGACGCATATCATTTCTCACTTTCATTTATAAGCCACTTCATTCACACTTACATTGTCCATTCATTTAATGTTAAATTAATTAAATCCATTTACCACACATCCATTTATATTCCATATCATTTATTTAATATCTTGTTTTTTGGTTTTAACAGCATAATTTATTCCATAGATAACCAAGAAACTAATAAAACCACCACATAATAACTCACCATCTCACAATAACCATCGACGGCATGTTACATTGACCAACCATCTCACCAAAACAACCACATATCACAACAAAAATATTGCACATCACAAACAACCGCACAACCAAAAACACCGCACAACCAAAACTATGAATCTTCAAAATTAAAACACAATAAAGAGACATCGTGCCCTTATAAATGTAAATGTGTAATGAAAACATTAATTGGAAATACACCGATATAGGGATTTGACTACACAATTCGTCGAACAATCACAAATTTTTACAGAAACCCTAAAATTTGGGAATTAGGAAATCATTCGTAGAAGTATATTCTTTATAACAGGTGGAACTAAAATATAGGAATCTAACCTAGTGGCTAGTGATCCGATGGAAGATGTGGGGATTGGGAAGTGATTCTGCGGAGGAATCGCTTCTGGAGAGCTTCTGGAGACGAGTGGAAGGCTCTGGATCCGCTTCTAAATCATGGGGGAGGCCGCTGTTAGCATTGGGGTATTTGGGGGTTTTTTCCCAACGGTTCATAAAAACCGTTGGGAAAAACCAGTATTTCCCAACGGTTTCATAAAACCGTTGGGAAAAACTTATTTTTCCCACCTTTTCCCAACAGTTTCATAAAACCTTTGGGAAAGACTGAAAATTCCCCACTTTTCCCAACGGTTTTATGATATCGTTGGGAAAAGTCTCTTCTAAAAGGTATTTTCCAACTGTTTATATAAACCGTTGGGAAAGACAGAATATACCAATGGTTTCATTGAACCATTGGTAAACAACTGTTGGGAAAACTCCCTTTTCCAGTAGTGATATTTTCTTGAACTAAAGCAAGAGGATGATGAATCTGTTGGTGTATACAAAGCAAATTTTACAAGGCTTTCAAGGTATGCATCTGGCTTTATCATCCAACCAGAAAGTAAAGTTGATCAATTTTTTAGTGGCCTAAAACCAAATCTTCGAAGGGAATTAGCTATAAGAGACTTTAGTATCTATGAATAAATTGTGCATTGTGCTATCAAGGTAGAAATAAAAGTTGGTGTTACTTATCCATCTCATGGTTTTGACAAGAAACGAAAGATGGAGTTCAAGGAGAAATCTCAGAATAATGGTGAAAAGAAGATGAATGTTTCCTTATGCTCAAATTGTGGAAAGAAGCATGGTGGATATTGTCTCAAAGGGACTAGAAAATGTTTTAAGTGTGGAAAATAAGGTCATCGGGCAGCTGAGTGTTGAAGTAATGGAAAAAGGGTTGCTAATGATGTGAATAAAGAAAAGACTGCAGAGAACGCACCACCAACACTTCCATGCTTCAAGTGCAAGGAAATGGGGCATTATGCTAATAAATGCCTTAATCCAAGTGTTAGTGATGATCGGCATGAGAAACCACTTAAGGCAAAGGAAAAAAGGGAAGTCACATGCGATCACTATTGGCGATGTTGAATATGACAATGATGTGGTGGAATGATTAGTTATTTATGTAATAAGATTCCAAAATAATGTTTTATATAGTATCGTGGAATATTGGAATATTTTTGTATTGGTCTATTGTGGTTTTCAATAATTTTATGGTACCGGTAACCAAGGAAAGTGATTGAGATATTTTTGTAAAAAAAATGATATGCGCATAATGAAGGGATTAGGAGAAAATGAAATGTTTGAAAGTATTCGTGAGCTCATGACTGATATAAGGAAATAGTTATATCATGGTTTGAGTATATAGAATTTTGGGGTTTTGGTATGTGGAAAGAGTTAACTTTTGACAGCAATCATGTTTTCACTATGATTCAATGGGTATTCATTTTTCAAGAGAATACATGATTAAGGCCTTCGAATGTTTGGAATGTGACCAACAAGACATATCTTATGATATTTAGGGATCAATGATGGTATTAACATGATTCTTATATAAAATCTCTGGTAATCATTTTCACTATAATATGAGAGTGGACTGCAGTATTATGGATAAGCCTAAGATTGGAATGGATTATGTTGGACATAAGTTAGTATTGTTTAAGGATAGAAGTTTTTTTTGATATTATTGATGGAATGTTAGAGTGATGTAGTTTTAGAAAAAGGACAACCTGCAGGATGGGCGATAGCCCATCGCGTCGGACAAGGCTGTGGGAATCGAACCCACAACTGAAGTGCGACTGGCCTTTATCACCTACCACTGGCCTACAGGAAGTCCCTGTTTTGTAGAAACTAGTTTTATTATATTAAGAAGTATGATATATGATGTATAAGTCCATTTTAGGAACCATATTTGATTAATCTCACTATAGATGGACTTATGTATTTTTTATAAATTTTAGAACCTCTTGTTTGAGACAGATGGAATGACCCATCATTCTATCACATGATCTGCTAGCACTTCATGAATGACAAATTCAACTTCATTTCTTTAAGAGATGAAGTGGAAATTTTCCAAAGAACGACCAACGGTGAGACTGTACCAAAATCACAAAAGAAATTCTTCTAATTCCAATTTCATCAACTTTAGGGAAATGATCTTGAAAACCAAAAATGTTTTCCTAGTGCCCTTATATCCGATGAATCAGATGGTAACTTAGATCACCACAAATCTATGGCTTTGTGATTGATGGCTTTTTCATAGCCATGTTCTCTACCACTCTCCATCAGAACTTGATGGTTAGATTTTTATTCTATATCCATATTTTCACCTATGTTGTCCTATATAGAAACCCAGTGATGACTTTCTTTGGGTAATCGTTACATTTCATACTTTAGTTTTTAAAATTAAGTTTTAGTATTCCTTTTTACGATGTGGGTTTCTATAAATAGTAAACGATTTATAACCCTGACAAATTTCAAGGGTGAAATTCATTTTAAGGGGGGTAGAATGTAACACCCTGAGATTTTATGAGAAATATTCTTTTAATTTCATTGATCTCTTTTGTTGTAAGCTACAAAAATATTGCCTTGCGCTATACACAACACCGTATGAGCTTGTAGTATATACAACACTATTCTTGGATCATGTTACACACAATTTTGATAGTAGTTATTCTACAAAACATTGAGTGTATATATATATATTCAATTTATAAATGAAATATGGTTGGATTATGTTATACGAAACAACGGAGGAGTCTTGCACAACACACAACCCTGACTTGGCTTGCATTACACGCAATCATGACCTTCCTCGATAGCGTGTGTTGTACGCAATACCAGGTTTCACTAAACAACGATATATAGTTATAATATTATTATGAACTAGACGTTATAAATAGTATCAACTAAATTTTTAATTTTATAACAATATTATTCATCTTACACATTTTCTAGAACATGGTATGAGAACAAAATCAATTTTTCGAGTAAAATAAGTTTTTTTCAAAAAATGTAGTTTTGCCGCCTTTTGATGGTGCACCCACATTAAATCTTGTTTTTGACATGTATATAAGTTAAATTTGACAAAATAAAATTCTTCTTTGGAATCAGGATATAAAAATTTACTTTGGATAAAATTTTCATATTATTCTGATAACTTTCATATTTTAATGAATAGTAAAAACACGCTATATTTTAATTAAAAACCACTTTTTTCTTCACAATAATTTATATGGTTAGATTATCTTTTTAATTCGTTTTAAACTGTAATTAGAATATATTTTTACCATTTAATATAATTTTTTTCATTGGAATTAACTTCACTTTCAAATTGGATATAAACAAGTATCAATCTTTTGATTGTTTTTGTTTCTTAAAAACACGCTATTTTTTTGATAACGGGAATTAAATTTAAAATTAATTAATGCCACTTATATGTTATGAATTTGTAAAAATAGACATCAATTTTGAATTTGGAATATCAAATAATGCTTAGGCTGAATTTTTGGTATTTTTCTGAAAAACTTCAATTTTCAATGAATAGTGAAACCACTTTGTGGTAGTCAAAAAACTGACTTTTTTTAATTTAAATTAAATTTTACCACTTCTGTGAATTGAATTTCAAAAATCCGAGAGACACGGTTAATATCAAGGACTAAAATATGGTTCAATGAGATGAAAATAATTTTTGATGAATAGTAACTTTTTACTTATATTTACCACGGTTAAAAGTAAATAGGATAATTAAGGGTACAAATGATATTATTATTACCCTAAAACATGTCCTAATTCTATTGGATAATTTTAATTCGACCAAAAACAACCTTAGAAATAAAATATGACCATTTAGGCCTACTTGGATTAGATTAGGACATTTAATATTAATTTATTTAAAGAAGGGTTAAAATTGTTAAAATCAAAGTTTAATAAGTAAATAATTTTTAAAATAGAGTTATACATAAGATAAATTCGACTATAAATATTCATTATAAAGATAAAAGGAGTTTCTACATAATTGTATTTTCTTTATAATTTTTAGACATTAAATAATTTAATTTATTTATGACACAAAGATGATGCAGTAATTATCTTATTAATGAAATATTGACATAATTGATGTTATAAATACCCAAATAAATGTAATTTGAGACTTTTAATGAATTTAAATAATTTTCTAGGTTAATATGACATGTTATTTTTGATTTAATTAACTTTTTTCTAACTAATAATTCTTTTATGAGTTTCACAAAAAATCAATTACCAAATAGTGTCAAAATTGACATAAAATAGTTTTTAAAACAAATATTATATTATTAATTGTTATTTTATTCCTAAAAATCTAAGGTTCGGAAAAATGACTTAAATAAGGTTATATATATTAATAATAAACAACTTGGGGTTTTTTTGGCTTGTTATAGTACTTTTATTAACCTTATAGTGTAAGAAAACAAGAAGACACGTTAAAAGTAAAATTATTTAACTTAAGGTTAAATCTAAATGATAAGGTTAAAATAGAAACCTAAACTTGTCTAAATTCTATTTTATGAGAGTATTTCGACCCCTCTCCACATTATCTTCGAAATAAATCTATTTGGAGCTATTAAAAACCGAATATGACTTTATATTAAAATAATATTTTTAGTTTTTCCAAAGGTGCACCTCTCCTCCCTTATAAAAGAGCACCTCCTCCCTCTCTTCCTCACACCACTTTGAGCCTTCAAGCTCGGCCAACCCCTACAAAATTCTCTTCTCCACTTACATAGAAACATCCTAGAGTTTATGGTCTTCTTCAAAGACCAATTTGAGTTCCCTAAGAGGAGGTCTCAAAGAGGCACTTCAAAGAAGAGGTAATGTCCGTTACCGATTCTTTCAACTTTATTTCTTCTTCCACTTCTTCTTCTTTAGTTGTTTCATTATGAAGTAATAGAATCAGTATAACTCATATAAGGATATGTTATTATAATTATTAAACAACCCTATTTCACCATCTATCCATCCTACGGAAAACAAAATCACCACGCAAGCGTACGTACGGAATACCGTCTCCACGCAGTGGTGAAATCTATTTTCCACCAAAACCTTACATGGATGGGTATAATGGTGTAAATAATAACTATATATGGTTATCATAACATCATACTGATTCTCATATATTATACCGTCCACTCTAATTCTATTCAATAATTATTGGAACCATATCATCGCTCGTGCGTATGTATGGACTACCATCTCCACGACGCGATGATATTTATTCTCCATGTTAACCATACATGAATGATCATAAAGTTTATATAATGAATAATAATGAAATATATGATATAATAATTCTAATGGATTTATGTATATATATATTTATGTCATCTATTTAGTTTTATTCAATTCAATTAGGAAACGAAAAGAGCGTTCATGCATACGTACGACCTACCATCTCCATGAACGGTGTATTTCATTCCTTTTATTGATCTATAATATATATATATATGTATATGATGAATATATATTATATATAAATCATTTTTTACATTCTGGAATTATGTAAATCAGGATATAATTAATAATGTCAAGAACAACAAGTCGAAACACATACGATAAAAGAAATGATTTTACCAAAAATGCTGCTTTAACATGGAATTTACAAAAGAACAGGTAATATAAAGTCATAAGTGAAACATATATGATATAATAACAATTAATATGATTCTATAATAAGTCAATGAAATTATTTAAATCATTATACATGAGTTTAGGATATGTACTAAGCATATCGTACCTAAGGTAAGGGATAATTTTGCAAATCTCATTTTTATCCGAGATTGCTTATTCGTAAGTATTTACTAGGGTTACTATTATCATCCATGTAAATGTTTTATAAAAGTGTTTTCATGAATGTTTAAAGTCATTTTCTACCCATTTTGACTTTTACCCCATGGTATGGAGGGAATCTTTCTTTTGTTTACCCTACGATGTACTTTTTGACTTTTTTGACAAAAGTACGAGAAGAATGTTTTTTTAAATTATAGGGCATGAACATATTTTTACGGTTTTATAAAGCCTTATTTTCATGAATCTTACTCAAAAATATTTCATGACTATTTTAAACAAAATCTCTTTCTTTTAAAATTGCATGAAGTTTTGTGAAAAGAAATTTATTTTGAAGAAGAAAGGATTTTTTCCTCAAGAATTCATTTCAAGTGTTTTATCAAAAGCATGTTTCCATCTAAGATGACATTATTTCATATGTGTATGTTTCAAGTATAATGTCTCTATTATTTACATGGTTTCACTTTTCTTATTATGAAATTACATCCATTTATTTTATATGGATTATGTGATGATGGGATGATGTTTTTTAAACCCATTTTATTCGTTTGGTTATTATGAATGATGTGTGTTTATTTTGTGGCATAAGTAAGAATGACTTAATTATGATATGGGTGGGACCTATATCTCCCTACAATGAATTGGGTAAAGATTTATATCTCATGAGATAGACATGGCTGGAACGACAAGTTAAACCGGTTCAGTAATAGAGGACTGGAACGAGGAGTGAACTTGATTCAGAAAGGGACTTTGTCCACTAAGATGGTCTTGGTAGCAATGCCTTGGCTACTATGGAAATCATATCATGTGATTAATGGTTGACACAATTACATGTTTTATTCCCATGATAATTTATCATGATTAATGTTTCTTCATGATCTATGCCTTACGTACTGCCATGTTTTATGTCATTGCTCAAGATTTTGATGTTTAGATTTTATGCTCGTGTTTTTTTTACAATCAAATGTCTAAGGATTGTTTTATGTTCTCTATGCTTACCCTTACTGAGAATTTGAGCTCACCCCATTTATGTTTTCTTTTCCCTAGGATATAAAGAATGGTTTTAGGTAAGAAAACAAAGGGGAAGATCTTTATGAGAGAAGTTGAAGATATTTCACCACGATTAGTATATTAAATTCCAAGTTTCCAAAGACAATAAACTATTACGGTCCTTGTGTGTCTGTACTTGTTATGTATTAAGTATTCCGCTAAAGTAATGTAATGTCCATTTATGTCAAGCTTCGGGTCTCTACAAATTTGATATCCAATATGTCTCTCAGAAGGCAATAAAGGGTCAAGCACTAGCTGATTTCCTTTCTGAACACCCTTCAGTCGAAGATATAACTTCAGATATTGAACTTCCTGATGAGGAAGTCTTATTTATTCAAGATAGTCTTTAAACATGGGAAATGTACTTTGATGGTGATTCTAGAAGTCCAATAGTGAAGAAAATGGAGGATTCTAAATTCAACAAAGTTGGGTTAGGAATTGTACTTATTTCCCTAGAAAAGGTAGTGTTACCTTTTTCCTTCTCATTATTGGGAGGCGGGACAAATAATGAAGCAGAATAATAAGCTCTCATCGTAGGATTGGAATTAGCGCTTCAAGCACAAGTGAGTCCCTTAACGGTGAAAGGTGATTCAGACCTGGTAATCAAACAAGTCAATGGGGATTATGCCATCAGAAAAGAAGAATTAATCCCTTTGTATGATAACGTCAGAGAATTAATGGCAGAATTTCCTTTGGAACTGACATTTTCTTATGTCCCACGATCACAAAATGCTCAAGATGATGCATTGGCTAATATCGACACAGCTCTGGCATATCCAAATCGGGAAAAAACAACCATCTGTATTGCCCACCGTCGTACAACTTCACCTTATGTTCGAACCAGAACCGAGGAGATGAATGAAATTAGTCCCATTCCTGAACCGTATGGTAATACTATATGATGGATGACACCTATCAGGGAATACCTTCAAAATGGAACACATCCACCTGATAGAGCTGGGAAAGAACAAATCTGGCAATGTGTGGTCAATTTTACTCTTTATGATAGCCTAGATCACCTAGTGAAAGTTCTCTATAATTGTGGTTTTGATGGAATCCTCTTCAGATGCATTGATGGTGAAGAGACAATGGATGTCATGAAAGAAGTGCATGCAGGAGTCTGTGGTGACCACCAGTCTGGACATAGACTGTCCGACCAAATTCGAAGGCTTGTATACTTTTGGCCTTCAATGATACAAGATTGTGTTGATTTCCCAAAGAAATGCCATTCATGCCAAGTACATGCCAACTTTATTCATCAACCTCCAGAGTTGCTTCATACAGCTAAATACTCGTGGCCATTTTCCACATGGGGAATGGATGTGGTGGGACCTTACCCTTCAGCTACAACCATGCAGTACAAGTATATTCTTACTGTTACTGGCTTCTTTTCCAAATGGGCAGAGGAAATACATCTCAAAGAAGTTAGTTCTAAAATAATTTTTAACTTCATCAAGTCTAACATTATTTCCAGATTTGGTGTCCCTCATACCATATTGACGGACAATGGCACCAACTTCTGTTCATCCGAGGTGAAGAAGTTGTATCATGAATACAACATCAAATATAATCATTCATCTCGGTATCATGCAGCGGCCAATGGCCAGATAGATGACTTCAACAAGACTCATTAAAACATACTTCAAAATATGGTGGATAAAGATAAGAAGTCATGGACTGATAAACTCTTTCATGCTTTATGGGCTTATCGAACCACCACCCGCACTGCAACGCAGTCAAATCCATATTCATTGGTATATGGAACAGAAGAAGTCTTGCCTATTGAAGTTCAACTACCCTCGCTCAGAGTAGCTATTTTTTATCAGACATCTATAGATGAATAATCTAAAAAGAGATTGAATGAATTGGAATGGTTAGATGAGAAAATATTGTACACACTGCACCACTTTGAAGTTTATCAGAATCGAATAGCATGAGATTTCAACAAAAAAGTTCATCTTCGTTCATTCATTAAGGGATAATTGGTATTGGTTCTTAGAACTCCAATGATACCAGGAAAGAAACCTCCCAAACTTGAACCAAAATGGGAAGGACCTTATTCAATATAAAAGGTCTACTCCAATAGAGCTTATTCATTAATCTCAATGGATGGAGAACTCATCACTATTCCAACCAATGCTAGATTTCTGAAGAAGTATTTTGTATAACACAAATACATTATTGCGGTCCATACATATGACCTTAAACTATTTGTATTACTTTTGTCCCACACGACGTTAAACTGTGATTCCCTAACTACATGACGCTAAATTGTACAGAAGTCTCTTCTGTCCAACAAGAAATTAAACTGCACCATTATGGTCCATGCATATGACCTTAAACTATCTGTATAGTTCCTTATGTCCAGCAAGACTTTAAACTACCTCATTACTGTCCATGCATATGACCTTAAACTATTTTCATTTCCCCATCGTCCAAAATGACGTTAAACTGTGACGTCCTAGATACATGATGCTAAACTGTATAGCATCCTTTCATCCAACATGACGTTAAACTGTGTTATTCACATCATCCTAGCTACATTATGCTAAACTTTACAACACTCTATCGTCCAACATGACATTAAAATGTGTTTTCCTTACTACATGACATTAAACTGCACAGTCCCCTATTTCGTCCTCACCGCATGACGTTAAACTGCACGGTATCATCTTTTCACGTCTGTTCATCTTAGTCCTCACTGGAAGACTTTAAACTGCACAGTCCCCCCCTTTTTCGTCCAACACGACGTTAAACTGTCTCCCCATAATTCATTCTAAATTGAACTACGTGGACTTTGATCCTTGCCTTCTAGGCTGGGTATGTAGGCAACCTCCTGAGATTCAATCCCAAAATCATTCTATTTTACATCAGTTCGCCTTCATCTCACACGATGTTGATTCGTGAAGCCACCTCCAAAATCAATATATTTATATCGGTTCACCTTTTTCCTTGCTATGTGATGTTAAACTGTACAACACCTTTGTCCTATATGACGATAAACTACAACATTATTTGATACCCTCACCTGAGAGGAAATCATTATTTACATTGATTTCCAATCATGTTACATTCCAAAGACTACGTGCATACATGGAAATGCACGAACCTTTTATCTTGGGTCAAACCATCATTGCACTAAAGTCCCCTTTCACACTTCACATGTACGAACCAAATCTGTACATAGGGTATTTCTAGAACTATGTGGGCTTGATTCCCATCCTTATGGGATACGTAGGAACATTCGAGTGTCCCTCGAATCTAGCCCCAAGTATTTAGGCCTAACCCCAAAATCCACTTTCAGTCCCTTGACTGAAAAGTCCCCCCATGAGCACATAAATGTGATATGAAAACTCTGGTCTTCATCGGGTTTATAACAAACACACAAATGTGTCTCCCTTATTATGGCACCAGCTCTATGACCCAAAACGAATATCTCCCATACTTTTGTCCCACATGACATTAAACTGTAGTTCAAAAAATATGTATGGTTTTATTCCCATCCTTATGGGATATGTAGTGAAGTCCACTATTTTAATTCAAGACATAGCCACAACATGATTATGGTTAGTATTGATCTATGTATCTCTACATACATTGTAAAATACCCATTTTTCAAGTGTCACACTCCTAACCTTAAATATTTTCAAATCTCCATAACCCTTTTCATGACTTCTGCTCACAAAATGTCAGATACCTGGGAATTCTTTTGTCTGGCCATGCAGCACGTGCCCTTAGGTGGCCTTGCATAAACGAGTCTACATAACGGACCTGTCAGCCAAAAGATTCTATTATTCGGTTATGCAGCCAATGCACTTAGGTGGCCCTGCATAATTCAACCCCCTAACGGTTTTGTTAAATAATGGTAACTTCATTCTTGAGAAGAAAACCTGTTTTGTCCTTAGTTTTCATAACGACGATATGTAGGTATCCGCAAAAATATCCATTCTTTACATATTTGTCTCATACTCTTTTTCATGATCTGAAAATATTGAAGTCTATGGTTTATATTTTCCCTTCCCTAAGTTTGGGTCAGACCTTCATAGGAGTGACATTTATCCAGTTCTTAAACAATCTTTTTTGGAAATATCTTCTTCATATTCAAGTACCTCTCTTCATACAGAAAACTCTATGCTTTGGAAAATTTGAGTATCCGTAAACATCCACTGAATTTTTAGCAGTAGAAATGTAACTTTCTGAGAGTTCTTTTTCCTAGCTATGCTGCACGTTCCCTTAGGCAGCCTTACATAAACAAGTCTACATAACGGACATATCATCCAAAAAATGCTATTATTTGACTATGCAGCCAATGTCCTTAGGTGGCCCTGCATAATTCAACCCCCTAATGGGTTTGTTAAATAATGGTAACTTCATTCTTGGAAAATAATTCTTTTAATGCCTCTTAGTCCCTTTTCATATCATTCCTTAGATTCATGATTTTGTAATTCATAGTTTACATTTTTCCCTTCCATACTTGAATATTGAAATATGTTGTCAAACAAATTATCAAGGAATTGAGTCAATTTTTTATCCATTCGGTCAAATCTATTTCGACCTTAAACATTAGCCTTTTTATGTCCGACATGCATGACTTTAAACTTCCCACAAAAGACAAGGGAACTCTGAATAAAAGTCAAGTTCCATCTCACTAAACATACATTTTGTGTGATTTTAGGTAATATTGAGCAATCAAAAGATTCAAAGCTTGTAGGGTTATTTTTATATATAATCCTAGAAAAAAATCAAACTATTCTTACTAGGACCATTGGATTAGGTAAAATTTAAAGTAGGTAGCAAGAAAATACGTGCACAAATGATTGAAGATAAAAGAATTCATTTCATTTGATGTACAAAAGTTAGAAGGAAATCCACATACTAGAGTCTCTTCTCTTTTCTAAGAAATTACAAGAGGCTATCAGCATAAGTCTTCATTTCATTTACAGCATCCCGAGAATCATCAGCAGCCACTTGAAGCTCATGCACTCAACCAACTTCACTCTTTTCAGCCTGATGGAGAGCTTTCTTGGCATCCGCAATGGCTTTCATACCATTCGTTTGAGCTCCCTCCAATGAATTATTGAGTTGGTCAAGTTCCCCAGTAACAACATTTAACTGTTTCTGAAGTTGCATCTACTGGATGACTTTATCTTTGATCTTATGCTTTAACTCCTTCATCTTGGTAGCATAATCAGCCTCAGCTTGGGATACCGCAGCCTCAAATTCACTGATATTGACTAATAGCTTCACCTTGGTCAGATCTTCACGGCACTTTTGCTCCTACTCCCTTCTTAAGATGACCTGTTTCACCACAGTATGGATCTCTTGATATCCAAAACCGCCAAGTCCTAGCATGAAGAACAGGGACGACAATCAGGAAATCTTTGATGACAACACTTCAAGAGGCACTTCAGATATTATTTTCCATATGTTGTTCCATGCCTTTCATCGTGAAAAGATGAGCGCCTTAAGCACCTCCGGGTCTGATTCGACATCATCATCACAGGGGCATGTAATCTGGGATTAATGCACTTAAAGAAGTGCCATGTTCTTCTCTTTCCCCCCTGAACCTGATTGCTTCACCTTCTACCACTGTTTGGGTGGAATTTGAGACTTCACCTCTAAATCTATCCATTGAAGTTGATAGCCTGGTTTGATCAATTAAAAGTATGGTTAGTTTCATAGAACAATGAACATTGGTTGTCTATCTTGAAAACTCAGTACAATCATTACCTAACGGTAGATCAATAACTTGAGAAGACTCATCCCCATCTTTCCTAGTTTCAACAGGATCGTCAAGATGGGTCTCAGGAGGGTTTACTTGGTTTAGCTCCACTTGAGATAATGTTTCTGCAATGGTAGGGTTGACATCAATGTCGACACCCTCTTCATGCATTGGCAGTTCAGCAGCTTCTTTGGATGGAACTGCATATTATTTTCAGTCATGATTATAAGTGTAAATTATAAGAAAATTTACCGGAAAAAGGATAACACTCACGCCCAAGATCTTCTAAATCACATGATAACTTAGCATGATCAAAAAATTCTTCTAAATACATGCCAAGATTCATCATTTCATCCAATGATATTTTAGAATCCTGGTTAGTCTCACCAGTGGGAGCATTTCATGTGTCTTCTTGGCGACCCTCATTCTGCGGCCCCTGACCCTAGACAACTTCTTTAGGAAGGATGGAAAATTCATTTGTCGCGACCGCCAATGATTCTGGTGCAGGTGTTATACCTAAAATATCACAGAATGTAAGTTAGTTGATGTTTTCATTCAACATTTAATGAAGCATTGTATAAAGAATTGTTAAAATACCGAAAGCAGGTTCTTCTCTACTTGTAGTAACTGAAGGAGTAGTACTGGGAAGAGATGTTGGCTCTTTTTCAGAAGCATCCAAGTCAGCCTAAATTTGCGTTTGTTCCACAGCACCCTCTATGGTCTTCAAAGGAGGATCAGTCCTCTCCCTCAGAGGGGAAATTGAAGAAGCCCCTGAAATCCCAAGTAAAATGAGCAAACATTTCACAGTTTAAGACTCATTATTATCCAAATGACTTACCACTACTGATGAAGCGTTTAGTTGTGGAATTATTCCTCCGACGCCATTGTACCTTTGGTTTTTTGGGAGTATCGATAGTCTCCTTTATAGGTACCTGAATCGGAGAATGGAAAGCCACATCCAACTCCTCATCCATGGCTTGCTGGCCTGGAGATATCTTGACCAACTCACAAGAAGATTCAGCAGCAGCCCCGATGGTAGTACCACCAGGGCTATACTGTGGTGAATGAACTTCAGTAGTTCCTTTCCTTGAAAGCTGTAGGATAAAGAAAGTAATTTCCTTGAGTAACAAAGCTTTGACTGAAATCGGTTTTCAAAGTAAATAAGGAAAGAAAACTTACATCTTCAGGAGCCACGTACACATGCCACTCCCCATCAGTGGCACCATGATCCATAATTTCCTTCACCCGCTTGGTGATAGGGATAGAATCATTAGTGGAATGTATATAGGTCCTCAACTCTTTGACATAGGCTCTTACTTCATCTGGGTTATCCTTGAAATGAATATTTGCAGGAGCCTGAAGAGTCCCTATTCTAGGAAGATGTATCCCTTCACATATCTCCAGCCAGATAGTTTCAGTATCATAGTATACATCCCGCCATGTCTAGATGGCCTCTGGTGGTAGATATGCATGTGTACTAGAAGGCTATGAAGAGGGTCCTAGAACCTTGGATTTTAATTTCATTCTATCTCCTGCAACTATAAAATGAGAATGAAAACTTGTTACTCTACAAAGTTACTAGAAATTAAATTGTGTAAATAAAGTAACTCACCAGGAGTTGATGGAGTGTCTCTCTTGATTTTGATAGGAGGATTATATACGGAACATGGCTGCTTTGACACATGTTGTATCTCCTGAGAATCTGATGAATCAGCCTCGGTTGAAGAACTCGGTGAACCAGCTTTAGGAGTGGAAGAATCACCTGCCACCTGAATTGTTTCTTTCTCAGTGGTTCTCTTCTTATTCCCCACCTGATAAATAGGTTTATTCAATATTGCCTTAGGATATGACGTTATCCAGTTTTCAGCATACCATATAGCCAAATTGCTTACCGCTTCAGCATCTGGTAAGTCAAAAACTTCACCAGTCCTTTCCATATCCATTAGCAACCATAGTCGTCGGGCAACCATTGGATGCTGCTCTAACATGACGTGCACTGGAGGAGATACAACAGTTGTCTGCAGACACTTGAATTGGCGTGTAAATCGATTGGGAGCATAGGCCTCGCATATAATTTCCCCATCAATTCTGGTGGCCAGTACACCACCTCTACAGGCCACCATGTAAGACCTCTGTTCCAAGTTTCCTAATCCATCGTCAAAAAATCGCCCTGTCGGTGGATTTCCATAGGGAAAAAAGTGTAATTACTTATGCATACCCAGCCTTGCCTAATATCATAGGCATTGAGGGACAAAGGAAAAACTCCAGAGAAGGCCTGAACAGACGGCCAGAAAGAACTTCCAGGAATCTGTATTCTATTTTGTACAACATATGTCCGGAAGTGAGTGGCGATCCATCACCATTAAACATGGAATGGTCCCACTAATCTCAAAGGAGACTTACCCATATAGACATGGAGTAAGCTCCTGTGAATATTTTCCAAAACTGGGGTAGCCAACCCCACCATCTTCCTCTCATCCAACTTAGCTGCAATAATGAAGGTCCCTGGCCTGACAACTCCCTTCGAATATCTGACTAGAAAAAGATAAACACTGATCCATGAGGCTAAAAAGCCTTCCAGACGGGTCTTCTTCGGGATTTTATGATTCACTTCATACCCCCATTTCTCAAACTCTCCTTCTTCCATAGTCGGCTAGAATGTTCCAGGAGCACCTCTCTTATATGCTCTAGGGCAGCTAGTAGGTCGAGTACAGGTGGGTCCATTTTCCCTCTTCTTCTTGAGAAACACATACATCCATTCCTCTGGATGAATATCCCTTCTAGAATGAGTCTTTGAAGTCTTTGGGATTTTCAGCTTGTGATAAATCTTCAATAACTCTCTAACTAAATCTGGAGTCTTCTCTGGATTATTCAAGGTTTCCTTTGGAGGGATGGATTCATCATTCATATCACCCAAAATTGGAACCCCTGAGATCTTGTAGACATCCCACAAACTAATGCCTAATTCTACATGGGTCATATGGAATGAATTAGTTTCTAGGCTCCGGCGGCTAAGAAAATCCAGTGCAAAATTATCATTCCTATAAACATATGTATGCCCAGCCCAGTCATCTTTATAAATTGTAGCTCCCGTCAGATCCTCGACAAACTCTTCACAAGTTTGTCGCACCCAATAAGCCCGCATCCTAGTTGTCTTCACCCCTCCTCCAGAATGGAATTCCCATTTCTCCTTCCATCCTTTTGATTGATCCATCTGAGAATTTAGAAATATTGAGGGATAACAATGTGGTTGCAGCTCAGGTTTGTGATATTTCATATCTGGTGCACACAGGCTATGATCCATTATATATGCTTTCTTTACTGTTCCAGCATTAGAAAATGTTCCTACGATTGAGACATTTGCTGAAGAAAAGTTGGTATATGACTGAAACTAGGAATGCGGTAGATAGTTCTTTGCCTCTGGAATATTGACATCTTGCAGATGACCATGGCCATACAGAGGCAGATAGATGCGGTGCGGGAAATTAATATGATGCTTCTTCAAGTACTAGGCTAATTCTTGGAGAGTACTTTCACAGGTGGAATAGTAATCATGGCCAACGATGTCCATCATATCATAAATTCTTTCGCTTTCCAGTTCATCAGCCATTCCGATTCTCTTGGGAGCCATTGGATCTACACAAAAGTTGAATAATTAACTCTTAAAGTAAGTTAATTTTTCATAAAATTTGTGAATGAATTTGAAAAATTGGCTAAGACATTTAGGCGTGCAAGTCCCATAGTTGGTGCGCAAGTCTCCTTTAGTCGCACAAGTATTGGGCACGCATGTATCACCACGCAATTCCAAATACCTTAACAGAAGCGTGACGCAAGAAACAAGAAGTGCGTATGAGCGCAAGCTGGGAGTCCACTTGCGCGCCGAGAGCAAAAAAACAAGCGAGAGCAGGGTGCTTTGCGCAAAGTGAGTCCATCTATTTATAGACGAGGTCGTACCCCTGTGCGCCGGACCCTGCGTGCCAAAATCCCATTTGCACGCTATACCCTATGCGCCCTAATTTCCTTTTGTTTCTCGTTTTCCTCAAAGTCAAATCCTCATTTCTTTTTGGATCCAAATCTGAGGGGGGACTTTTTTTTATGCTCATTTTTCATCACAGAGTCTAAACGAAATGTAAAGGGAAATACCTCAAACAAAGAAGATTCATCCTTTGAATAAACATAAAATAAAAGAGAAAGGTATGAACAAGGAGAACATTGCCTATAGGTCGCGCAAGTTCCAGCATGGTTGCGCAAGTATACTTGTGCGCCGCCCAAATGGTCGTGCAGGTGACTTGCGCGCCCTCTTTGAAAATCACCCTGGGTCTTCTCCAGCCTATAAACACCCACTACTACAAATCTGGGCTATAGCCACAAACCTATAGACACTGATTTATAGATCTGTGGCTATAATTGTATATTACCACGGATAAAAATCTTATCTGTGGCTATATCACTCACCCCGTTTTTTTTCCAATCTCCATCAGGCTCCTCCTGCCCTCGCGACCCTTCTCCTCCCCGATGCCTCCTCGTCATGCCCTCCTCCTCCCCGACGCCTCCTAGTCATGCCCTCCTCACCGGTCCTCCTCACCGACGCCTCCTCCTCGCCGCGCCCTCCTCGTCGCGCCCTCCTCGCCGCACCCTCCTCGTTGCGCCCTCCTCCTCACCGCGCCCTCCTCTCGAACGCTTGGGCGGTATGCTCTCGATTGTAATTGTTTCCATCATCCTCACAATACTTCCTTGACGACATGCTGAAAATTTTCATCGGCCGGAATCCATGATTCAAACACGGAAGCAATCCCCAAGGCTTCTGTTCTCTCTGATTCCACTCCCCTTATACAATGCATCTTTTTTAAAATCTGTGATCTTTCTGTTTAAAATTAACCACTGATATAGGCCATTGTGTACTTGGTGAAGGGTTTTGACCATTTAAATTAATTAATTTTTCAAAAATCTACTTGACACATTTTCTTTTCCCATGTTTTGTTGGCAATCATTGTGCACACTATTGAAATGAGTTTATGAATCAATCTGATCTTTAGATTGATCTTTAGATTCCACTCGAGGCTTCATTCCCAATCTCCTATTGTTCTATATACAACTACTATAAAATATTTCTGAATAATGTAGTCTTTATAATTTCCCCAAACTCTAGTTATGGATTAGTCATCATCTTTGTACGAATTGGGAAAATTTTGACTTTTTGGAACTCAAGTTGTTAGTGCTAGGTTTGATGAAGTGGATTTGTGTTGAATTATGTTTGCAATTAATTAGGGATGATCCTTTGTTTTTAAATGTATTTCTTACGACACTAATGTATTAAAAGTTGAATTTATTAATAATTTCATGCCTAATAAAATTTATTTCATATTAGATCGGGGATTTTTTTTCTTGATTGGAATACTATTAAATATTTAGCAATGGGAGGTGCCATCAGCTCAGCAGCACATGGAGCTGGATTTGTACATGGAACTGCTATCATGGATCCATTCAAAAGTGTTTTCCATGGATCCTGCAAGTAAAAAGATGAATCATTCTGTCAATTATGCTCCCTTTTTATGCCTTTTTTCTTAACCAGTTTTAACTTATTTTTCATTTATCCTTTGCATTCTATGTATATTATGCATATGGTTCTCTCTGTTGTATGCTTTAATTTTTACGAACTGTCGAGAAACATTTCGAAATTAACATTGTTTGATTTTCCTACAAAAGAAGCTGGTTGCATTGAAGAGAATCATTTCTAAATTAACATTGTTTGATTTTCCTACAAAATAAGCTGGTTGCATTAAAGGGAACCTTTTCTATGACTGGAAATAGATAGACAACCCACCAACATGGGACTAAATTTGTACTATAGGGCCATCGTGTTTATTTATTTATATTTTAAAAACCCATAACCCAGCCCATATAAACTTTTGTTGGTTAAAAACCCAAAATCCAGCCCATATAAATTTTTGTTGGTTGAGGCTCAACTAGGACCATTGGTCGAAACATGTTTCCTGTTTATTGGAATGATGTTTTATTTCTTTTATCATTATCTGTTTTCAGTTATGGATTTTTTGAACCAAAATTAAACCAAAATGGATCCTAGGTATTGAATGTAGACTACCTCCACAATACAACCCACAATAGAAATGATTTATAAGCTTAAATTCAGTCTAAATTAAGATTTAATAACACATAAAAAGCACTAAAAACATATTATTTTTAATCCTGAGACATCAAACAGATTCAAGAAATCTAGTTAATATCTTATTTTTATCTCCCTACAAAATCTGTGAGGATCCTTTAATCTTTAGTGACTCGAAGTCTTTCTTTGGTAATTATTTCTTCCTACATAGTGTGATGTGTATATGGATAGAAACACTATAATTTTTCTATATCCTACTTCACAGAATGTTAGATAGACAACAACATGACCTATAATCCCTTTAATACCATTCACGGTGCATCACTAACTTCAGAGTGCAGGCACCTTCTAAATGATAGTACTACTAAATCTTCATCAACCTTGATTCATGGAATCACATGTGACTTCATAGTGTGGGTTCATGATCCCTAAAAATCATCATTATTTATATCAAGTCTTCATGGTGTAACACCCTCATCTCATGATATTGCTTCCTATGGTGAGTGACACTGAATTCTAGCAATAATCCCTTCATGAAACGGTAATTATCCTCACATCTTAATGCAATACTTCAAAACATTCCATAGTGTATAAACTGCTTAAAAAATTTAGTATCCCTTAGGAAAATTCAGTTAACCTTTCGGAGTAGGGAATTTTTCGTTTTTTGAATCATGTATTCCCAATTCATGGAATAATAGTCTACCTAGATAAAACTTGTGGTATCCTATCAAAAAAGTGGTTTCCCCTTGGCCTTCCACTATAGATAGGCTCATGTACCTTGGTAAGGTTGTGGAGTGACCATTTTCATCACAATGAAACTTCTCTGTGGTATACAAAGCTGGGAAAACATTTCCAAAACCCATTCATTCCTTTCTAATGGCATTTTTTCTTCTTTTGAGACCTCTCTAACATACTATTCAAAAAACACAACCCAGAAATGGATAAAGGTGATCATTACTAAAAATATTCCCCTTTTTGGATTGTTCACAATCTATTACATCTCCACAAATAAAATCAATCACAACATTAGGGGAAAACTTCTAGACTAACTAGATCTAAACTTCTTACCTTTTAGACTTTATTATTGATTCACTAATAACTAACTCTAAGATAACTTCATTAATGATCGGTGTGAGAATCAAGATGTAAGTGAAATTCTCCTCATGAAAGTACTTTAATGTCCATGTTTTGGTGGGGGGGGGGGGGGGCAGGACTGGCATTGGGGGAGAGGGAACTGGTAGGGGGAGGGGGGGAACTAGCAGGGGGAGGGGACTGGTAGGGGGGCTGGTAGGGGGGAGGGGACTGGAAGGGGGTCCCGGGGGGTGCAAGGGGTGGGGTGTCCAGGTCCTGGGGGGTCTGTCTAGGGGGGTCTGGGGGGTCTGTCCAGGGGTGTCCAGCAGGGGGTGTCTTGATAGGGGGTGTCCAGTAGGGGGGTGTCCAGATAGGGGGGTGTCCAGCAGGGGGGAGGGGTGTCCAGCAGGGGGGAGGGTTGTCAAGTAGGGGGGAGGGGTGTCCAGCAGGGGGTCGGGGTGTCCAGGTAGGGGAGGGGTGTCCAGTAGGTGGGAGGGGTGTCCAGGCAGGGGGGTGTCTAGGTAGGGGGGTGTCCAGGCATGGGGGAGGGGTGTCCAGCAGGGGGGAGGGGTGTCCAGGCAGGGGGGAGAGTAGAAGTGGGGGGGGGGGCTTGGAACTATGTTTTTTTGTGAGAGAATGGTTTTGGAGAACTTTTCTCCAAATTTTCATGGTGCTTCTGATTCTATTATTTTATATTTTAATGAACTCTATTAGAAATTTTAGTATGTTTCTTATACTTTTAATCATGAGTAGATAAACCCCCCCTCCCCTTATGTTTGTTCTGGAAAAAATGTTGGTTCATTAGAACCCGTTTCTCTATTCCTGGGTTTGGTCATCTTCTCTCAATTAATTATCGCAATTACCATGTCTTATTTCATTGGAAACCCCATATCTGACCATGAATGGAGTTTCCATAGATCGTAGGGAGAATTAAAACAAGGATATCCTTGAACATTGGATATACATGTCATTTCTAGAGGGAAATTCCAAAATTAATAGTTATTATAAGTCAATTTCCAGACCAAAGGATTAATTCCAGCCTCCTCCTGCTCCCTTCGCTCCTGATCTGAAGATGTTGCCCCGCGGATGTCGCTGGATCGGGCCAACATGCTGCGGTCACGCCGCAGTCACGCTGCGGTCACGCCGCGGTCACGCCGCGGTCACGCCGCGGTCACGCCGCGGTCACGCCGCGGTCACGCCGCGGTCACGCCGCGGTCACGCCGCGGTCACGCCGCGGTCACGCCGCGGTCACGCCGCGGTCACGCCGCGGTCACGCCGCGGTCACGCCGCGGTCACGCCGCGGTCACGCCGCGGTCACGCCGCGGTCACGCCGCGGTCACGCCGCGGTCACGCCGCGGTCACGCCGCAGTCACGCCGCGGTCACGCCCCGGTCACGCCGCGGTCACGCCGCGGTCACGCCGCGGTCACGCCCCGGTCACGCCGCGGTCACGCCGCGGTCACGCCGCGGTCACACCGCAGTCACGCCGTGATTTGGCCCTGCTCCAGCCACATCCAGCCCACACCAGCCCCCTTCCACCTTCATTTCAGCCCGCTGCCACCGGCATTCTAGCCCGCAATAGTTCCCCCTACTACCTTCGAATTTGCCCGCACCATCCCCCCAACACCTGCAACCAGCCCCCTTCCACCCGCATTCCAGCCTCATCCTGCTCCCTTCGCTCCTGACCGGAAGATGATGCCCCGCGGATGTCGCTGGATCGGGCCAACACGCTGCGGTCACGCCGCGGTCACGCCGCGGTCCCGCTGCGGTCACGCCGCGGTCACGCCGCGGTCACTCCGCGGTCACGCCGCGGTCACGCCGCGGTCACGCTGCGGTCACGCCGCTGTCACGCCGCAGTCACGCCGTAGTCATGCCGTGATTTGGCCCTGCTCCAGCCACATCCATCCCACACCAGCCCCCTTCCACCTTCCTTTCAGCCCGCTGCCATCGGCATTCCATCCCGCAACAGGCCCCCTACCACCTTCGAATCTTCCCACACCATCGCCCCAACACCTGCAACCATCCCCCTTCCACCAGCATTCCAGTATCCTCCCGCTTCCTTCGCTCCTAGCCAGAAGATGCTGCCCCGCGGATGTCACTGGATCGGGTCAACACGTTGTGGTCACGCCGCGGTCACGCCGCGTTCACGCTGCGGTCGCGCCGTGGTAATGCCGTGATTTGGCCCTACTCTAGCCACATCCAGCCCACACCAGCCCCCTTCCACACCTTCATTTCAGCCCGCTGCCACCGGCATTCCAGCCCGCAAGAGCCCCCCCTGCCACCTTCGAATCAGCCCACACCATCCCCCCAAAACCTGCAACCAGCCCCCTTCCACCAGCATTCCAACCTCCTTCTGATCCATTCGCTTCTGGCCGAAAGATGTTGCCCTGCAGATGTCGCTGGATTGGGCCAACACGATGCGGTAACGCCGTGGTCACGCCACGGTCACGCCGTGGTCACGCTGTGATTTGGCCCTGCTCCATCCACTCCATCCCACACCATCCCCCTTCCACCTTCATTTCAGCCTGCTGCCACCAGTATTCCATCCCGCAACAGCCCCCCTGCCACCTTCAAATCATCCCGCACCATCCCCCCAACACCTGCAACCATCCCCCTTCCACCAGCATTGGAATCTCCCATTATAACCGATGGATCTAATATAACTCTTGAAATCTCATTCATGTGTTTCCATTGAGTTCTTCGACTGATGTAACAGTAGAAAGCATAAACCATTTAACAAAAAGAGATCTGACCCTCGTTAAGGAAGGTGTAAGTGATAAGCTTGCAATTCGGGTTTCATGTCCTCAAAGAACACAAAATTTAGAAAAGTTCTTGAACTGTCCCTACTGTTTTGTTTACATCCACATTGCCCAAAAACTAATTCCTAGCTCACCATAAGCCTGAAAATGATAAGCTCTCTCTTTTATCCAATTCTGATACCGCCATCACTAGCTGGTCCATTATGGACACTTAATGAGTAGGTTTTCACTGAAGGTAACTTTACACCCTATGCTACAACTCTATTCTACTGTGACAATAATGAGAAAATTTCATTTGGCCAACAGGGGGGGTTGTCGAGCAGGGGGGTTGTCCAGTAGGGGGAGGGGGTCCAAGGGTGGTGTCCAGGGGGTGTCCCATGGTTTATGGGGTCCAGGTGGTGTCCAGGTGTGGTGTCTAAGGGTGTCCAGTGGGGGGCAGGTGTGATTGCATTTCTGATAAAAAGTTCTGAAATTTGAAATCGATGAATTATTCACGTGTAAAAGCTTTTTGAGTTTTCAATGGAAATCTCTACCTTAGCTACTGGTAATGTTTGTATTTTTCTGCAGGGTCTCAAACAGGAAGTTATTGTTGATTTAGTGGAATAGTGCCATGCATACAAGCGAAACGTGGTACACTTTGTTCATTTGATATATCAAATTTGGTTTTCCTGCACTTAGAATGTTATGTGTTATCTTGTGCTATTTTTAATCATGGCTACTACTATTATCTATTCAGACTTACTAGTTTGGTTTTTTATATAGGAATCTATATCCCCTGGGAATGTATATCTTGAATATGGTATTTTATTCTCATGATTTTATTCTATGTAATTGAATCGTTTCTATACAGAATTTCATTTTTGTTGCTATGAGAATATTGTAATCCTGAATTGATGTGTAATGCGTTTGTTTAATTCTTGTATCTATTTTTCATAGATCATGTGTGTCCAGGGGGGAGGTTCCCAGGAAGGGGGGAGGTGTCCAGGCAGGGGGGAGGTGTCCAGGAGGGGGGGGGCTGTCCAGGCAAGGGGTGCTGCGGGGCAGGGGGGTGCTGCGGGGCAGGGGGTGCAGGTGGGGAGGGTTGTCCGGGGGTGCTTCGGGGCAGGGGGAGGGTGTAGGTGCGGTGAAAGGGGGGTGTCGAGGTTGGGGGTGGGTGCGGGGGGGGGGGGTGTCCAGACAGGGAGGGTGTCCAGACAGGGGGGGTGTCCAGACAGGGAGGGGGGTGTCCAGATAGGGAGTGTGTCTAAACAGGGGGGAGGTGTGTCCAGACAGGGGGGGGGTGTCCAGACAGGGTGGTGTCCAAACAAGGGGGGGTGTCCAGACAGGGGGGAGGTGTGTCCAGACAGGGTGGGGGGGTGTCCAGACAGGGGGGGGTGTCCAGACAGGGGGGGTGTCCAGACATGGGGGAGGGGACTGGTAGTCTACACATACCCATATCATCATATTTGAAACTAAGTGGAAGGTGTTTCCTCGCGGATGTCGCTGGACAGGGCCAACATGTTGTGGTCACGCTGCGGTCACGCCGCGGTCAGGCCGCGGTCACGCCGCGGTCACGCCGTGATTTGGCCCTGCTCCAGGACGACACCCTACGGCGGTTACTCCTCCTTAGAGAAACATTGAATGGTTAGCTCTATAATTTTTCGTATTTCCTCATTCTTAAACTATATCTCCTCTCAGCGCTACCTCTCATCCATATTTCCACAAAACGTGCATAGTAGGTGGTACAAAGGCTCAATTCAACTGAAAACATTGGTTTGGAATTTTTTGGCATATTTTATTGTACATGTATCACATAATATTTGTTCGGTAATTCTTCTTTTTCCTCATTCTCTTCACATGTTGTCCGAACCAGATCATACTCATCCTCTGCACATGTCGTCTGAACCAGATCATCCTATTGTGATGGAAATTCAATGTCTGCTTTTGGCTGTTTTAGATTAAATTCCTTTCATAATTCCCTCATCACATGTAGCACTCATTGGAGGAGGATGATCACTACCAAGTTGAGGGGGTGGGTGAGGGGGGGTGACCAGACAGGGAGGGTGTCCAGACAGGGGGGGTGTCCAGACAGGGAGGGGGGTGTCCAGACAGGGGGGAGGTGTGTCCAGACAGGGTGGTGTTTAGACAAGGGGGTGTCCAGACAGGGGGGAGGTGTGTCCAGACAGGGGGGGTGTCCAGACAGGGGGGGGGTCCAGACAGGGGGGTGTCCATACATGGGGGAGGGGACTGGTAGTCTACACATACCCATATCATCCTATTTGAAACTAAGTGGAATATGTTACCCTGCGGATGTCGCTGGACCAGGACAACACATTGTGGTCACGCTGCTTTCATGCCGCGGTCACGCCGCGATCACGCCGCGGTCACGCCGCGGTCACGCCGCGGTCACGCCGCGGTCACGCCGCGGTCACGCCGCGGTCACGCCGCGGTCACGCCGCGGTCACACCGCGGTCATGCCGCTGTCACGCCACGGTCACGCCGCGTTCACGCCGTGGTCACGCCGCGGTCGCGCCGTGATTTGGCCCTGCTCGAGGACGACACCATGCGGCGGTTACTCCTCTTTAGAGAAACATTAAATGGTTAGCTCTATAATTTTTCGTATTTCCTCATTCCTAAACTATATCTCCTCTTAGAGCTTCCTCTCATCCATCTTTCCACAAAACGTGCATAGCAGGTGGTACAAAGGCACAATTCAACTGGAAACATTGGTTTGGAATTGTATGGCATATTTTATTCCTCTAGGTATTCCTACACATTTCTAGATCTCCAAACCTCATCGAATTAGGTATATCAGGGGTCATCCAATCCTCCATTCATCACAGATTAGCATTCATTTCTTTAATTCTTCTGAGAAAACATCCTCTCATGCCATCCATATCATCCTATTTGAAACTAAGTGGAAGATGTTGCCCCGCGGATGTCGCTGGACCAGGCCAACACGTTGTGGTCACGCTGCGGTCACGCCGCGGTCACGCCGCGGTCACGCCACGGTCACGGTGGTATCCATGGAGTAGGGGGACTATCAGGGGACTGGAAGGGTTTCTGGCAGGGTGTAAGGGGTGATTGGCAGGGGGGGACTGGCAGAGCCTCTTTATCTTACTGTGGACTTTTCTTTTTTTTAATTACTGAATCCAACATTTTTAATTCAGGTTTTATTACTTATTTCTCTCATTTATATCTCTGTTTAATTTATATACATTTAATTCATTTCTACTTATTGAAATATTTCCATTCAGGGGGTGGGTTGTCCGGCATGGGGAGGGGTGTCCTGCAGGGGGAGGGGTGTCCGGCAGGGGGGAGGGGCTGCCCCGGCAGGGGGGGAGGGCTGTCCCACAGGGGGGGAGGGCTGCCCAGCACGGGGGGAGGGATGTCCAGCAGGGGGGAGGGCTGTCCAGTAGGGGGGAGGGGTGTCCAGCAGGGGGGAGGGGTGTCCAGGCAGGGGGGAAGGGTCTCCAGGAAGGGGGAGGGGTTGTCCAGTAGGGGGGAGGGGTGTCCAGGCAGGGGGGAAGGGTCTCCAGGAAGGGGGAGGGGTTTTCCAGTAGGGGGGAGGGGTGTCCAGGCAGGGGGAGGGTTTGTCGAGCAGGGGGGAGGGCTGTCCAGCAGGGGGGAGGGGTGTCCAGGCAGGGGGAGGGGCTGTCCAACCGAGGGGGAGGGGCTGTCCTTGAGGAATGTCTAGATGAGAACGAGCATGAATAGGTGTAATAGCAGGTAGAGTAAAATGTGGTAGCCCTATTAGTATATGTTATGTGTAACCTATAGGGTGAGGTCTGTAATGATGCTCCTAGACATGTTCTGGTTGTGTAAAAAATGTTGGGAACTCTCTATTTTCTATTTCTTGATTCATGTATGTTAGTTGTTGGTAGCCCATGTTGATAGGATGTTTCATCTTAATTCTAGTTGTGTTAGAGAACCCTCTTTGATAAGGTTCTCAAGTTGGGAGTACGAGTTGACGATCTGATTATAGAATATATCCAGCAGAATTGTGCTTTACCAGTTTTAGCATGAACACATCCTTGGGATTCTTATTCCTCTACCAAGTCATCCTAGGATTTACTAGTAGCAGAATTGTTATACCAGGTGACCTATTTTTAACCTTCTTTGTATTTTTTTTCTAACATAGTGTTTGGTATTAATATTTTTCCCTTTTAGAGCATCTTTCAACGAAGTATTAATAGAGGATGGATTGCAGAATTTCTGTACCATTCTGCACTTATCAGTGGCATGGCCTATCATCCTGCGATGCTCATTGTACTTTGGTATGTTTTCTAATACAAAACATACCTCAATAAGATGATCATTTATATCAATAAAAACACATTCCAGGGGGTTTAGAAAGGGTAAGGGGGAGGGGTGTCCGTCAGGGGGGTGTCCAGTAGGGGGGAGGGGTGTCCAGGGGGTGTCCAGTGGGGCTGTCCAGTTGGGGAATGGGGGCTGTCCAGTGGGGTGCAGGGGGAAGGGGGTAGGGAGAAAGGGTGTCCAGCAGGGGTAGGGGTGTCCAGTAGGGGGAGTGGCTGTCCAAGCAGGGGGGAGGGGTGTCCGGCAGGGTGGGGAGGGTTGTCCAGGGGGTGCAGGGGGGTGTCCAGTGGGGTTGTCTAGTGGGGTTGTCCAGTTGGGTGCAGGGGGGGGCATGGGGGACTAAGGGGGGCATAGGGGGTGCAGGGGGGCTGTTTTGTTTCATGTGGATTTGTGGCCTCACCAGATTGGTTGTTCCATTTTGAGGTATTGTAGTGTAAGGGTAGTGATAACCCCTATGACCCAAGTATCTTCAAAATCTTGATCATTTTTATTTCTCATCCTCTAAGATATTTCTATAGGTTTCCTCTAGTGAAAACCTTGATCTCCATTGTTGCCTTGCTTCATCAGAGCTCTTTCCATACCTATCTCTCATTGAACAAATATCATTTCTTGTTTTATAGTGGAGATGACGTCATTCCTTCAAGGAATAAGTGAAGACCCTTCTTGGTGATAGTTCCACAAGTGCAGAAATGAGAATATGAAATTTTGGATCCTGGTGCATCGTGCATCAAGCTTTCAGCATGAAGAGAATGGGAATGTTGGACTACTACCCACTCTAGTGCTGTGATTTTCATTTTTTTCATTTATTTTGAATCCTGTGAGTCTTGTATACTTATGTTATTATCCCTTATATTGTGATTCTTTCTAGTTTACATTTGTAGGGTTTTTGTTTTCTTTGACCATAATAAAATGTGTGAGTTAGGTTTTGTTATTTTTATGCACATAGGTCCCCATGGGACTAAATCATGATAAATAATAGTGTATGTAATATTTCTTTTACTTTCTTTCATATTGTTCTTATAGTTCTATAAAATTCAACTTCAAATTCAGGGGGCAGGGGGGGCTGGCAGGGGGACTAGCAGGGGGACCGGCAGGGGGTGGCAGGGGGGGACTGGCAAGGGGCAGGGGGGGCTGGCTGGAAGGGGGGAAAGAAGGGGGTGGAAGGGGGGGGAACTAGTAGGGGGAAGGGGGCAGGGGGGGTTGGCAGGGGGTGGCAGGGGGGACTAGCATGGGGCAGGGGGGAAAGGTAGGGGACAAGCATGGGGGTGGCAGGGGGCTGGCTAGGCAGGGGGGCAAGCAGGGGGTGGCATGGGGGACTAGCAGGGGGCAGGGGGAAGGGGAGGATGGCAGGGGGTGGAAGGGGGGACTAGCATGGGGCCGGGGGGAAAGGCAGGGGGACAAGCAGGGGGTGGCAGGGGGGTGGCAGGGGGGCTGGCTGGCAGGGGGGTAAGCAGGGGGTGACAGGGGGGGAACTAGCAGGGGGCAGGGGGTGTCCAGTGGAAGGTGTCCAAGGGTGGGGTGTCTAGTGGAAGGTGTTCAGGGGGGTCTAGGGGTGTACAGGGGGTCTAGGGGGTCTAGGGGGTGTCCAGGGGGTCTAGTGGGTGTCATAGGGCACAAAAATGTGAGATTTTTTACTTTTACATCACTTCACACCAGGATTTCACTTATTTGCAGTTTACTGTGCTAGTTCTGTTTTATCTTGTTTCAACCCCTAATGTGTGATGTGAATACGTAGATCAGAAGTGGTAAGACTTTCACAATGTTGGGAGACATTGAGAGAGGCAGTAAAAGATACAATTTACTAGAAAAATTCTGGTCACAGTGTGCTAGTTCTGTTTTCCTTTGCATCTCTTTTCCTTTGTCTCTAGTTTTGACCAAGGAAATTCTAGGAGGAAAAGTAGCATGGCGGGGAGTTTATGATAGCCCCTATGTCACTGCATAGTTCTTTTATTGTTATTTGGTTAAGTAGAGTTTTGGTTTTTATCTCCATGGAATTCTAGGTCAGAACATGGAAATTTTTGAGGTTTCCATACTCTTCATGGTTAAGGTGCATGGTTTGAGGAAAATAGTATGACCTCCCTTCGTGAGGATAATTTTAAGTTAATTTTGAATTGCACATAATTTTTTAGCATGAGTTGCGCATAGCCAAGTCTAAACCATGTATCCCCTTGGTGAAACAATGTAGGATCCTTGGGAAAGTGCAGGGGGGCTGGGGAGGGGGGACATGTGCAGGTGGGCTGGGGTAGCAGGGGGCTGGGGGGGGGGGGGGGCTGGTGCAGCTGGGGGCTGGGGTTGGGGGCTAGTGAAGGTGGGATGCGGGGGGGGGGGGGGGTTGAGACTAGTTCTGGGGGGTGGAAGGGGGCTGGGGGGGTGGCTGGTGCAGCTAGGGGTTGGGGTTGGGGGCTGGTGCAGGTGGGCTGCGGGGGGGGGGGGGTGGAGGGGGGTTGGGGGTAGCAAGTGGTGCAGGGGGTGGTGCAGGGGGCTGGGGAGGGTGGGGGAGACTGGTGCAGTTGGGCTGGGGGTGGACTAGTGCAGTTGGGGGCTGGTGCAGATGGTCTGCGAGGGGGGGGGGGGGGCTGGTGCAGGTGGGCTGGGGGGTTGCAGGGGGCAGGGGGGACTGGCAGGGGTGCCAGGGGGGACTAGCAGGGGGCTGGGGGGCCGGGGGGGGGGGGGACTGGCAAGGGGCAGGGGGACAAGCAGGGGGGGCTGGCAGGGGGGGTGGCAGGGTGTAGGGGGGACAAGCAGGGGAGTGACAGGGGGGACTAGCAGGGGCATGGGGCAGAGGGGATGGCAGGGGGGTGGCAGGGGGGACTAGCATGGGGCAGGGGGACTTGTAGGGGGCAGGGGGGGCTGGCAGGGGGACAAGCAGGTGGGTGGCAGGGGAAGGGGGGGACTGGCAGGGGGTGGAAGAGGGGGACTAGCAGGGGGTGTGGCAGGGGGCAGGGGGGACTGGCAAGGGGCAGGGGGACAAGTAGGGGGCTGGCAAGGGGCGGTGGCAGGGGGCAGGGGGCAGGGGGGACTGGCAGGGGGGTGTCTGCAAGGCAGTGGGGAGGAGGGCAGGGGGGGGGGGGGTCTGCAAGGCATTGGGGAGGGGTGCAGAAGGTGTTCAGGGGGAGTGTCTAGGGGGTGTCCAGGGGGTGTCCAGGGGGTGTCCAGGGGGGTGTCAGGGGGGTGTCAGGGGGTGTCAGGGGGGTGTCAGGGGGGTGTCCCGGGGGGTTTCCAGTGGGGTGTCCAGTGGGGTGTCCTGGGGGTGTCCAGGGGGTTGGGGGGTATTTTTTTATGTATGTGCACACCCTATAGCCACGGTTTTAAACCGTGGCTATTGGTTTATTGCCACGGTTTTTAACCGTGGCTATAGACCTAACTCCACGGTTTCCAACCGTGGCTATAAAGCCTGTCTGGCGTCTAATATAGCCACGGTTGAAACCATGGCATTAAGTATACAGCCACGGTTTGAACCGTGGCTATAAACCTATAGACACGGTTTGGAACCGTGGCTATAAACCTATAGCCACGGTTGAAACCCGGGCTTTAGGTATATAGCCACGGTTTGGAACCATGGCTATAGGTATGGGCCTATAGCCATGCCAAACTTAGCCACGGTTCCTCAAACCGTGGCTATAGCTCGAATTTCCAGTAGTGACCCCCAGTGGGCCCCCCATTTGAAGGAGGATTTTTTCTAGAATTCAGATACAGATCTCTGAACGCCCAAGTCTCTTCTTCAATTCTTCCGAACACATCTAAGGTAATTATTTACCTAGAATGGAAGGTCTAAACAAGAGGAATAAGGTATAAGTGTTTGAATTCACTAACACTTGCGCGCCTAAGTTTTTTTCCCTTAACGGAAATGGACACACTTGCATGCCTCCTTACCTACTCATTGAAACTTGCACGCCACTCTTCTGGAAGTACCTCAGGATAATTCTAAAGGCTTTGGTCAAGGATCGCCCAAGTATTACCCTAATTTTTAACCATCTCCCAGGTATATAGGTGTCGTGCAAGTATACTCGCGCGACCAAGACTTGCGCGCCCATGTAGTACTTGCGCGACCCCCCAGGACTTGTGCACCCTTCTCTTTTTGGGTGCCCTTCCCGCCCATTTCACCTCTATCATGCCATTCCACCTCTCCTATTTAGGATTCAGTCTTCAAGACACTCTTCAAATCCATTTATGGCATGTTTTCTTGATTGACTTCCTTATCTGAAAGGAATTCCATGGAACATCTCTCAAAACCTAGGGATTTACACATCTTTATGTCACTAAAGTTAGAGATTTCATTCATTCAACCTCATCCTTTAAGATGAGAGAACCCTATTCATGGGCCTCCTTTTCAGGAGTAAGACCCAGTCATAATTTCCATTAACCTGGGCCTCCTTTTAAAAAGTAATCCCCAGTCCAAGTCCCCTTAATTATGGGACTCCTTTTCAAGAGTAATCCCCAGTCTTAATTTCTCTTAACCAGTCTTCATTTACTTTTGATTTGAGTTTCCTTTTCAGGAGTAAAACCCAATCATAAGTCCCCTCCTAAATTGGGAATCTTCCTCAGGAGTAAGCCCCAAGTTAGAGTATCCAAATATCCATAAAGTACATATACCTTTATGGACCCTGTTTTCGGGTTTCTTCCCTAAAGTAAATCATAATCTTCATTTATCTGGGCAGTCATACATACATAATCCCCACATTATTTATCATGATTGCATCTTTCATGTAACAATTGTCTGGTTTTACCAATACCTCTTGTTTCTCACACCGAGCATGACTCACATGATCTTAGAGTGTAAAGGAAATTATGACATATTTCTTTGAGCCATCAATCATATATAAACCTCATACTCCTTTACTCGAACTACATGGGTTCTAATTCCTTCTCTAAATAAGGATACGTAGGTAGCCCATCTGCGGGTGTGATCCCAACTCTAAAATAATCTATGTTCTTCTGAATGACAATATACTTCAAGTGCCCTGCTGAGTGGCTTTAAAACCATCATGGTTATCATAATGACCAATATACTTCTATATAATGTATTAAAGGATACCATTGACTAAGAATCTCTAAAAAAACACAGATGATTCTCTATCAATGAATAACCTCGAATACATATAAAAGATTCTCTAAATTTCATACATATTTATCATTGATTTCCAGATCTAAAGGAAAGCTCATTTTAATACTTGGTAATGTAATAAGGATTAACGAACATAACTTAAATCTATAAAGAGAGACCCGGAGTAGACAATAATTCCCCTCAAAAAGGTGTGATGAGTCCGACCTCGCATCCTCTCGACCAATGAAAATTCTTAAGCCTCATCATTGCATAACTAATGAGCGCCTGCCTTTGGAAAGTAGGTCCAAACACTAGTGCAGAAAACGTTTTTTACGTCACCATTTTTTACGTCGGTTATATAAAACCGACGTCATAATATGTAAAACGAGGTTTTTTACGTCGGTTATTAAATAACCGACGTAAAAACCTGTGTTTAGTACACCTTTAACGTCGGTTATTTTTATAACCGACGTTATTAATCGCGCGGCTTCGTTTTTTACGTCGGTTATACATTAACCGCCGTAAAAAACAGAAGCGGGGGGCGTTTTTTACGTCGGTTATTCAATAACCGACGTAAAAAAGGCGGTTTTTGAAGGCCTTTTTACGTCGGTTATAAAATAACCGACGTAAAAAAAGAATCCGCAGATGTTTTTGACGTCGGTTATGGAATAACCGACGTAATAAAACGCGGATTTTGAGCCCTTTATAACGTCGGTTATAAAATAACCGACGTAAAAAAAGAATCGGAGGAAGGTTTTTACGTCGGTTATTGAAATAACCGACGTTATAAATGTTTTTAAAAAAATTATCATGTCGGTTATTGAATAACCGACGTGATAACTCATTTAAAAATTTACCCAGACCCGTGGATTGTCATTCGCGAGTTTACCTTCAACAGTCGCGACTCGTCTCTCTCGCGCGTAAACCCGAATCGGCTCATCCATTTCGTGGGTTTAGATTCATTTTGCGATCATCGTTTCTCATATTTAATCTCCTCGGATCAATCATCTAAACTTGAAGCACTCAGGTAATCCTCCCACTCGTTCGTTTTTTTTCGCGGATAGTATATATATATGTGTTGTGATTTTTTTGTTGAAACTAGCTAAGATTCTTCGATTGCGAACCCTTTTAACTCGTTTTGGCACCATAATCTTATTTATCATCCCTAGATCTATTAGTTCGACTTGCAATATTGACTAATTTTATGATTTCACTAATTTTTCATCGTTTTCTATAAATCCCCGAGAGGGTTGGGGCGTGTCCAGGGGGGTTTACAAGGGGGTGGGTGGGTGTGGGGGGCTGTCCAAGGGTGTGGGTGGGTGTTGGGGGGTGTCCAGGGGGGTGTCCAAGGGGGGTAGGGGGTTGGGGTGGTGTTTAGGAGGGGTGGGGGGCTGTCCAGAGGGTTGGGGGTATCCAGGGGGGTGTCCAAGCAGGTCGGGGGTGGGGGGTTGTGTCCAGGAGGGGTGGGGGTGCTTTCTAGAGGGGTCGGGGGATGTCCAGAGGGGTCGGGGGGGTGTCCAGGATGGTGTCCAAGGGGATGGGTGGGTGTGGGGGGCTGTCCAAGGCGGTGGAGGCCTGTCCAGAGGGGTCGGTGGGGTGTCCAGGGGGTGTCCAAGGGGTTGGATGGGTGTGGGGGGCTGTCCAAGTGGGTGGCGGCCTCTCCAGAGGGTATTTGGGGTTGTCCGGGTGGGTGGGGGGGCTGTCCAGAGGGTTGGGGGATGTCCAGGGGGGTGTCCAAGGGGGTAGGGGGTGGGGGGTGGTGTCCAGGAGGGGCGGGGGGCTGTCCAGAGGGGTCGGGGGGTGTCCAGGGGGGTTTACAAGGGGGTGGGTGGGTGAGGGGGGTGTCCAAGGGTGTGGGTGGGTGTTGGGGGGTGTCCAGGGGGGTGTCCAAGGGAGGTAGGGGGTGGGGGTGGTGTTTAGGAGGGGTGGGGGCTGTCCAGAGGGTTGGGGGTGTCTAGGGGGGTGTCCAAGCAGGTCGGGGGTGGGGGGTTGTGTCCAGGAGGGGTGGGGGTGCTTTCTAGAGGGGTCGGGGGCTGTCCAGAGGGGTCGGGGGGTGTCCAGGGTGGTGTCCAAGGGGATGGGTGGGTGTGGGGGGCTATCCAAGGGGGTGGAAGCCTCTCTAGAGGGGTCGGTGGGGTGTCCAGGGGGGTGTCCAAGGGTGTGGGTGGGTGTGGGGGGCTGTCCAAGTGGGTGGCGGCCTCTCCAGAGGGTATTTGGGGTTTTCCGGGTGGGTGGGTGTTGGGGGTGTTGGGGGGTGTCCAGGGGGGTGTCCAAGGGGGGTAGGGGGTGGGGGTGGTGTTTAGGAGGGGTGGGGGGGGGGGCTGTCCAGAGGGTTGGGGTGTCTAGGGGGGTGTCCAAGCAGGTCGGGGGTGGGGGGTTGTGTCCAGGAGGGGTGGGGGTGCTTTCTAGAGGGGTCGGGGGCTGTTCAGAGGGGTCGGGGGGTGTCCAGGGTGGTGTCCAAGGGGATGGGTGGGTGTGGGGGGCTGTCCAAGGGGGTGGCGGCCTGTCTAGAGGGGTCGGTGGGGTGTCCAGGGGGGTGTCCAAGGGATTGGATGGGTGTGGGGGGCTGTCCAAGTGGGTGGCGGCCTCTCCAGAGGGTATTTGGGGTTGTCCGGGTGGGTGGGGGGGCTGTCCAGAGGGTTGGGGGATGTCCAGGGGGTGTCCAAGGGGGTAGGGGGTGGTGTCCAGGAGGGGCGGGGGGCTGTCCAGAGGGGTCGGGGGGTGTCCAGGGGGGTTTACAAGGGGGTGGGTGGGTGTTGGGGGCTGTCCAAGGCTGTGGGTGGGTGTTGGGGGGTGTCCAGGGGGGTGTCCAAGTGGGTAGGGGGTGGGGGTGGTGTCCAGGGGGGTGTTATATCTTACTATATTTTGTTTAAAAAATAATATTCAAGCATATGTTTTTAAATACACATCGATTTGTTTTATATTTCAAAATTGTTTACATTCAAATTATGATTTTTTTCATATAAACATATATTTGTCTTATCTAAAAAATATATATATTTTTTCTATTTGTTATAGGTAATAATGAGTCGAAGTTGGATTACGGCACATCGTATGAGCAATGAATATGAGGAAGGTGTTGATGCCTTTTTGGAATTTGCTAAACGAAATGTTCCAAGTAGTGACATTTTTTTCTTTCCATGCCTGAAATGTCTGAATATGAAGAAGTTGATAAGTAGAGAGATAAAAGATCATCTGATTTGTCATGGTTTCAATCCGAGTTACAACCCTTGGATTTGGCATGGAGAAACTGGACAGAATGTCACTGATGATAATGAATCGCAAGATGGTAACTCCGATGGAATTGAAGAAATGATTCGCGATATTGTAGGAGAACAAATTGAGATAGAACCGACAGTTGCACGTCTATATGGTGATGCCGAAAAACCATTATATCCTGGTTGTACAGATTTTACTGTTTTGTCGGCGGTGTTAAGATTGATTAACCTAAAGGCAAAACATGGATGGAGTGACAGAAGTTTTACAGAGCTGCTACAATTGATGAAAGACATTCTTCCAAAAGATAACGATCTTCCAGATTCACATTATAAGGCCAAAAAAATATTATGCCCGATGGGATTGGGATACAAGAAAATACATGCCTGTCCGAATGACTGCATTATATATAGGAAGGAATATGAATTTCTGAAAGAGTGTCCTAAATGCGGGACATCACGGTATAAGGTGAAAGAAAAATCACAAGCTAATGTAGAGATTACAAAGCTCCCTTCAAAGGTATTTTGGTATCTTTCTATAATTCCTTGTTTCAAACGTTTATTTGCTAATTCACATGATGCAAAAAGGTTAAGATGGCATGCTGATGAGCGGTTATGTGATGGAAAAATACGTCATCCAGCTGATTGTCCACAATGGAAGAAAATTGATGCCCAGTACCCTACATTTGGAAATGAAATTAGAAATCTGAGACTAGGCTTGTGCACAGATGGAATGAATCCATACCGAACCCTCAGTAGCACACATAGTTCATGGCCTGTTTTATTGGTAATTTACAACCTCTATCCTGATGTTTGTATGAAGCGCAAATATTTCATGTTGAGTATCACGATCTCTGGTCCAAAGCAACCCGACAATGATATTGATGTATACTTGTCACCGCTGATTGATGATTTGAAACTGTTATGGGCTGATGGTATTAGGGTGTATGATTCTTATAAAATGGAATATTTTCAACTGCATGCAGTGCTTCTATTCACTATAAATGACTTCCCAGCATATGGAAATTTGTCTGGATACAGTGTTAAAGGGCATAAAGCATGTCCAATTTGCGAACAACAGACGTCATATTGTCAATTGCATCATGGGAGGAAAACAGTGTACATGGGTCATCGAAAGTTTTTGCCTATGGATCACCCTTATAGAAGACTAAAAAAGGCATTCAATGGCTCACAAGAATTTGATACTGCTCCAAAACCTTTATCCCCAGATTTGTATTTTGAGAGGGTGAAAACCCTTGATGTGACATTGGGAAAGACACAAAAATCTAGTAATGATAGACATATTTGGAAGAAAAGGTCAATATTTTTTGAGCTACCATATTGGAGGTATCATGAAGTCAAACATAATATTGATGTCATGCACGTGGAGAAGAATATCTGTGATTCTTTGATCGGAACATTGCTAGATATTAAAGGAAAGACAAAAGATGGGTTGAATGCAAGGTTAGACCTACTATCAATGGGAATACGTTTGGAGTTAGCTCCCACTACTAAAGGAAGATGAACATTTCTTCCCCCGGCTTGTCATACATTATTGAAGAGGGAGAAAAGTAGCTTCTGTCAGTGTCCTCATGATATCAAAGTTCCTCAAGGTTATTCTTCAAATGTAAAAAATTTTGTCTCATTGAAAGACTTGAAGTTGATAGGTATGAAATCACATGATTGTCACGTCATGATGCAACAAATTCTACCAGTTGCACTGCGTGGAATATTGCCCATCCGTGTCAGAAAGACTATAATGAGGTTGTGTTATTTTTTCAATTCAATTTGTAACAAGGTGATTGATGTGAATGCTTTGAACATTTTGGAAAAGGATGCAATTTTTATACTTTGTCATTTGGAAATGTATTTTCCTCCAACTTTTTTTGATATGATGGTGCATTTAATGATTCATCTGGTTCGAGAAATAAAGCTTTGTGGACCTGTATATCTTCGTTGGATGTATCCTTTTGAAAGGTATATGAAAATATTAAAGGGATATGTTAAAAATCCATATCGACCTGAAGCCTCCATTATTGAAAAGTATATTTCTGAGGAGGTAGCAGAGTTTTGTACGAGCTACTTGGCTACGGCGCAACACATAGGTTTTCCTCCATCTCGCCATGAACGGGTTAATAATGAGGGAAAGGGGATTCGTGGCTTGAAAGTCAAATCACTGTCAGCTGAACATATGAAGAAGTTAGAATCATACATCTTGAATAACATAGCTGATGTTCAACCGTATATCACATTGCATATTAATGAGTTGAAACAATGTCATCCAAAGAAGAAAGAAATGTGGATTTTGAATGAGCACAACAAAACTTTTTTTCCATGGTTTAAAAAGACCTTGCTTGATAGATCAGATGTATCAGAGACATTAAAATGGATAGTGGGTGGTCCATCTTTAAATGTGATAACATGGTCCTCTTATGACATTAATGGCTATACATTTCATACGAAAGCTCAGGACAATAGAAGTGCAGTTCAGAATAGTGGTGTATTGGTGTTTGCAGAAGCAATGCATTTTTCGAGTGCTAAGGACAGAAACCCAATTTCGGCATCAAGTGAATATTATGGAGTGATTGAAGACATATGGGTGGCTGATTACTTTAAAATTAAAGTTCCTGTTTTTAACTGTAAATGGTTTATCGGTAACAACAGTGTCAGACACGATGAATTTGGAATGACACTTGTTAATCTGAATAGATTGGAAGACACATCTGATTCTTTTATAATGGCAACACATTCCAAACAAATTTTCTATGTAGTAGATCAATCAGATATGCAGTGGGATGTTGTTTTACAAGGGAAAAAACAATATGTTGGTGAGGATGAATTTGATGAAGATGCTGATTTATGTGAGATCCCTACTTCCATGGAAAGATTAACAGAACATAATGATGAGTATGTTGAAGACATGGTTTGTGCCATAAGGAACGATCACGACGAAGGAATTTGGGAAAACAATCCAACTGTACATTCCTAAAATTACAGGTAACACATGTTTATTTCTTGTTTATATTTAGTTTTTTCATATAATGTTAGATATTGTAAATTTTTTACTTATTAAAACATGTATCAAACCAAAATGATAAAACAATAAAAACCGTAAAGAGGAGAAGTCCTGGGCGCACCGGTCGGCCGGTGGTGAGCCAGCGGCCGGCCGGTGGTCCAGACAGAGGAAGGCTCTCTGTCTGGGCCACCGGCCGGCCGGTGGTTATCCAGCGGCCGGCCGGTGGGCCAGACAGGAAGGCTCTGTCTGGTCCACCGGCCGGCCGGTGGTGAGCCAGCGGCCGGCCGGTGGCACCAGGAAGTGGGCAAGTCTACTGTCTGGTTCCTCCGGCTGGCCGGTGAGCTCACACCGGCTGACCGGTGGACTCAGTGAGTCCACTTTTCAGCTTTCTTGGGCCAACTCCTTGGCAACCTTTTGCCTGTGTTTACCATGTTTATCATTGTTTAACATGCTTACCATATTAGCAATGTTTACTATTATGTAATTTAGTACACTTTTCTATTTTCTGATTAAGTAGTATTACAATATTTGAATTTGTATTTTTGTGAACTAATGTTTGTTTTTTTGATTTGAAGGAAAATGACAGATCAATCAGTTGATCAGCCACATGATTCTGGAGATGAGCATATTGGTCATACATCTGGGGAGGAACATTCGCATGATCCTATTACGAAAAAGAGTTCAAAGGTTGGTAAGCGTGGGTGCACACGTTTACCAAAATTATCACTTGCCCGTACGAAGGAGGAGAGGATAGTCGTGGAGTTTGATGATGATGATCTTCTTAGAGGTCCAAATGCTAAAGATTTTAAGGGTTTTGTAGCAACTCAGGCTAAGAGCAAAGTAAGCATTATCTATGATGATTGGAGAAGTGTGGATAAGGCAATAATTTCTCAGCTGTGGGAGACCATTTTGGTAAGATCTTTTGCTATTGTTTGACTGTTCTTTAAATGTTTCTAGTATATATAATATTTTTAACCTCTTTTTTATCAGATGACATTTGATATTCCTGACACTGGAGGAGTCAGGAAGAAATGCTTATCGTTGGCTTCTAGGAGATGGAGGGATTTCAAATCAACCCTCTCATCTGATTTCATTTATGGTCATAGGAGTCGTGAGAATCCATGTCGTATATATCCTTTTATAGATGAAGAAACATGGAGACAATTTTTTGAAAGTAGAAGAAAAGAATCATTTTTGGTAAGGGCAATGTAAACTTTTATAAGCTTTCTTATATAAATGATCTTATTATTGTTTTGTTAATGATTACTTATTCTTAATTTACAGCAAACAAGGAAAGCTCATCAAGAGATCCAATCTAAAAATGTATACCCTCATAGTTTATCTCGGGGAGGGTATGCATTATTGGAAGAACAAATGATGGCAGAAAAATTTCAACAACTAAGAGCTGAGTCTTCAAGCTCTGGAGAGGTGGCCCCTCCATCCCCTCCATCTAGACATGAGAAATGGAAAAGAGCTCGGAAGGGCAAAAAAGGACAATATCTTTCGGAAGAATCGAGACTCGTAGTTGAGAGGATTGTAAGATATCTATTTTATTTATTTAAGTTTACTATTTTCGTCATATATTTCCAATCATTATAGAAATGTTCAATTAATTATTACAGGACTCTCTTGAGGAGCAGAGTTCACAGGGGACATTTACACCAACTGGGAGGAAAGATATTTTGTCTGTGGCATTGGGAAAGCCCGAACATCCTGGTCGTGTAAGGGGATATCCGAAAGGTGTATCAGTAAGAAAAGTGTTGCCATGTTCCTCAACTTCTAACGTTGAGGGAGTTTATAAAAAAAAAATAGAATCCTTGGAGGCTGAAGTCCATAATATTAATGCAACAATGGAGGACAAGATTAGAGCATCGGTGCAGATTATGTTTGAAGACTTGCAAAGACAATTTCAGGGTGCAGCTCCCACTCCACCTCTCCTAGTAGCTCCCACTCCCCCACCTCAGCCTGCGGACCCCATTTTTGATCCTCCTCCTCCGCCGCAGCTACCTACTTATTGTGAGTTGTATGTTGATGATCCTCAACATCATATAGTTGCATATGAGATGGTATATTGTATAGGAGATACAGTTCATCATCAACAGTTAGAGGTAGAGAATCAGAGGGTCACTGTACAGGATATTATAGATAGATCAGCTCGGATACCATTACCACAGATGAGGTGATGACAGTTGGACATAGTATCGGCCATTTTTTACTTTGGCCATCCAGACTTCTTCGACTCATTACCATAGAGGTATGGATGTTATATCTTTTATTTTATATTTTTATTAATGTTTTATCATTTGAAAACTAATATATTTTTCAATTTATTTTTACAGGAATACTTCAAAGGTAAAGAAATACTGTATAGACAACAACAAAGACAGATAGCTATGACATCAGATGCAGATACTAGCAGTCTTGACAAATTTTCAAGATATTCAAATTTGTTGGCGGATCATTATGACTTTACAATGGAAGCTCATGTCTGTGGACGTGAACTAAGTGTGGGGATTATGAAAACTGATATCATGGAGTTTGTCACTGGAGATAAGTTGGGCATCAACGTGGTGCAAATTTTTATCATGTAAGTCTTAACACCTTTTCCTTGCGTTATATTTATTAAAAATGTATACTTATGTCTGCTTTGTATTAGGTATCTGTATAAAATTTGTGAGAGGAATGAGCTGACAGATGTATATGGATTCGTGGACCCACAATTGATTTCCCCTGAAGCATGTGCATTGGATTAGGAACAAAGAATGCTTTATATTGCTGATAGATTTGAAAAGAATGTAATCACACAGTGTTGGATGATGCCTTTTTGTGAGAGGTATGAAACACATCCCTCTCAAAGATTTAATTATCTTATAACATAAAAAACCACTAACGTTAAATTTCCTTTTATCAGGGATCATTGGATGTTAGGGGTTTTTTGCCCTAGGGAGAAAACACTTTATTGGATATGCTCTCTCCATGATGATGTGCGAGAAAGTTTTAAGAATATATTGGAAACGTAAGTTTCAATTTCACAATAGTTTTATATATTATAATGAATTTTAAATTTACCCCATTCGTATTATTTTCTAACCGGGCATGGGTCCACTTTCGAAAAACCGCAAAGAAAAGGAATTTCAAGATCAAATATGTACATGCGAAGGTAAATATCCATTTATAATTTGTACATTTTGATTTATTACATAAAAATAATATATTGAATTTACACTCATTCAAACAGAAATGTCATGAGCAACAAGGCATCATCGAATGCGGATATTGGATGTTAAGATTTATGTATGAAATAATAACAACTGGGACAGTTCTGAGTTTTGACCTGGTAAGATTTCCTCTTTCTCATAATATTTCAATTTGATTTATTCATTATACACGTTGACTACTATCCTTTTCCTTTGTAGCTTTTTGATGACCCTCAACCCTTTACTGCTGAAGATATCAAACACTTACAAGTGGAGTGGTCAAATTATTTTACAGGTTTGATTGACTTTTAGTTGTTTGTAATGTAAAATGTAATTTTGAATATTGTCAATGTAATTGTGTATTTCGTAGTCGTTTAGGTTGGATTTAGTTTTTTTTGAAGTTGACAGTGTAAGTTTTGAATGTTATAGAAGTGAATGTTTAATTTTTCTCTACTTCTTGTTTTGGTCTACTATTGATGGTTTTTCTGGTCTGGATTTTGGTATGGGGGGAGAGGTTCCAAGGGGGTGGGTGGGTGGGTGTTTGGGGGGTGTCCAAGGGATATGGGAGGGGTGTCCAAGGTGTGTTTGGGGCTGTCCAAGGAGTCGGTTGGGTGTAAATGAGGGTGGGGGGGGGGGGCTGTCCAAGGGGTGGGGGGTGTCCAAGTGGTGGGGGGTGTCCAAGGGATATAGGAGGAGTGTCCAAGGGGTGTTTGGGGCTGTCCAAGGGGATGGGGGGGGGGGTTTCCAAGGAGTGGGGGGGGGGGGGTTTCCAAGGGGTCGGGGGGTGTCCAGGGGGTGGGGGGGCTGTCCAAGGGGTGGGGGGGTGTCCAAGGGATATGGGAGGGGTGTCCAAGGGGTGTTTGGGGATGTCCTAGTGTTCGGGGGGTGTAAATGAGGGTGGGGGGGGGGGGGGGGCTGTCGAAGGGGTGGGGGGGTGTCCAAGGGGTGGGGGTGTCCAAGGGATATGGGAGTGGTGTCCAAGGTGTCTGGGAGTTCTGTCCAAGGGGTCGGTTGGGTGTAAATGAGGGTGGGGGGCTGTCCAAGGGGTGGGGGGTGTCCAAGGGGTGGGGGGTGTCCAAGGGATATGGGAGGGGTGTCCAAGGGGTGTTTGGGGCTGTCCAAGGGCTCGAGGGGGTGTCCAGGGGTCGGGGGGGTGTCCAAGGGGTCTGGGAGGGCTGTCAAGGTGTGGGGGGGTGTCCAATGGGTGTTTGAGGCTGTACTAGGGGTCTTGGGGGTGTAAATGAGGGTGGGGGGTGTCCAAGGGGTGGGGGGTGTCCAAGGGATATGGGAGGGGTGTCCAATGGGTGTTTGAGGCTGTACTAGGGGTCGTGGGGGTGTAAATGAGGGTGGGGGGAGCTGTCCAAGGGGTGGGGGTGTCCAAGGGTTGTGGTGGGGCTCCAATGTGGTGGGGGAGGGCTGGCCAGGTTGTTAGGTGGGTATAGATGAGGGTGGGGTTCAGTTGGGGCTTGGGGGAGGGCTGGCATGGTTATTTTTGTTTGGTTTCTGGTTGCTTTTTGGTGAGAGCAGTGCAATTATTTAAAAAAAATATCGCTTTCACGTCGGTTATTTTATAACCGACGTGGTAAATAAATCGGTAGGGGTTTATCACGTCGGTTTTTCCGAGAACCGACCTGATAAACCGTTCCCGGGCCTTTTATCACGTCGATTCTTAATATAACCGACGTGATAAAAGGCCTGGGAATCGATTTACCACGTCGGTTATTGGATAACCGACGTGCTAAAACGTTTCCCAGGCCTTTTTATCACGTCGGTTATTTAAGAAACCGACGTGATAATAGGCCCGGGGAAGGGTTAATCATGTCGGTTATGTCATAACCAACGTGATAAACGATATCCCAGGCGTTTTATCACGTCGGTTTAGAAAATAACCGACGTGATAAACCCCCCCCCCCCCCCACGCATATTTATCACGTCGGTTATTAATGAACCGATGTGATAAACACCGTGATGTTAGGGATGTTACGTCGGGTTTTAAATAACCGACGTAAAAAACGTTATTTATAACGTCGTCCGTATTAACGTTTCCTAAAAACCGACGTAAATAATGAAAAATAACCGACGTAAAAACTGTTTTCTACACTAGTGAAATCAATATGGAATCATTGGATGTTTCCGGTTCTATGAGAAAACCCATTAGAAACTGCTTGGAATGATTGACCCTTAAACCAACAAGGTCATTCCCAATTCCAAAGGGAAACATCATTACATAATTAATATTGTAACCCTCAAGGATACCATATTATTAGTAATCCTCATGGATACCTTACAATGTAACCCTCGCGTCACCTTGTGATGTAACTCTCACAGCTACCTTATGTTGTAACCTTCTAAATTACACTTGGAATAACCATTATGGTCAACTTATAATAAAAAAATAACCAATGTATTTATGGGAGATATAGGTCCCACACTTCGTCGCAAACAATTCCCAAGAACTAGAACATAATCATAAAACATGAACATTTGCATCATAAAAAACATTTCTTGTGGAAAATCGCCTATTTTAAAAGAATGTTTCTAAAATGAAAAGGAAATAATTTTCACTATAAATAAACATGTAATATTGTAAATAAAAAATAAAAATATTAAGGAATATTGAATTAGGGAAAATAATCTAATGCCGTATAAGCTAAAAAACATTCTTTTTGAATTTTATAAAAAGTGACATCAAAGAGGATTTTAAAAGAAAATATCTTACCTTAGGTTTGACATCATTCAAACATGTTCAAAACTACTACATAATGGTTTAAAGAGTGTTAATAATTTATTAAATTACTATATTCATATTTATAATATATTATATGATATGTTTATAACATATTTACACCCATTTATTGATAATATTTTGTTATTTTATTGTTTTGGATGTGTTTATTTCATGGTTTCCATGGTTGGTTCATTATGGATTTTCTTGTCGAAGGGAAAAATCTACAAAAGAGAAAATAATTTGTATTAATATGTTTCCATAATTTTAAATTATAGAATATATAATTTTTTTCTTATATGAGAATGATTCATTAGATAAAACATTAATAAAAACGATTTAATTTATTTTGGGGGTTTTTATGACCATCATGAACTTATATCATTTTCTTTAATATCATGTTCATATATTGGTTCCAGAACATTATATAACTTATAATATGTATAATAAAATCTTATTTAACCATAATAATTGTTGTATGACCAACCTTAAAGGTGGAAAAGGAAAATTAAAACACATCATCCACGATGACGGTAAATTGACACATCATGGATGATGTTTTCATTTTTTTAGAATAAAAGGAGAAGAGGAGTGGTTTGATGATGGATATTCCATTAACACAATTACATTATAATATATGTAATATATTGGATTTGTCCTGTCACTTTTATGAGTGGAGGTGAGGAGAGAATAAAAAGAGAAAAGAAATTGAAAATAAACATACAAGAAAACAAAAGAGGATTTTACCTCTAGAGATTCTTCTCCTTGAGAACCTCCATAAGGAACTTGGTTTTGGCCTTTTAGTTAGACCATCAGGTCTTGGATAAGGTAAAGAGTCTTGGGAATGGATATTATCATAAATCAAACAAGCTACAAGGCTTTTATGTGTGAGGAGAATATGTGGTGAGGCGTTGTATTTATAGTGGATGAGAGGGGGTGGTTATTGATTATTTTATTCATTAGTTTATTATTTTGGCTCAAGAATATGAATAGTTTTTATTCCGTGACTAAAAAAATAAAGGTATAAGGATAGTTTGAGATTTTGTTCTTACATCATCCATACATCAGCAATGACTGAATAATTCAAATATTTTATAAATACCGTAAATTACAATATTTCACTTTTCACCAAAAATTCAAATATTTTAGAAAAATTATAAAAATACCCCCTAACCATTTGTTGAAATTTATAATTTAAACTTTGACACAATTTTTTGAAAATAATTTTCTAAATATTAGAAACATAAATTTTAATGAAAATCATATTTATTCCAAAAAAACACATTTTAAAATTATAACTGAATCTGTGACACTCTAAAAATTTAATTAAATTCTCATAAATTTATATTATAATCATAAGAAAATAAAAAATTACTTTATGAATCTATTTTATGAAGATAAATTTTCTTTTAAATCATTATATTAATTATAAAATTGTAAATACAAATTTATGTGTCACAAAAATATCATTAATTAATTCATCATTTTCAAAACATTTATTTACTTATTCCATGATATAAATATATCATATTTTGTCTTAAAAGGTACATAAGTTTTATTTATACTTTAATATGTGATTTTGCTATTTTATTTCTATAGATTCTTTAATTTTTGTATATACCACTTATTTTATTTTACATTTATAATGAATTTAACTATTTCGTTCTAGAATTGAAAAATAAATTTCATAAGTGCCCGAGTTGTTGCATCCCCCACCCTCCCCCCTTCTGAATATTTAATACTCTAAATTCTAATTCACTTATTAACCAATTGAGGATACCTTTCCCTCATATAATTTTCAGATTCTCTTGTTGCTTCTTCAACCGTGTGATTTCTCCAAAAAACTTTAACCTGGTGAATTACCTTATTCCACAATACTTTCTCTCTACGATAAAGAATCTCAAATGGTTTCTCTTCCTAAGTAATGTTCTTTTCAAGATGAAATACTTCTGGGATCAAAACATGAGATGATTTTTTTATATTCTCTCTAAACACCGAAACATGAAAAACATTGTGTACTTGAGATAAAATAAAAGGAAAATATACTCTTTAGGAAACTCGTCCAACTTTCTCCATGATTTCGTAATGTCCAATGAAATGTATACTTTTATTTCCTTTAATACCAAGAAAACATAACTCTTTTCGAAGGATATATTTTAAGGAAAATATGATGACTTGCCTTAAAAGAAAAAGTTTTCCTTATATTATCTGCAAAACTTTTCTACCTTCTCTGAGTTGTCCTTATGTGTTTTTAGTTCATCTTCACTTTATTCTCCACTTCCTCTACTAATTCTGGTCCAATCAACATCCTTTCCTTGGATTCATCCCAAAATGATGGAGTTTGATGCCACTTTCTATATAATGCCTCTAATGATTCCATCTTTATACTTGTATGAAAACTATTACTATAATAGAAATAAACTAAATAAATATGTTAATACCAACCTCTCTAGTAATCCATTGAACAAGCACATAAAATCTATTCTAATGTCTAGATTATTTTCTCAGTCTGTCTATCATATTAAGGATGAAAGTCTGTGCTGAAATTTAATTCATTTCCCAATGACTTCTAATGATCTTTCCAAAAGTTAGGAGTGAACTTGGGATCACATTCAAATACAATAGAGAGAGGAAATACATATAACATAATAATATCTTTGAGGTACAGTATAGAAAACTAAGCTAGAGAAATAGTGTCTCGAGTAGGAAGGAAATGTGAATATTTAGTCAATCGATCAACAATAACCCAAAACACATTACTACCTTGAGAAGTATTTGATAGTACCACCATGAATTCCATTAATATGTTTTCTCATTTCCATTCTCATATTGACTAAGACTGAAGTGTCCCCTTTGGTAGTTGTTTTTCTTCTTTAACCTGTTAAAAAGTAAAATATTTCATAGTTAAATAAGCAATATATATTTTCATTCCATCCCACCAGTAATACTCCTGATGGTCTCTATGAATCTTAGTGCTTCCAAGATGAATTGAAAATAAAGAACTATGTGCTTCACTTAATAGTTCCTTCTTCATTTGGGAATCATAAGGCACAAATAATCTGTTTCCAAATCTAAAGATACAATATTTATCAACATTAAATTCAGGAAAATTAACATCCTTAACCAATTGTACCATTTTTTGTAACTCATGGTCTTTCTTCCACACATTCTTAATTATATCTGATAGAAACAACTACACTAATACCTGAAAACAAATTGATGAATTTCCTACACTAACAACTTCCAAGCCAAAAATCAGCAAATCATTAACAAAGGGGTCATGTTCCAAATGTAACATGGTTAATGTGACATGATTTTTTTAGACTCAAGTCATATTCCAATTTGTTTTCTTTTCTAAGATGATAATTAATCATGAAATCGTAATCCTTTATAATTTCAATCAATCTTCTCTGCCTCATGTTCACTTCCTTCTAGGAGAATATATACTTCAAGCTTTTATGGTCAATATATATTTCAAATTTGGATCCATATAAATGATGCCTCTATATTTTTAAATAAAAAAATCACAACTAATAATTCAAAATCACATATATGATAATATAACTCATTAGGTATTAGTTTTCTTAAAGAATAAGTAGTTACATGATCATTCTGCATCAGAACACAACTAAGTCCCTTCAATAAAGCATCATTGTAGATGAAAAACTCTAAATTTCTATAAGGTAGAGCCAAAACTAAAGAATTCACCAATTTTCTTTTTAGTTCCTGAAAAAAACATCACATTATTATATCCAAATAAATTCAACCCCTTTCCTTGTTAACTTAGTTATTGGGATATATAATCGTGTTAGGTTTTTAACAAACCATCGATAATGTCCTTCTAATCAATTAAAACTATGAATCTCTATAACATTTTTATGTCGTAGACATTCATCCAACACTTTTTTTATCCAAATCAACAATTATGACATACTTATTTACAATGTTCCTAGGAAAATAAATTTGTCACATTTTTTAAATTTCCTATATAACTTCTTTTATTTTAGTGTTTCTAGAAAAATCCTTATTTTTTTATGTTCCTCATAACTTCTAGAATAAACCAAAATAACATCAATAAAAATAATAAAAAACTTATCCAAATATTCATAGAATATTCTATTTGTAATATCCATAAATACATTAGGGGAATTTTATAAACCCAAGGGAATAACAACAAAGTCCTAATGAAAACATCTATTTTAAAATGTTATTTTTATAATGGCATCATCCTTAAAATTCAACTGATAATACCCATATCTCAAGTAAATATTGGAAAATACTGATCTCCCTAGTGGTGATCAAACAAGTCATCAATATGAGGCAATATATACTTATTCTTAATAGTAATTTTACTCAGTGATTTATAATCATTGCAAAGTCTCATTGAACCATCTTTCTTTTTAATGAACAAAACATGACCACCACATAGTGAAGTGCTAGGATGAATGAAACCTTTATCAAGAAACTACTATAACTATTTTTGAATTTAATACGTTCTAATTAATCCATTAAATAAGGGGGTTTTAAAATTGTCATAGCATTAAAAACTAATTCAATAGTAAATTTAACATCCCAATGAAGTATAACATTCAGAAACTCATAAGAAAAAACATACAATATTCATTTACCACCGGAACATCATTAATCTAAAAAGTTCCCTTATTGTCAACAATATTTCCAAGATAACATTCATTCCAATATTTCAATAGTTTATAAGTTTCCTGATATGTTATCAATGGTACGAGTTTATTATTTTATATAAACTGAAAATTTTACTAAAAAACAAATTATTTATCTCTAGATTCGATCATATCTTGATAAAAAGAAAGTCAATTCATAACCAGAATAACATCAAACTCTACTAAGGAAAAAACAAAAAGGTTTGTAGGTAATTATTTTATATAGAAAACAATAAGAAGATTAATATAATTCTTTTTTCCCTTAATATTTTCTATTTTTGTTTTTACCATAAGTTATGAATTCATTTCTTGAGGTAAAATTTTCAATTTACCACAAAATTTCTCAGAAATAAAGGAATGTGTAGACCCCATATCAAACAAGACATTATAAAAATACGAGTAAACAAAACAAAGTACCCAATACAACTTCATTGGATGGAACAACATCTGATGAAGTAGTAGCAAAGGATTTCACTTCACCTTTCAATGTATAGTCTGAATTCATCCTATTATTTGGATGTTCCTTTGGGAATATATTCTGATAATTCCACTTCTCACCACATTACAAAAACTTTATAGTTTTCTTATCTGAATTGACCTTAAGATCATTTTCATTGTAATATCGAGCCTTGTGTTCAAACTTATTACATCGGAAACACTTCTTGTTTTTTGTTAAGGCATTCCCCAGGGTCCTTTTTACCGCACTTTTCACACACTAAAAACTAAATTTTCTTACCTTCATATTTCTTTGATTACTTCTTACCCATTGCGTACTATCTAGAAATTTTATTCTTGTTGTTTTAAAAGTAAACTTGATCATCATCAAACTAAATTAATAATTTCTCAGCACATCATACAAGTTTCTCATAACTTTTTAATTCATGGGAGGCCAATTCCCTTAAATATTTTGGATTCAAACATGAGTAAAAGAAATTGATTTCACTGTAAATAATCCCATATAACATTTGGGGAATACCTTTCCAATAAAGTGATGATTTATTCATATGAAACCACTTAATATTAAAACTTTTTTTACAATTCTAGGAATGCTTTTCTATCCCAGGTTGAACCACCTTATGAAAATATTTTTCATGGAACAAATTTTAAAATTTATCCCATTACAAGGTATCAATCTCCTCGTTACCCCTAATAGTATTGACCACTGAACACCACTGGCTGGATTCACTTTCAAAAAGATAAATACCAAGACTAAAATTTTTATTATCTAAACACCCCATGACATTGAATATATTTTCATGGACATTAATCCAACCTTCAGCCACCATTAGGTCAGAAGATCAACCAAAAGAAAGGGGTGTTTCGATAGAAAATGTTCAACGATTATCATGTTCCTTTGTGGTATCTATGTTTTTTCTCTTTCATGAATTACACTACTATTTATATCCTCATTAAACTAATCTAAAACTAAAAAACTACTCAGTTCCAATTCCCACCATTCAAGGTTTCATATTCAGAAAGATATCATCCTCTCGGTGTCTTCCTACTTCAGCTTCCATGTTTCTTCTGCAGAAAACCATTTTGAATAGATATATATTTAGTGAATCAATATGGTAATATTTAAATGATAAATCATTTTAAAATAACCAAAAGGTAAAAATCATTTATAGTATTCTATTAACATCATCCTAACCCATAATGATATCTAAACCATGCTCTAATACCTACTATAAGGACCCATCCTTAGACATTACATAATCTAGTAAAATATTTTAGAATTTACATTATTACATTAAAAAATATATCTTTTTTATATTTTTACATAACTATGAAATAATTTATACATATCAACCCACAAACATACAAAGTGGGAACTACTAAAACTGTATCCATTTCTTCTATAATACAAATTGTTTTAATAAAACATGAAATATTTTCATGAAAAATCTCCACAACACTCAACTTGGTTTCTTCTTTTCTATTACCCATCCTTAAACATTAGGAAAAAAATTCAAAACTATGAATGAGCACAAAAATCTCATTAAGGGACATAAAATAAATGAAAATATCCATCCATTAATACTTATAAATATATGAAATAATTTTCACAAAGACGTACTTCTCACCAGTAAAGTATCATATACTTAACTTATCAAAACAAGAGATTTCCATAAAACATAAAAAACATATATAAAAAATTTAGGAAACTTTGGGCATTACTTACTTAATATTGTAACCATAATGGCTACCATATTATTTGTAACCCACCAGGTGACCTTACAATGTTACCCTCATGGCTACCTTATGATGTATCCCCACAGCTATCTTATATTGTAATCATCACAGTTACACTCTCAATAACCATTACAATCAACTTCCAATATAAACATACATAATTATTTGGAGGGAGATATAGTTCCCACCCTTTATCATAAACAATTTCTAGAAACTATAACATAATCATAAAACATGAAAACTTACATAAAAAAACATTTCTTGAGGAAAATCACTTATATTAAAAGAATATTGCACAAATACAAAATAAATAATTTTCTCTATAAATAAAGATATAATATTCTAAATAAAACATCAAAACATTGAGGAATAATTAAATAGGGAAATTCCTCTCATTCTGTATAATTTTAAAAAAAATTCTTTTGATTTTTTGTAAAAGGTGACATTAAATAGGATTTTAAAAAAAGTCCATTACTTTAGGTTTCACATCCTTTAAATGTGTTCAAAACTCTTGTATAATTGTTTAAATAGTGTTATTAATTTATTACAAAACTATATTCATATTTATAATACCTTATATGATATTTTTATAACAGCCTTCCACCAATTTATTAACACTATTTTGTTATTTTTTTTGATTCTCGTGCGTTTATTTCATGGTTTCCCTGATTGGTTCATTATGGATCTTCTGGTCAAATTGGATAAAAAATACTTATGTGGAAATAAATGGTATTAATATGTCTCCATAATTTGAAATGATTCCATATATCAATTTGTTTTATGATATGAGGATTATTTACTAGATAAAACATCAATAAAAATTATTTAACACATTTTGGTGGTGTTTACGATCATCATGAATGTATATAATTTTCATTAATATCATGTTTATATATTGATTCTAGAACATTATATAACTTATAATGTTGGTCAGAGTAGATAAATCAAGAGGGGGTGAATTGAGTATCTATAAAAATTTCGGTTAAAATTTCTTCTTTGAAATAATATCCCCCAAATTAAAATATAATCTAAGTCAGTCTTTAGTGAAATTATAAAAGTCATGAATGTTCAATTAATTTCTTAGAAGATTGATTAGTTCTCAGATTTACCAATATAATGATTAGTCAAACTTTTTAAACTAATCTACTGATTCAAAATCGATATAAACACTTGTTATACTAACTATCAAAATTCAATTTATTTTTATTTTAAGTGATATAAACACATATCAGATTAAACTAAAAGATAAATACACAGTGGATAAACACAAGAGGTTCAGTCTCAATTTGAGACTTAGTATTCTCCACTTGGTGATCACCTTCCACCAAGAAATTTATATTAATAAACTTCGGATACACACACTAGATCAGGGTTCACAACAGCACAAAATGCTATCCAGGTCACACTTGACATCTACCACAATTATTCATGGGAAAATAAACAAATACATCACACATGACCTCTTTCACTATTTAACATGGGATACAAGAGTAAAAAAGAGATTGAGTGTGAGGATATTGAGTATCCTTGAGTTATGCACTGGAGATAGTGTGTGTGAATCAAACAGATACACACACTGCTCAGAAAGGTAAACAAAAGAACATAACAGAGATATAAATGTAGAAAAGAGATTAGAAGTCCCTATGTGTTATGGAGAGAAGGTTTGGACTCAATGAATGTAGTGGAAATGATATCTGAGTCCTCTTATGGAAGATGAATTTGGAACAGAGTACTGCAACCTCTATACTCTAGCTTCCAAGTGTGAAAAGTTCAGCTCTTCGGTGAGTTATATGTATCGGTGATTCATATGCATCGGTATGTCAGCATGAGTCTATCAGCATCGGTCTGTAAGAATCGGTGTGTAACCTTCAGTCTATAAGCATTGTTCTGTAATCATCGGTGACTTATTGTATCGGTGAGTCATTTGTGTTATCGGTCTGTCTCCATTCGGTGAGTCATTCATCGGTGTGCAGATCATCGGTGTGTTGTTCATTGGTGTATCGATCATCAGGGTGTCATCCATTAGGGAGTCATCTATGGGTGAGTCAATCATCAGCATTTCATCCATTGGTGAATCATCCATTAGTGAGTCGATCATTGGTGAGTCGATCATCAGTGGGTCAATTGAACTAATGGTTCCAGGGACTCTGAGAAACTTATGAAGTGTCTATCTTGCACAGAATACTACTAAATTAAGTGACATCCATAAATACAAGGAAATATACACTTGTAATTATATTGCATCATAAATATAGTTTATTGAGTGATTGAAATATATTTTTTAGTATAACATAATTTATTTACATAGAGATATTAAATGATAAGAAATAATATAATATGTAGATTGAAATTATTTGTGATTATGAAAACCATTATATCATAGAGGGTCCAACAATATCCCCCTTTTTGATAGTAACAAATTATGGAACACATGTGATGTTAAGGAATAGTAATTACTTGAATTATAATATCTCACATAATATTAATTTTTAATATAACTATAAATTTCTATTGTTTTTTGTTTTTAAAACAAATCTCCCCCTCAAATATTACACCATAGGAAATATATCTATATATATTATGGTGAGAACATGCCATATAGCCTATGCCAGATTTTCCCCCCCTAAAAGGAATAATGTATACCTATACCTTTAATTAATAATATATGCCTATACCTTTCTACCCCTTTTGGGATTAGCAGAAAAAGGTTAAGAGAAGGAGAAGGAAGAAAGAGAAATATCATAAAAAAAAGATGAGAAACATAGGGAAGACAAAAAATGATTTCCATTAAGGATCAAAAGGGTACAATCAGAAAAATAAAAGATACAAATCCCAGGGAAATACAAAATCCACCACTAAGTGTTTGGCTTCTGAGGTGCTTGTCCTTTATCTGAAGTATCAAGAGGAGGATCAGAAGGGTTTAGTTTGGTAGTGGGAAGATGTGGTCTGAAAATAACACCAGGCAAGGAAACACCTATAGGTACATTTTCTACAAGGCTAGGTCTTTTTATGAAAATAAAATGCTCTGAGGTTTCTCAGTAATGACTCGTCGAATCTGAGAAAGGTCCTGAGAGATAGTCCTTGGGGTAGGAGGCCGAGAGGTAGTGCCAATGGAAGCAGCAGGAGGAACCACAATTGCTTCGAGTTGAACATGAAGATATGTCTTGAGGAGCTTGATGAAATTAGTAATGATTTCACCACCATATTTCATCGCCCTCTCGAAATCATCCTTATTCTCTAGGAATGTGTCCAGTAGGGGGGTAAAATCCTTCAACTATGCCACCTGTGTCTTTAAGACTACTGTTACTGGAGGAATACTTAGATTTTCCTCTAAAAACGTGAAGTTATTGATGAGATCATGCTTAGTATAGATCTTACTAAAGTTCTTATCCACTATCTCTCTAATCTTATTATAAGAATCAGAGGCTTCATTTGTGCATTTACTTACCATATTGTACATAATGTTTGTATTTATATGTACCTTTTCAATAGTTTCTTTATCTGAATCACTTTGAATATTCTGGAGTTCTTCTCTTATCACAACCTTGAGGAATTCCAAATCACCAATAGCACCTTTCCTACATCTAGAACTAGATGGACTAGTGATCCTCTTTCTAGGATCTTCTTTTAATTTATTCCAATCTAAACTTAGTATATGTGTTAGTATGTTCCTAATAACTTCCATCACACCACTGAAAGAGGTCTTGAAATCAGTGGTCAGGGAGTTCAACTCATTACTCATCATATTCACTTCTTCTCTTTGTAATGTATTACGTCTAATGATTGTTTCAGCTATGGTGATGATATTTGGTTGAATATCTTGGATCAC
>CAUJRU010000388.1:600000-770482 GCA_963277665.1 Viscum album | reverse complement strand
ATGTATTGTCGTTCTTGATGATTATGGACTAAAAATGCAGGATGATATTGTATTAAAACTTTGTATATCTTATTATACTAATATACATGTTATTAATTAGTTACAGGTTACTTAGGTAATGGACTAAAATTTCATATAAACCAATATGGTGAATTTATTGGACATAATCAGAAGATTGTTTGGGATTAGAATTATATATCCCCTTAATGCATCAACAAGTCTCATGAGAAACAATATGATGGGTTTTGGTGTATACATCTTCTCATGAAGAGATAATGACTTTTTATAAGGCCTTGAAAATAGTTATGTGATGTTTAAAATTATGAATAACTCAAATATTTGATTAGTATTAATGAGTTTTGTGTTTTCATTTTTAGGGGCATATCATGCTCTTAATATATTGTTGATTGTGGCTTCATGTTGATTACCTATTTTTTTGAAATATTTATGCCATGTTAATCCATGAGTACTTTTTTGGTATATTTTTCCTTTAAAATTATTTTATCTCACACATTATTATGTTTCCTTTTTCCGGGGTTATGAAGAAAAGTTATACATGTGACAATTTTTGGATGATAGAACATGTGGGATAATTTATGTGATATGTTTAATACTACTTAAATATTAAGTAATTCATATATTGTAAAATAAATCATGTTTTATATAAAGAAAAAGGGATTTATTATATTATTTTGGGTCTCAATCCTCTAAAGAAATTAACCTCAAATATTCCTTCAGATATAATTGATGAAATACTAATTATTTATATTTTTTAAATTAGTATGGTTATAACTATGAATTTTCAACTGGTTTCAAAGTGATCATGTGGAGAATGTTTCTCTTAATATCAAATCTTGGAGTGTATGCCTGAGGTGTCTCAGTTTGTATCAAGATAATGGATTTGATAACTTTAGAAAATATAATGTTTTCTGTCAATACTACAAGGGTTTATAATTTAGGGTTGATCATAAGTTCATTGATGAAGATAAAATTTTTATAAAAGTATATGATTTAAATTTATGGTAATAATGATTATTTTATTTTAAAATTTGTATAAGATAGCTTCCATATAACTTTTAGTAATAAGTTAAAGTATAGGATGAAATCTTAACATTTTAATAATGTCTTGAGTATGTGGTTTTCCTTAATATTACACATTTGTTAGGATACTACAAGTGGATAAAGGATTTGGAATATGTTTACCATGTGGTATTAACCCCCATAGTTTGGATTGGGGATTAACTCAATCACTACCTAGTGCACAATAAAGCAGCATGACTGCTCACAAGGATTGACACTCTAAAATGATTTTATTGGGCCAAACACATTCAATTTATGAACCGTTGTGTGGTATCTGAATTTTCTTAAGAAAAATGACCTAAATATATTGTGATTATAGATAACATATATTGAAATATATACATTCACATGTTAATTTATATTTAATTTTTTAGATGAGATATTTTTTGTATTTTGAGAGCTTATATTTCTTTGATTTTTTTCATAATATTTATGAATGTTCATGGTAATTAATAATTTATATTTTGAGGATTAGGTCAAGAATTATGAAATATAACAACTCAAAGAAACCTAGGATGAATAAATAATGAAAAATTCTAAACAGAGAGTGTTATAGGTTGAACCATGTCATATACATGTATATTTGTAAGAACTATAATCTAACATTTTATTTTTATAATGTGAGACTTCTAGAAGTTTAATAATCATATGATTATTGATGATATTTCACTTGTAATAATTTTCAGACATGTTAACACTTTTGGTTTTAGTTATGGATGTATCCCAAAGGAACCAAGATAACAATGTATACCATGTAAATTGGAGAAAATTTCCCAATACAGAAACTAATGTGATAACATTTCGAGTTAGAAATATTATAATTATTCCAAAACATAAATCAAGAAATATAATTGAAATGTGAATGTTGTTGAAATCACAAAAACACTAAAGAATATAAATGTGTACTCTCATTGTAATTCTATTGACCAAGATGATAATAGAAATAAAATTCAATTTCCTAAATTCCAAAAATATGGGATGAAGCATGTGGTTAAATGATATAAGTTTGGAGATGAAGGTAATCAGACTCAAAGTTGTGTGGGACATGGAAGATCTATAAATATATGTTTCCATAATTACAAGATATTTATACATTATGTGACTTGATGACCCAATCTAAGGTAAAATGGGGAAAATAGTCACCAAAAACCGTGAGAAGAAAGAAAATCCTATAAAACTACTACTAATGAATCATATTATGAGTTTTCAGTATATATTTTCTAGTGTCCTTTGTCATATATGTTTTTAGTAAAAACTAGATAATGATTTATAAAACCCTAGAGGTATTATTATCAAATAAACCATTTTCTATTTTTTGGAATGTTATTACATATTGAGATATATTTCTTTCCAGCTGTAGAATTCTCTGTGAAATTTGGAATGGGTTAGATCCCTTTATAAATATATTATAATAGCTTTTCATATAGTTAAATGTCATTCAAAATCCTAAATAAACCCATGATCATATAATAGTGCATATTTAATTTTGAATTCCATATTAAGTTACTCTAATATTATGTGTAAAATTTTGAGGATGGATTTTTTTATTGGGGATATTATAATGAATCAAAATCTAAATATATGATTTCTTTTAAATAGTTCAATGTTTTCTATATAATTATTCTCAAGTAACATTGAAATTAAATGAAAATGAGATATATTTTGATAAAAATTATATATTAAGTATGACCACTAAAACCGAGCCATTGAGTTATATGAAATGACTAAGATTAAACACTTTACGAATAAATTATTAAATTTAAATAATGATTTCATTTAAAGAACAAAATTAAACTATTACACTTGAAACAACTAAGAAAATTCGTTTATCGCTAAAAATATGAATTTTAAAAAATGATTCTTATTTTATGAAACTTGGAATATTAAAACTAGATAATAATAACATATATATCTCATTTAAGTAATATATTAACAATAAATTAATTAGTAATTGATTGGAAATAAGCATAAATAATAGTTTACATTTTTAAAAACTATTTTCTAATATGAAAAATCTGCCACTATATTTTATGATTTTATTTAAATATTTAATTTATAAATATTATAATTTTTATTGTAGAAAATAATAAATAATTTTGGATTAAGTATAATAATATTTTACTAAGATGTATTTTTTATATTTTTATAAAAAATGAATTTTATGCGCACGAATGTTAAAATTAATTTCCCCCTAAAAATATTAATTTTTTTTGATAAAAAAATTATTTATATATAGAATTATAGGGTTAATATTATGTAACTATTCCACCCCAATTTATAGTCATTAAAAATAAATTTCTTCGGATAAATATTAATTATGATAGTAAATGTTAAATGGTTTTTTCAACGAAATAGTTTAATAATAGTTATATATTTTCAATCTAAATGAAATTAAAATTTAAAACTATAATATATTAATATAATATTAATTGTAAATAAATGAATAAATATATATAATATCATTAAATTAATAATAAAATGTGAATAAGGATAAATCACTAAGTATATAAAAATAAATTATTCTATAAAAAAGTTGTTACTATATCTTATGTCTTAATTTAAAAGAGATTTAAACATATTGTGAAATTTAATAGTTTAAATGGATCCCAAATTCTAATTTATCACATTTAAAATTAGTAAGAAGGTTATTCATATATGTTTCCCTAAAATAATTTTCGTGGTAAATTTTTAATTAAGATTAATAATGGTAAAATGGGTAAATAAGGTATCTAGGAATTTTTTAATAAATAAAAGGTCAAACAAAAATTATAGAAAGAATTATTACGTATAAATTTTATACCCACATGAACCAAATAAAATTTTTCTACCTAAATCACATAAACCTCAAGCAATTACATTTTTATCCCTTACCTAACATTTTTTTCAAATTCCTTCCACACTTTTTTCATCTATAAAAGGAGATCAATTCCACCCACATCTAGCGACACCTATAGTTCTAAATGAAAATAATAATACTAAAATTTTATTTTTTTATACCCCCTACAATTTTTTAATCCCATATCCTTGAAAATTTTCCTTAATTATTTAATTTATAAGGTATACCTTAAGATAATATCCAAATTCAAAATGTAAGTACTACTTACACTTTCTGTTTTGTTCGGTATCCTTCCAATCCAACATAACCCAGAATCATTCTAACCATATGTATGTAATTAAATAAGTATAAATAATACACAAAAATTATATTATATTAATGTTATAACCATTATATATTCCCCTCCAATTCATTGGAAAGAATGAAAATATTGCTCATGCACATTCTTAGACTACAACTTCCAAGAAATACACATTTTGTTTTTCATCACCACCATTCATGGATGGTTTCAAAAATGTTTTTAATGAAATTATATGATTTTTATGTCACTATTTATATTATATAAATATATATTATGTGTTATAAAGTAAATAATATAAATAAGCGATCATTGTACCATTAACCTTGTTAAACATGCATACTAAGCAGAAATCGCTTTTATTCAAACTATGTAATATTATCATAACCATTAATTATTACTATAATTCAATTAAATTTTTATATATCATACTAATTAGTACCAAAAAATATCATTAATCTTATATTGTAATGATATTACAACAAAAACACCTCAAAATCACCCATTAATCTTGGTAGGTTGAGGTTTGCCTCTGTTTAACCACCTACTGCAACAACACTATGAATTTATATCACATATGAATATGATAAATTATTTGTTAGTATAATATTATGTAAATAAATAATTAATTATATTCTATTATGTTTATACATGTATTTAACTAATTAATTAATAAATTACTTTTTTTCATTTAGATACACTGAAATATTCTTGTTGTCGGTTTCATCATCAAGGATTGTAACCAAAAATAAAATGACAAGAAATTTTAGATTTATGAACTACCATTTAGAATATATTATAGTAACATTAATTATATTTTAATTATGAAATTTTCAATCATAATGAATACCGACACTTTTTTATGAAACTAGTTCAAATCTACAATGACTACATACAAACAATATTGAAAATAAATATAAACTAACTAATATATGAATATATATATATATATATATATTGAAAATAAATAAGGAGTATAATATGTTTTAGATATGAATAATTTATTTATTATGTATTTAATGATGGTAATGTAATTATTCAATATGTTTCCTATAGGTGTATAATGAATCAGGATTAAGGTATGGGTTTCTGTCTCAAATTTCTCTCTTTGAGTCATGTTGGGTATTATGAAGCTAATCCTAAATATCTCTAGTATATAATTCCTATTTGAGATATAATTTTATGAATGATATAATAATAATTTTATTTGATTTGAAAATACAATCAATATCTTTCAATGGTTTTTAGTTCGAAGGATTGTAAATCTATAAGGGTTTCCTTAGTCTTAATTCTAATTCATTGAGACATAACAAAAATTCCACATCATGTTCACATTTCATTGTGTATTCACTACCAATTTATATATTTTTATTATATTATTTGTATTTAATGGGAGTTACTATCCAAATCATGTCCCCTTATTCATGTGGCAATGATTAATCATCATCCTAGCATTAGATTTTTATTCCAAAAGACCAAGGGATAAGGGAAACAGGCAGACCCAACTGAGACCTAGGGGGTCGAAAGTAGTGAAAACCAAGGGAATATCCTCATATCAGATTCACCCCCTTGGGTTTGAAGATAGAGAATGTATTAAGACAGGAGACATTGGAGCCTTGGGCAGCCAGAGAAGCAAGATAGTCCGCGACCTTGTTCCCCTCCCACCAAGTGTGGGAAACGCATGTATTGCTGTTGATGAGGGTTCTACACCTCCTGATCGTGTAAGATATCACCCACGGATTGTGACCTTCCCCCTACATGGCTTCATGGATTATCTTGGAGTCCGTTTCAACATGAGATAAAACAATTTTCCACTGCTTACAAAGATTTAGGCCTGTGAGTACAGCCTTGGCCTCCGCTTGCACATAATTTCATGGGCCATAGTGGGCTGTGAAGGCTAGTATAACAATGCCTCAGGAGTCACAGATGACCCCACCTCCTCACATATCCCCCGCACAATAAGAACCGTCAGTATTGAGTTTGATTCCATTTTTGGGGGGTTTCCACCACAACCATTTGCCCTGCCTGATGATGGGTTGGGCCACTGGAGAGATCACTTGGAGCATCCTCATGGCAGGGTCATCCTTCCATCCACTGGAGAGATTCACCAGGTCAGTCAGAAGAAATCTTTTTTGGATAGAGATGGTCCTCCCTATTGATGATGACCCCTCATAGCACGCATGATTACGAGCGAGCCATAGGCTCCAACAGCCCGCGATGAAGATGATTGTGCGAGCCCTCCTTTCTTGAATTTTTCCATTTGTTCCCTGGAACCAGCAGTGCAAGAATGGGCCATCTTGAGGGTCCTGGGAGAAAGCAGCAATGAACCTTCCAAAGTACCTCCGGACCTCTTGAGCCCAGCCGCCTTCAAAGAAGATGTGGTTGATGATTTCTTCTTTCTTGTTCCTGCAGCACTTGCAACACGATGCTAGAGGAATACCCAGTTTTTTGATGTTGTCATCCGTAGGGAGGGATTTTTTCCTCATTCTCCAGCAAAGGAAACTATATTTTGTAGGTATCATTCCACACCATAGAGTCTCATTCCAATAATAATGAATATCCTGATAAGTGAAGGTCCTGTGAAAGTCCCTCTTTGTGAACTTCCCCATAGTTGAAGGGGAGAAGACACATTTGTCAGGCTCAGCGTTCAAAGAGATTAACTCTTAAGTTTCAAATTGGTTCGCATACAGAACAGACTTGATGAACTATGGGTACTGGTTTGGCTCCTTGAATGAAATATCAAGGGTTGGACATCCAGGGTATCCATGCACTTCTCTTTCCCAGTTACAGTGCCAAAAACGGATGTTACCTTCTCCAATAACCCATCGAGATTGCATTTGGAGGCTCAGAATAAGGGGAAGGATCTTGGCCCAAAGCGGGGACCCATGGGTACTCACTGTGTACACACTACTCCTAGCCATATATGACATTACCTTCCCCCAAAGAGACCATTCTTCAATGACTTCCCATGCGATTTTAGTATGAAAACCAAGGATCGTGTCGCTTAAGCTTCTAACATTGATCCCGCCCTCACCTATGGGTCTGGCCATCTTGTCCCATGAAATCCAAAGCTTTTTTTCCTTTCGAGAGAGCGTCCCAAATAAAACTGTCCAGCACCTTATCAATGGCCTTGATGACTCCCTTCAGCACATAGGTTTACGCCATAGCACGCACTGGTATTGCAGACAAGTTGTTGTTCACTAGAGCTATCCTGCCCCCAAAGGAAAGGTCATGATTTTTCCAGTTAAAGATCCAAATTGTAATCCTATTTACAACCTGATCAAAGTCAAGGATTCTCAATCTTCCTGAGGCGATTGGGGAGCCAATGTACTCCATTGGAAAGGAGCCTCACTGCATGTCGAGTCTGCTACACAGATGAGTTGCCCTTCTGGAAGTGCATTTGTTGAAATATAAAGGCTGATTTTGGATTTGTTGATCACTTGGCCAGTCCAAGAACAGTAGTCCTCCAGAATCCTATTTAGAATATGAACAGATATTTTACAAGAATTTGAGAAGATTATCGTATCATCAATGAACATCAAGTGAGATACTGAGTTGAGGTTCTGTTTTCTGCGAAATGGGAGGATGTCCCCACTAGAAATTGCATTGTTCATGAGCCGGCTAATAGAGTCCTGCATGAGGATAAAAATACTTGGAGATAGGGGGTCTCCTTGCCGAAGTCTACGCATTGCCTTTAAAAATCCATGGGTTCTCCCCATAAAAGAGACATCCATCCAAGAAGCACTGAAACATCTGACCAAGATATCAGCAGCCCAGGTGGAGAAACCCATTCTCGTGAGTACTCTATTAATAAATCCCCACTCAATCCTATCATAAGTCTTACTCATGTCCAGCTTGACCGCCATGTTGGAACCATGAGTTTTCATGTTGATATCTCTCAAAATTTCCTGTTCCAAAGTAATGGCACCTTGGATGGAGCGACCCCTCACAAATCCATGTTGTTCCATTGAAACCTAGTGGGGCAGGAACTTGGACAGTCTCAAGTTGATTGTGCAGGCCAGAATTTTGTAAGGAAAGTTACACATGATAACTGGCCTGTAGTCGAGCAAGGAGGAGGGGTCCTTGATCATTGGTATCATCACTAGAGTTGTAGCGTTGGCCACGCTCGGAAGAGTTCCCCCTCGAAATAATTCCTGAACTGCATCCACTATGTCTCTTTTAAACAACTCCCACGATGATTTGTAAAATGACCCTGGAAAACTATCTGGCCTGAGCGCACTATTGTGGTTAAGGTGTAACATCGCCTCTTTGATTCCCCCTTCACCCGGTAAAGCCTTCGTCGAGTCATTTTCCTGAGTGGATACCTGGAAAGGGATTACGTCCCACAGTCCAGCACTGCCGCTGGGATATCCATTCAGCATCCCTCCATTCGGGCCAGCCAGGAGTTCCTTCAATGTCGTGTGTTTCATCGCCCCGACCACCTCCCTGTCGTCGGTGTAGGACCCGTTCTTTAGTAGGATGTTAGGCTTAGTAATACGTTTTTTCTCCCTGATGTATGCATGGAAATATTTTATAATATTATCTTTAAATTTAGTTTTTATCAAGGTTTTTTCACTTCACTTTTTGGAAAATAATTTTAGAAGAGACAAGTAACATCTTATTTTATATTAGTGTTCAATTTTTTTGTTCAAAAAGATCTTTTCAGTTTTAACTTCCATTTCCCATTTCACATTAAAAATTCTTTACCCTAATATGATTAATTTTTCCCAATTTATAATCTAATATATATTTATCTCTTGGTTGAATGTACTTATTTTAAAAATCAATTGAATTATGGATCTCTTAACGGGTGGTATTATTCAAGTATTAATTTATGAGGATGTTGTCCATCTAGATCAACATAATTCGAGGACCCACTTTTCTAAATGGGTTTATATTTTTTAAAACCAACAGCCTTATTCCTTCGGATGGATTAAAATAATTTTTTCTAGTATTTACTTAGTCGTACACACATTTCTCTCTATGGTGTGAAAATAAATTTTACATAATTCACATTGGATAATCTTCACTTAGAAAGAATGTCATTATAGTAATATTAGAAAATTTATTAGAATTTTTAATACTATTATAACAATATGGATATGTATTTTCAATATGACTATCAATTTTTTAACCTTCCACCATATTCAACCAAATGGGATATTATAATTTTATCACATATATTGACATAATGAAAATTATTAGTATTGAATATGTTTTTATTCCAATAATTTTGATTATAAGAAATTTGACTATGGAATGTTTGACTATCCACCTTTTTATCAGGATGGGTTAATATCATGTTTTTTTATTAATATGGGGAAATATATTGGAATTATTGATGGTTATTGAATTAAAACATAGAAAGATCATGTATTTTTATTTTTTATTATTTATTATAAGGATACCCAAGATTTAATTTAGTAATAGGATTCTAAAGGAATGATGTGAAAATTATTGTTGATGATTATAGTAAATACATTTGATATAATTAGGTTATGGTTAGAGCCTAAAAATATATTTCCCTTCAATGCATCAATTGTTTTCTTGAGACAAAACAAGTTATCTTTTGGTGTATACCTCTTCCAGGGATAGGATAACTTCTTGGAACAAGGTATTTGCAATATGTTTTCTATGTTCATAATTATGAATTACATTTTTATAAGTTCAATATTATTGATATCCATGTTTAAATTTTTTTCAATGTATATATCATTTTATATGTTTCAAGTAGATTATGGATTCATCATATCTTTCTATTCATTCCAGAATTGTTTTCCATGTTTAGGACATGATTAATTCATTTTTATTTATTCCATTAATGAGAATTTATACTCGCCCATTATGATGATTCAATTTTCCCAGGTTATTAAGAAAATTAATACATGTGACATATTTTGAAGGATATTACATGTGAATGAATTTTTGGGATATTTTCAAACCAAATTATTGATTAAGTAGATCATATATATTGAAAATAGTGTCTTCTTAACATAAAAAACATGGGATTTATTGGTTTATATTGTGTCCTAATACTACAAAGAGGTAAACATAAAAACTATTATAAATATATAGTATAATAAATAATCATTATTTACTTAATTAGGAATGGTTATATGAACAATTTTCCAGGTGGTACTAAGGTGAGTGCGCAATGTTTGTGTCTACGAGAAATGAATCAAGTAGTTCATGTCGAATGTTTCATAGAGAGATCATGAGGTACAATAATTGAAAAAACATTATTTATTTTTATTCTTTTTGTTTATGGATGAATTTAGGATGATGAAAATCAATTGTTATGTTATGAGAAGTTTGTTTGTTCCATGAGTAATTCATGAGAGAGTTCATTATGAGTTCCATAGCTCAAATCTACTAGTATATTTTAGAATTTCAAATATAAAAAAATTATTCAAAATTATAACACTGGTTTCTTTGTATAAAGAGTCTGGGGAAGGATCTCATATTTCGATTACTTATATTTAATCTTGTTAAAATAGATAGAAATTATTGGGAAAGTTTTTTACATCAATTAAATGTTATAAAGATTAAAAGGGAGAATATTTTTATGAAAATTTGATTATTCTTCCATAATAGTTGAGTATACATAATGAAATATTGATTTTATTGGATAAAATGATGATTTTGTCAAAATTTAATACAATTTAGTAGTCGAACATAGTGAGTGGTTCAAATAATTGTTAATTTGGAAGAGTTGGTGAGGTTTTATGGGATTTAGTGGATTATCATATTAGATATAGCACCTCAAAGTAATAAATGGGTATGAAAGGGATTATAGATTTTTTTTCGGAAATTTGTTATACCCTAGAATAGAATTCCATAATCAAATGGATTATTAGAAAAAGAAGATGATCCAAAAAATTAAGAAAAAATTTTAGGCATGTGTCTACAATTTTAGTAGAACAAAGGTTTCATATTTTCTTATGGTTGAGATTTCATTTAAAAATGGTAAAAATTCATCCATTTTAATTGGAATATTTGTGGTAATAAAGTAATAGTAATATAGATCAAATATGTGCATGTATAAGGTTAGTGAAATGGTGATGGTTTCCCCAAATTTCGTGTAGAGGATGATAAAAAAAGTATAGGTGGTTTACAATTCGATTAATTCTGAACATGATCTTCTTAAATCATATAAAGGTAAGAAGAAAATACCCTTAGATTTTCATTTTTTTCATTATATATTCTTGATGGTCTCCCCTCATCATTTTAATATAGATTTGGTAAAGATATACATATTTTACCCTAATTAATTAATCCTTTTGAGATATTTCAATGAATTGGAAAAGTGGTATATTGGGGGGTTTTTAAACCATGGATATAATGGGTTTATAATGTATTCCATGCGTCTTGCATTAAAAAATGTTTGTATAAAAACTGAAATGTGATTTAATGATTAGATATAAACATTATAAAGAATGTGACTATTAATTAATGACCTACGGAGATCCAATATAACAAGAATAAGGTATTTCAAGGACAAACCACTCCACTAGTGTGTGTTTTATTGTGGAATAGTTGATTTCATGAATCGACATGATAGTAACAGTTGTAGATGAATGTAGATTATCTGAAGTTGTTTTATAATATTTTTACACCTATGTATGATGAGTTATCTAAATATATTTTGATGTTTTGATTTTTAGGGATCAATGGTTTTTCATATATATTTAATAAAATAAAATAGAGTGTTTCTTATCATATTTTATAAATTTGAAATAAATTTAATATTCTGTCTTAAAAAAATTGAAGGGTATTTAATTTATAGAATTGAATTTTCTTATATATTGTTTCTTTTATGTGTTTTTTTGTATAGATAGAGATGATAAATAATTATTAAAATTTTAATTGGGGGAAATTCAAGATGACATGATAACAACTCTATGGTTTATGAAAGTCACGTTGGGGTTGTTCTATAAGTTATATTCATTGATTCAATATTTATAGAAAATAAATAGACCAATATTTGAGAGAAAACTAGCCAACATGAAATGTATATTATGTTATTATTTTTGGATTATATAAGAGGATTGATATAATTAGTAGTTTTTGGTGTGAATAACACCACATAGAGAATATAAAACCACACCTAGTAGGATATGAATGAAAATTAAGGTTTTAGATGGTCAATGTGAGAGTAGTGGTTATGATTTTATACAACATTATGGATTGGGTAATTTTATAAGTCATGTTATATGCTTATTCATTACATCATATTATATTTTGGAAACCATTAAAACTAAAATGGGAATTGATAGCATGCCTTTAGAAGGATACTGATTGGGGAACCATGGGTTTTTATTAGGTCTTACTAGCCTAGAAACATAAAACATTAGGGAACCATTTAATAATTTTATATATCCTTATTTATTTATAAATTTAAAATACTCTCTATTTGAATATTATTTCTTATTCATTGGAAACTGTAGTAGGAAGAGAAGGACATTAAGATGATTTTGGGTCCCCTTAATGAATTCTTTAATTTATTTATTTGAGATGTCAAATATACATGAGTCGTGGTGTCTATTATTCATGATTATTTATTCTTCAATATATTTTTATATCATTATTTGGATACATGGACAACAAATCATGTATAATTTAAATGGATAAATAACATTAGAATGGTTGAATATGGATTTATTGTAAGAGTACAAGGTTAGTCCCATGAGTAATCATATGTTATCCTAAAGAGTTGTATATGCCCATTTTAGCCTAGTTTATCACCATAAGAATAGACCAGGTATATATAAAACAAAATTCACAAAGATCAAAATTAATTTAATATACTTGGGGTAGGAGATCAATATCAAAGGATGGTCTTAGAGTATGTTACCTTTCTTTCTCATGAACTAATTAATCCAATAAGTTTCAAATATATTATAAACATACCAAAAATTTATGGTTTTTATGTGGATTCTGTCAAGGTTAAAAAAATATCTTGATCGGTGAAGAATATTACCTTATGCCCTTATTATTTATATTTTGATCTATAAAAAATTTGATCTTCATTAAATAGATTAGTTCACTCATCTTGCTTGGTGTTACTCTCTTCACATTTCACTTGTTCAAAGAAACATGATGGAATATGATATATTTAATTTTTCAAAGAAATTTTAAATTTAAATGACTCCATAATGATTGAGATTACTAACTAATTCACGTACATGTACTTATAATTTTGATCACCTACCACTTTAGTTAATTGACCATGCATGGTATAGAAGATCTATATAACTCATGATTGAACCATACAAAGAAGAAAATTGGTTAAAGAAAGAAAACATTTAGGAAACGAATTATTTCATTGAATAATGATTGAAACCTTTAAATTAGAGCTCTATAATTGAAATATACATAAAAAACCTTAGAAAGAATAATGAAATTTTGAACAAGTCAAATTCATTTTCAATGGTCAAATTACATCATATATTTATATACCGACATCATCCTTGGTATGGAGACTCTAAAAATGATCAATGTGGTGGCCCAATTGAAAATTTAACCTAATGTATTAAAGATTGGCTTTCTAAAATGGTCAAAACTGTTATCTATCTCCCAAATGGCCATCAAAATGGGAATGGTGGATTGGTTCTCTATGTGGTGAATAAAAATCATGATTCTATATGATATAAGATAAGAATTCAAAATTTAAACCTCCCTATTTGGATTTGTCCCTTGATCCATGAAAACAACATAATATATATGAACACAATATAGTCTATGTTGTGGTCTTTTGAGTTCCATTAATGACTCGACATGAGGCGTGATCCCTGGTGTTTCTTTCATTCTCCTTATATTGGTCTCTCAAAATAGACTAACTCATAACAAAAATATCCTATTTCTAACACTAAAAATACCAATGATAAATGGATTGGATGCTCTATGGCATGTATGAGTCTCCACATTCCATTTTACTACATCTGATGTAAACTCCTTTTGTGGTAAAGGGACTACTCTTACATATCTAAGGATAATTTTCATTACCCTTTCATTTTAGTTGATTTGTTCTAGTAACCATTACATAATTAGTTCTATTGGGATGATCCCCAAAATGGGGTTCACTTCCACCTGGTTTTCACTATATTATTTCAATAGTAGATCTAGTTAAATTTTTCCAAGACCTATGATATTTTTGGTAACCGCTTTGTATATTTCATTTAAAAATTATATGTTCAGGTAAATTATGATTACACAATATAATTATATAAAAACACCAACAATTATTCACAGTCAACATAATTATATAATAAAAAATCAATTAAAAGGTACATATTAAAACGAGATATAAAATTCAAAAACACATAATCTCTTATCCTCAAGAAAAACATATCAATAATGATTTAAAAGGAAAGAAGTGCATTAAACAAGGATAAAACATAAAAATGATGAGAACAAAATAAAAATTTAATTAAGGATAACTAAATTTAAACATTATTATGCTTCCTAGAAGTCCAATAATTCCGCATCATTTAATTAGAAAATATTTTTTCAATTTAATATTCATTTCAACCCTTATTTAGACACCCATGCCTAATTTTTTTCCAAATCCCAAGAATGTTTCTCTATACCCTTGAGATTGATAAAACATTGATGTTATTTTCAATCTCTTGTTCACACATTCCTTCCATATTCTGTAAAAATATCTGAATAGTTTCTTGGGAATAATAAAAATACATTATTCATAAGGATTGTTTAAAAACATTCAAATTATTTTGATGATGATGGTGGGTGATTCATGATTTTATTTTCTTAGATATTAAAGTATTTAAACCATAATAGGTGGGATTTTTGATTAAATGAAACTATGATTTTCTCAGCCACCTCAAGATAATAATTTTAGAAACATAATGATTTGATCATACCACCATAAATCATTGTAAAAATTTATACACATAGAAGAAAGTAAAACCATTAGAAACTTATCATATTTTGATAAAATTATTAGCATAAAAAAACTTAAATTAGTAAAAAAATTTGAATAAAAAATTAAGAGTAATGATTAATAAACCATGTACCACTTAAAGGATATTATTAAACCACATTTTTTCCCAAAACTATAAGGAAAATATGTAAACTTGATCTGATGTATCTGAGACTTTAAACCCATCTAAAAGGTCATGATTCCAATCTATTAGATGCCTTTTACTACAATATCAAAAAAAGTTTTATTTTTTAATCAACAACTATATTCTATTGAAATAACTCAAATTTAAGGTGTTAGTGTCTTATCTCATGAAACCCAATTATCCATACCTAGAATCCCTTAATAATAAAATTAGTAGTATCATTTCATTCATCATGGAATCCCTCAATCACGAAGGAACATAAACATAATAGTAAAAATGAAATGGTGACATATATTCAATGAAATAATCTCAATTATTTTTATATAATAGACACTCTAAATGAAATAAAGAAATTATCATTAGATCTCAATAAAAATAATCTAAAAAACATAACCAAATGAATCCCTGAAATGGTTATAGTAACATTTTTATGGTCCTTGAAGTTGTTGTAAAAATTTATAAAAAGGCCTCCAATGGTCATAATTTTAATTCTTTTTGATCATTTTTAACTACATCAAAATTAGTTCAATTATAATGTCATGAACTTAACATAGATTCACATGTACTGATAATGATATTCTATAACCAATACCATTCTTTTGAATATGATGAACATAGTTAAAAAAACCATACTACTGTGAATTTTTGGACAAATTATTCATAAATAAAGGTACCCATAAATATTTTCTAGACACCTACATTTTTAAAAAAATATGAATTTAAAATGGTTTAAAACCATTGTGAGATGTGATTTTGAAAAATATAGGTAAAGTGACTCTATGAATAAAAAATATACCTCTTTTGGAAAACTACTAACCCAAATAAAAACTTCATGACAATTAACCCATTATTAAGTAATAAAATCACCCCTTTATGAAATAAACATATTCTATAAAATTTTAATTCAATAATTATTTCTCAAATTTTGAATAATTTTTAATAATTTTTGTCTCCTCCTTAATAATGAATTATAAAATTTTTAAATCCATATTTCTGATTATATTAAAATTTTAAATTTGTACCACCATTTTAATTTTCAAAAGGCAACAAAAAATAAATAATAATAGTAAAACTATATTAATAATCATAAAAAATCTAAAATAAGACCCCCATAAAAAAAATATTTTTATTTACCTTTAACCATAAACTCACTTTTTAAATTGATATATACTTTGAGAATATTCTCCAACATATAATTTCCATATAAGTAATTGAAATAGGAAATAAAAAAAATTATTTCCTTTTTGATTGTTTATAATGAAATCAATCAAAATATACATTTAGAAATAGAAATTTATTCATGTATTAGAATTTTACACATTAGAGAAAGAGAGAAACAAACATCCATGAAATAAAAAATTTTAGAGCATAGATGCAATGGAAATTGAAACATATAAGAAAAAATAAACCATTAGAATAAATAATTTATCATTAGTTTTTATAAACATCAAAAAATGGAAAAGTATCAAAAAATGAAATTTTAGTTTTTTGAAAAATTTATCAATTATAGGTTTAATATTTTTTTTAGGTTTCTCAATTGACTCATCCTATTGGGAGAAAGAATTATTATCATGCTTATCTTTCTTCTCTTCAAAAACTTCAAAAAAGTAATTCTCCTCCTCTAATTGGATATTTTGAGAAAAAACTAACAACATTATCTATTCGATGTACATAGAGTCGTCATCAATTTTTTCACATAGATGAAAATAAGAAAATAATGACTATCAAATGTTCAATGTCTAATGATCATTATATTTTCACTCCAAAACATATAATTATATATATTCTTAAAATAATTAAAATTAAATTCACTAAATTTTTGATTTAATAAAGAAAAAATTATTATCAATTTATCATTTGATAAAATTGAACATTAAAAAATTAATGAAATCCCATTCAGAAATATAAATAAAATTTATATCATAATTATATAGGTAGAAACAAAAGAAATTAATTATTTAGAAGTTATATCTTATATGTAAGAGTTTAATTTTCTTCTTTTTAATATGGCTAAAAATATATACATAAGAATATCTAATGATAATAAATTAAATGTCAACTGTATGAAATTTTATTTAAGAATGATAACATTTACCTCAATCTAAATAAATGTAAATTAAGTAAGGAAATAATAAAAACATTAAAAGGAATTGAAAATATATTACAAATTATTAATTAAAAAAAATATTCTAACTAATTCAAAAATTATATACTCAGTGCTATAAATAATATTTCAGGTGTCAGTATGATGTTATAGCAAGTCTTCTAAAATCATTTCTATGGATGGTAAACCTTATTCGCTCTCAAATTGTTTACAAATATATAAATAGGAACCCAAAATTTTATAAATCTAGAATATTCCTATGTAAAAAGATTTATTTATATGGATATATGGGTCTTTATTAATGATTGGATTCAATTTAGTGAATAGGTCATCCTCCAATTTACTCCACTTTGAAATATTGAGTAGAAAGTTACCTCACTAGGAAAAAATAATTATATAGTTATATTAATCATCAGGTGGATTAAATACGAAGTTTGGTGCTAGATATTTTTTGGTTTTGCTGATTGTATATCTATTCAAATGAATTTTTTATAGTTATAAAATTATTCATGATCTTCTTCAAACATTCAATTTTAGACAATAGTTTCAAATTTTAATTTTTTTATCTTAATAAAATTCACTTTATTATGAGGATTTATCATCCTGAAATAATTTGATTTGAAATAATATTTTTATGATTTAGAAAAAAAAATTAATTAAAATTAAAATGTTAAATTTAAAATATTTTCTTTGGACTTATCAAACTCAAAAACAAGTTTTTTATTTTTATTATTCACTTTTTCAGAATCAACTATAGATTATCTTACTCTATATTCTATTCAATTGATACTGTTTTATGATTTTTGTTTCATATTATGTTATGGAAAATATTTTTCAACATTATCACATTTATCATCAACTCTTTTTCCTTATTTTAAAGAACAGTTATATATAATTCCATTTCATCAGGGATTGGGTTGGTACCCTCATCATCACTTGCCACATCACCACAGTCCCCATCAAATGAATTAGTAGAATTATCATAAAGGGTTAGATTTGTGACTTATTGGGATTTCATATTTTCCATGAATAATTTCTTAAACATTGGAACATTATAAAAGAAACCTATTATTTTCCTACTATCATCAATATCTTATTTTGAATTATTAGACATAGAATATCTACTGTTAACACTCCACGTGTATAAACCTATTAGACTTTTCTTATCTCTTATATTATAGTATTTATATGAATATTTTCAGTTTTGTTTTCAACATAATTAAATATTTCAATACATGACAGGTATTAATGAATTCATAATGGATTTTTTATATTCAATATTTCATTTCGTTCTTTTTTATCTATAACCCTTTGACTGCCTTTCTAGAAAATTTTCCAAATATACTGATAAATTTATCTACTTTTTTATAATATCCTCTACTAAAATTAACAAAAATATGAGAAATAAAGGTTTTTGAATCTTTATTATAGAATCTTGAATTTAGTGCTTCAGATGTAGAGGAAAAAGAAATCCATTCTTTTTCATTTCCTTATCAGCATCTATTCGCAAAAACCTATTATATTTGATTACAATTATGATTAGATCATCTATGATTAGCATAGTGATATGAATCATTTAATCAATGACTATTATTTTATAATCCCAATTCATTATAAATATATCAACAAATATTTACATAAAGTTTTTGTCTCATATATTTTTCTCCTAAAGGGATTGAAAGTAATAAAAAATAGTCATTAATCATTGATTCATTTGTGCTACATTCTAACCCAATAAGAAATTAAATTCTTGATAATAAGTTCTGAGAATATATATATTACCTATTAGAACTTTTATGTCATGAAATTAATTACATATAATTTATTAAATATTCCATGTATAGTTCAACACAAAAAAATTTCTATATAAATTCATTTAAATGAAAGATAACAACATATTACAAAGTCAAATATTTAACCAAACCTAATTTTTCTATTCTCTTAAAAAGAACTAATTTCAATCCCTTGAAACTTATAAATATAAAATAGTATAATAAAATTGATTGCACCGGTATTGAAATCAAATATTTTGATAAAATATCTCAAATATCGATAATCAGTACTATTGTAAAAATGAGGATTGTCTATATTAATATTATTCCAAATACCATTGTTCCTAACACCTTCCATTATAAAAAATATATTTTTATCCAAAACAAGATATTGTATAGAAATTTATAATTGAAATTCGATAAAAAAATTAGGGCATTCATAGTATCAAAAATAGATTCAAACCATGATACCAAATATTGACTCTAATAAGAATGCTTATAAACTAAAATAGGGTGGTGAAATTTAGATTAAGATGAAACTATAATTTTTTCATCCACTGCATCTTAAAACACTCCAAAACATGATATTCTAACAAATTCTTATTAAACTAATTTTAAATGGTATTCTCTTAGTGGAAACTAAACCTATCATAAGCTAATCAAAATCCCATAAATGTATAAATACAATAGAAATAAGAAAAAACATAAGGTTATATTCAAATTAGAGATATTAAAAACACATCGTATTGATAAAATAATCAACTACCACTTAAAGGATATTATTATACTAAAATTTTAACTAATGTATAAAGAGAATCTTTAAACATTATTTGAGGTTCCATTGAGTTTAAAACATTAAAAATGTTATTAATTTCTATCCAATTAAGGCGGTCAACTAAAAGCATACTAGAATATTTATTTTTTATTCCACACCCAATGTCCATCAATATAAACCAATGAAAGGGTTTTAGTTTCATATCCTTAGACACACTATCTTTCAAACCTGATATCCCTTGATTGGATGATAGGAAACAATGATATATTCTTTATGGAAGCCTTCGATCTTAATTTATTAGAATCATACAAATTTAAACGGTAAATATATGATATTTACAATGAATTCCTATAGTTATATGTTTCACTAAAATAAATAAAAATGAAAGATAAAAATAAGCAGGATCTCTAAACAAGTAGTAGTTTGACAACATAAAAAATTTAATATCTATTACTCTTGATTTCTCCAAGAAATGTTCTTATGATATTTTAAACTAGAATCAAATTCGTAAGAATACCCCCATTGGTAATAATATGTATTCCTTAAGATTAGATTTCAATACATTACAAGAAAGTTCATTATTATATAATGAACACATTATATATTTATATTTTCTAAGGATGTTTTTCTAGTACCACTATAGTACTTGTAAATATGGTGAATATAGTCTAGAATAAAAGAATAGTTATTCTGATTTCACTGATAAATTATTTTATAAAAAATTTTTAAAAAATATTCTACATTTGGAAAAAATTAAAAAAAACATCAACTTAACATTTCGTATAGAATTAGGGCAATTTAACATTCAAAAATAAAGACAAAGTGAGATTGTGATTGAAAAAAAATTATTTATAAAAAATTTCAAGTTGGAATGTAGGGCTCACTTATTTAAACTTAATGCATGATATTTTATTCAACCTCATCAAATATAGACCTAATTATTCCATTATAAACCCATCAGCTCCCATCAACCTCCTCTTTTATTAGTTATTTCCATCTATATCATTAATGAAAAATGAAACAATTTTTATACTTTATTTTATATTATCTTTTTCTTCATAATTTATTCTATTTTTCAATAGAAATTTCATCAGAAGAAAATTTCACACCAATCAAAATTATATTATATAATTTTCTCATGAAACTAATTTTAATTACTTTAAAATTATCATGGTTTGAGTTAGATTATTCATCAAAATTTACATGATAAAACCCATTATGATAATATTATCTTCCAAAATAACACATGAATCACATAATCTCAGTGTAATTCATCTCTGAATCCAAACCAAACAATCCAATGAAAAATATACATCCTCTCATATAGGGAATTATCACTAGTCAGTTCAATGTATCACCAATTTCTATGATGAAGCTCAATAGAAAATACAATGCAATTAAACCAAATAATTTTGGATGGGAATGATAAATTGGGTGGTAATGTGTCTTTAACACATGGTAGTTTATGGATGATATTAGTATAAAAATAACTTCATACAAAGGGTAAGAATCATGATTTTAAACTCAAAATAAAAAAATTACCTCAATTAAACCAACTTGGTTAAAATAATCATCATTCATTGACAATATTAATAGGAAATTTTAATAAGTGGTGTATACCATGTTCTCTCAATAATGAGGGAATTTGAAATAATATGAAAAACTAAACAGAGAAATCCTCTCATAAATATAATTCTGATTTTGGTTAGCTAACTAATACGTAAAAACAATATAATTCATAAATCAACATAAAATTCATAGTATTACATTAGATGCGAAATTTAACATAGAAATAATTTTACATTTAAAATAAAAAAATGAACATGTAATTAATTTAAAATTATTTGATATTAGAAATATCCCTTTAATTTTCATGGTTATTATAAAATGTAAAATTATAAAATAACTTTAACCAAGAAAAATTCTTAAATATCATTGATTCTATGGGAAACTAATCAATACAAGCCCATAAATATTCCCCAAAACGTAATTCCAAAAAATTTCTACACTATTCTAAATCAATATCTGGATGTTAACTAATGATTTATTAGTAGAAAACAAGAAGAAAAGTTATTAAAAATTAATAATTCATCTATAAAATCTTATAATAAAAGTCTTAGAGTTAATGTGGGACATTTGGGTTTTCCTAAATTGAAATTTCATGGAAATACTAAAATAAAAAAGGTCAACACATAGATTGGAAAATGGTAAAAGAAAATGAATGTCAGGGTTAATTTAGAATACCCAAAAAATTATTTATTTAACTAATTAATTTATGTAAATAATAATATAATGATTTTAAAATAAAAAGGAAATAAAAAAGTAAATGAAATAAGTGACAAAAAATTATGAATCCTTAGGAGAACACTAGAAATCATCCTAATCAAAATAATCCTGAAATATAGCACAAGGTTCATCATTATAACATTGAGTGGTTTTTTTCTCATAGGGTTTTAGGAGAGAGGGAAAATTCTAAGGATCAATGTCCCACACTTGAGGTGTAGTTACCCTAACCTACTTGGGCTATGGAATAGTAACCTCTTGGATTGGAATGTTCACAATATTGAGTGATGGAGGTATAGACCAAAAAGACAGATCTCAATGTACATGGTCAAGGATGAGGTTTCATCCCTATTTGATGGTTGGATACCTCGTATGCTTTGTGCGCTAATATTTTAGATGGATTAATCAATAGAAACTTGTATAGTCACATATTTTTGCTGAAAATAAATATTATGTTCTCCCTTCTATTGTGTAACCTATTAAACCAAGGTTTTTTTCCCCTATAGGTATTTGTGACATGGACCAAACCAGAATCCTACTGGTGTGTTCCTTTTAGCAATATGCATGTCCAATATTTGGGCATTATGAGGTTCACAGATAAATGATAATAAGGGAGTGACTACCTCTATGTTATGATTCCTTTTCCAAGGGAAAGAGTGAGTTATTCCCTTATAGTAAAATCATTAGTTGTGGGATACTCCAAACTAGATATTATCAGGAAATCCTAGAGAGTGACTGTGGATAGAAACAAGACCCTTACATACTATCAAAGATGAGGGAATTCTCAAAAACACCATGGGTAATTCTGAGGGTGAGTTTTTTTTGAAAATATGGTTGTTTGAGGTTCCCCTTAATAATTTGTGACATGTCATTCAGGGACCTCTTATAGGTGGGTTCTTTTACAAGGACATGATACCCTTATTTATGAATGTATTCATTAACAAATTATTGAAAATAATGGTGTGAATTTCACTCTATAATGAGTGATTTTACCGTGGAGAGAGGGTGAGATGACCATGGGGGGAAACTATGAGGGGTGAGATTCCCTAAATTAGAATGTATCATGAAAAAAGGATAAGCACTGGGGGATGAGAACATTAACTGTACCTAAAGTGCACATTAGATCTTGATTGTTATTATTGGAAATAAATAACATCAATATGTTTTTTGTTATTGTTCATGGTATTTATTCAGATTAGGTGATGTAATGAGTATCTATCCAATAATTCAGAGGCTTCCCTTTCACTCATGGGAAAATAAAAAATACATGTTATCCATTAAATATGTAATGGTAGTGTCATATTTTGGAAGAAAAGATATTTGGAGAGCCAACTAGTTGGTGAGCATCCCCCAATATCATAAGATTCATAGAGTTGATCTTTATTTAAGGGAAATTTTATTACCAGGTTGAAACGTGTTATCTATTATATTTTATAAGAGTGAATAGTAAGATTCAATTAACATATTTAAGAGTCATTACTAATGGATTGAAAATAAAATGAATGGAGATATTGATGACCCATAGTGTTAGAGAAACTATCTATTGAATATAATACAAGGAAGATACTGAAAATACTTATTAATGTCCTATGGATGAATGTTTGGAAGGATAAAGTGAATTTTATGTTTTCAGAAAGATTAAACATTCACGAGAATACTCTATGTTGAGTTTATATATTTCAGGAGGCTTTGACCGTGAGATAATGTACATTAAAATTTCTCTATTAATTCTAAAGGTAAATCAAATTCAATTTAGTTTATTTTAGATGATTAGATATGGATCAAATATATTTTCATGATATCCATAGATATTTCACATGAAAAAATTATTTTGGTGTTTGATGAAGAAAATCACCAAGTATAGGTTTGTATGGGCCATTCAATGGTATTTTAAGAATGATTTTGTTTCAATATAGACATCATTTAATCTTTATAGGTAGATTTATATTATGTGTATGAGTCAATCAAAAAATAGAGAAAAGGAATGTTATTATAAGTATAATTCAAGATTTGGGTAAGTATCAATATTGTCGTGTGCAAGGATCATCTATCATTCATGTAACACGACTCATGACTTGTGTATGTATAATGGTAAATCTATGTAAAAATATGCTGATTTTCATAAGAATAAATCCCAATGCATATAAATATTTTCAATATTTTTAAAAATGATTTGGATCTATACAGGGATGACGGCTAGTTTGTGAAATCATCAAAATATAGTAGAAATTTAGTGAATTGTATATAATGAAATATATTATTTACAAAAAGAAATAATGAAGAGAAATTTGATTGGGATGATGCCTCGAAAAATTTAAATGGATAAAAATTCAAAATTAAATGCAATACAAGATAAAAAATGTGCAGTAGATCTTTAGGGATTAATTGAATATGATCAATGGAATATAAGATGAATGGAAATCATTATTATATTAATTTAGTGGTTTTCAAATAGAATATATGAAATTCATAAATCAGTGATTATAGCATAATTAATTCATAAAATATTGGTGATGATCTCAAGTAATTGAAAATTTATAAATTATATGATTTAAGTTGAATGGAATCATAAGGTCATTTGACCTTCTTTTTGAGTATTACAAATTCATGAATGGAATCTGTACATGTTTTTACTGAATCTATCAAACATAAATATACTGAGAATAAATGAAATTATGAAATAATTCATTATATAAATACAACCATAGTGACTGATGTTTTATAGATTTCTTAGGAAGATGATAAATACTATAAAATATTAGATCCTTCATGAAGTATCTATAAGAGATGTGTTTTCCTAAGAGAAATGATAAATTTTATAAGTTAAAAAGGTATTATTGGTATTATGGTTGAGACAAGCCATTTAGACAAAAAAGTAATATCCTTGATTGTGGGATATACCCACATACACAAATGTTAAGTAATAGTGTATGTAGATAGATAATGTAAAACGTTGATGGTGTTTTATATATTTTAAATATAGAAAAACATTTTTTATAGTGATCTATGTATAAAAGGAAAAATTATAGATATACAGAGAGAGATATATAGTGTGTCTGTGTGTGTGTTTTTTAAGTGTATAGAAACAAGAGACTATGTGAAGTGAAGAACAAGTGAGTCTCCTAAGACTGAATAAGAAGAATGTGGATCTTATACTAAAATGATTGGAAAATCACATTGGTTACAAAGATTAAGAAGGAAGAGGTTCCAATCACATTTAGTGTTGATGATGTAATGAGAAGATGAAGAAATGAAAAATTTATTGAGATATTGATACACAAAATTATTTAACATCTATTTATAGATACTTTATGATATTAGAGAGATGTTAGATTCAATATGATTATGAAATATCATGTTTTAGGTGATAAATAATGAAGATTGTTTTTATATATTATCTTTAACCATAATCTACAAAACAAAAACTGGGTTATAGGATGTTCAATTTCTTATCTATTATAATTTAAAGACTATATTGGGAAGATGATGGAGATCTATTATTTGGAACCAATGAAATACTTATACTGAAATGATATCAACATCATTAGGAGATGAAATAAAAAAATTATATATATATCTATATTGTGAATAATAATAAAACAAGGGAGGCTTTAGGTTTATAAAAATATCATAGTATGAATCTATGACTAAATTTGAGTCCTATTATGAGAATTCCTATGAAAATCTATGAATCATACAACATAGGGTAATTTTGTGTTGGTTTATGAATAACTAGTGCAATAAATTGGGTTTATAGTGATTAAATAGAATCTATGATATGGGAAAATAACCAAACATGATAAAGATTAGGTTTCCCATCAAGGGGTCTAACCTTGTAAAAATAAATTTTACCATCTTTACATTTATTACAGGAATTTCATATAGTTTAAAATTTAATGTTAAAACCGAAAATTATCTACATGTTTTAAATATCAATAGTGGTTCATAACCCAAGGTGGTTTATGTTTTAAGGAAAATTTTTATTTTGGTAAAATAATAGACCACACGTGATTTATCCCACATAACAAGTGTCATCACATATCCTGTAGGTAATTTTAACTATTATCATAAAAAAGGTTTTATAGGATTCGATCCAATATTTACTTGAAATGTATTTTGATATGAATTATAGAATGGAAAGATTTGAGTTATTTAGGGAAAATCCTCATATGGAAGAACCCATATCTATTATGATAATATAGAATATAATGTATATTACTTGACATTTTAAGTAGGAAAGGAATATAGAAATTAAGTTGCATAAAACCTGTATAATGATAAACTATTAACAAGAATATGAATTTAGTCATTATGATAAATCTATAGAAGAATATAATGGATATTATTCCTCAAATGAAAATGTTTGATTTGTAAATAACATTATTTTAGTGATAAATCACATTGTGGATTATATTATGATGTAAGTGGTTATCTAAATAGATATATTGATGAATTTTTTTATATAAAGTCTCATATATCAAGAGACTACAAAATGAAAAAACATAGTGGGAAAATAAAGATGATGTTATGGAATATGCATTGGCTAAAAAAGTTTGAATATGAAGAACCCTCACAAAACGTGTGAGAAAAATGGATAAATCTATATAAAATTTTAAAAAAATAAATTCTTATGAGAATTAAAAATTGAATAGGTGTTAATATTATAAATAATTGTTTACATATTTTTGTACAGAGGTTGTTATTGAATTATGAAGGATACATAAATGCACAATGAATACCAGAGATCCAAAGTTAGATATAAAAGTAGATATATTAAAGGAGATTAATAGTTCAATATAATTAATGTAGTATTTGAATGATGAATAATTTCGAAAGATGAAAAATTATTGGTGAGGAAGGATTAAATCATTTTATATGGTGAAATAATCCATCAACGTGAATCATCTAGATTTGGAGTAAAATTTTAAGAATCTAAAAGTTACCCAACCTAAAATACCCCATGATACTAAATGGAAGAGTGTGGACACACATGTTTTTGAGTTGTATTTTCAATTAAAATGGTACTCATACTGATTTCCAATAGAGATTTATTTAATATAGAAATGTTTTTACCTTATACTCATTGAAGAAAGTGTCCCACTATCCTGAAAAATATAATTTAACTAAATATGTTTTGAAAAATAGTATACAATAGAAGATAAAATCTATAAAAAAATTCAGTAATTAAAAAGGATGTGAAAACCACTAATATATAAAATGTTTTGTTGAGTGACAAAAATAATATTATCCTCCAAAATATATCACAAAAAATAGGGGTTTCAACTAAAAATAACTTGGAGTATAATATTAGATAAGATGAAATATTGTTACAAAAGATAATAGAAATATATTTTCTACAAGGTGTTGGTTCAATTTTTGGTTTGGACAAATAGATAAAAATTTCTATAAAAACATTGTATTTTATTCAATTGATGCTCCATATCCATAAGGGTTAGCCAGAGATACAATTATAATCTATGATAATATAGTATAATTGCTAACCTTGGGATAGGTCATAATGAATCAATATTTCCCTTCCCAGTGACTATAATAAAACATGTATATCTTTTTTATAAATTAATATTAGTAAAAAACCTAAAAATATAAATGATAACATAGTTGATATTGTATGGTATGAGAACATGATAAACATAGGAAACAAAATCTAGAAAAATAGGGAATAGAGATTGTAAGAAACATGTCAAGATCTATGTTGATCTACTCTCAACTACCTATCATGGATATATTGAAACAAAAAATCAACATCATCAACATAACTAAGTATATCGTAAATGGATCAAAAACACACCACACTACACCAAAATGTTGACTAATCATACAGAAAATGACTTCTAGAACCTAAGAGCAGTACCAAAGTAATAAATTCAATAAATCAAACCACCTACCATAGAATATCTCATAGGTGGAGGTGATCATAATGAGATCATCCAACACACAAACACTACTATAAATTGATGTTATGTATTATAAGAGAATATGGGGGAATTTATCAAGGGATAATAAGAAGAAAACATGTTTTTAAAGTATATATGATACATATTATATAGATCTAAGAAAAATATAAACATTCACTTCATTCAATTACATGAATAATAATTTCATCCAACAAATAGATGAAAAAATTGAAGAACTTATGTTTTATTGTCTTTCAAAACTACATATATAAGAAAACAATGGGAAAATTTCTCAACAATTTAACCACACTATAATAATTTATAAACATCTCATAAGTTATCTCCTCTTCCTAACTTAGGGAAGGTAAATATATGGATTGGGTGATCTCAAATATTTAGTTTGAAAAAATTATATACATTTTATCAAGGGATTAATCATAATCATATGAGGAAAAAATAGAATGCATTAAATATACTATTAAAAGATCATTTAACAATAAGAGTTAACTAGAAGTCACGATATAATGAAATTTAATCTCAAATGAACTATCACACACCTTTGAAAATTATGTGGAATCATGAGACAATAATCATGAGTCAAGGAAAAAAATCAATGGAATATGATTATAAATAATAGTGTTCCATAAGAATAATAAGATAAATAATATATTAAGGATACCCATTAAGACCTTCATCAAATTTTAGTATTGGGATAAACACTCATGTTTTTTATTGGGCTTGGGATAATCATCTCATGTATGTATAGGATTAGGATAAAACCTACCCTTTACCACTTTGGTTTTGGATAAATTCTCTCATGTACCCCTTGACTTTGGATAAATCCTCCGATGTACACTTTGTTTTGGGATAAATCATCTCATTTACGCTCTATCTTGGTAAAAATTCTCTCATGTACCCCTTTTTATTTCCATGTTTTGGGATAAATCCTCCCAAATAAAACTTTTTATTGGGATAAATATTTAGGTGTTCCCTTTTTCATGGGATACATCTTCCAATATACCCATATGAGATCATGAGATACAATCTTTTCTAATGCATTGAAGGGTAATATATAACCCTACCCATCATCATCAATACAAATTTTTTCCAATGTAAAGATTTCATTCATCATAACATAAATAAACCATGGAAAGAAAAAAGTTTTTGCAACATTTCTAGATGGTATCATGAAAATTTTCCTCAAGACTGTAAATGAGTAACCCCAAAAATTAAATTACTCCAAAATCATATTTAATTAAAAAATTTTTAGGTGGTTAATGAAAAATTAAATAGAAGTAAATATGATGTTTAGTGATAAATATAAAAATAGAGAAGAATAAAATGAAGTGTTTTTATAAAATATATTAATCATAATAGTAAAATTTGAGTTACAGATCACATTCAAAAGTCACCTTGGAAATGGTGTCATAAATATTTTGAAAAGACCATTCATTTAATATGAATAAAAAATATTTGAACCAAGAAAATGAAATCAAGATTAAAAAAAGATAATGTTAAAAAAATTAATTTTTAATAAATACATTTTTTTAAAAATCATTGAAAATGATAAAAAAACATTCATAAAGGCGAATTGAAAACTTTTTGAAAACTTTTACTTCTAAAATGAATCTTCAATAATCGTGCCTCAAAAAATACATAATTGTATAAAAAATAGGATACGAATCCTTTTAAAAAGTATAATTTTTTAAAACTAAACATTATAATTAATCCTTCAAATGGACTAATCGTCATCCAAAATAAATGTAAATTGGAAGATAAAAAAATTTATTTTGAAAGGGTGGGAATGATTTGAATATTTTGAAATTCCATTATTGAAAACTAGAAAAATAAAAAGATGTAGTAAAACAAAAACTTTAATAGGTGAAGGGAAATATTATTTTCACATGAGTAAATTGATATTTTGGATTCAAATAAGAATTAAAAATAATTTTTGGTAATAATGATCATGGAAATTGGGGGAAACCCATATTTAAAGGATATGATATTTTATTCTAAAAATGTTTCACTTTTTTGAGAAATAAATTCATTGATACATCATATTTGAGATAAAAATAATAATTTTCCTCTTATATAAAATATTATATATCTTGTGAAATAGAAGGAATTAGAATTTATCAAATAGATAAGAATTATTATCAAGGAATAACATTTTATCTCAATGAAAATAAATTTTTATTCACCAAATACCTTATAGATGTAATAATTCTGGAAGTAAGGGACATTTAGAAAGAGGTTATGTGGTGAAAATAAAAAAACTCAAAAGAATAATAGAAATTACTACAAAAATAAATTACAAAGGGATAATATAACCAAAATATACAAAATATTTTCAATAAGAACAATCATAACTCAATGAATGAGAATTGAGTTTCCCAAAACACATATTGTAATTGTAACATATTAATAAGATGTCTAGAATGAATTTGATCATAAAGTATAATTAATTTATAGGTATTCATTAATATTTTTGGAAATAAGTTATTGAATACACTATATAAATGAAATGATGGTGTGAAATATCAAACATGACTCATGGATTGTAAAATAAGACAAAGAATTCCTTTCTTGAATTCCTGCATAGTTGATTGCCGTTTAACCTCAGTTTTAAAAAATCTTAATCATCTCAATCAATGATTTACGAAAGATATTCTTGTGTATAACCTTTTATGATTTTTTTAAATAACCCTAACATGTATATTAGATAGCTATTATATATTGTTCGTATCAAGTGTGAGTAATATTGATCATTCTGAAATAGTTTCATAATAATGTTTTTTTATTGTTTTACTAGAGATCATCATTCCCTTAATATAAAAAATAATGAAAATGAACGTTATAATTCTTTATAATGTTGTAATTTCATTATATGGATAAATTGTTTATTATATTTAAAGAATAACTTGGTGATATTCATGTTTCAATGATTCATTATTATTGAACGTTGTTTTATAAAATAATGGGTTCCATTTTTATATTAAAATTCTAGGAACAAAAAATATATTATTTAATTATTTAAAACATATATTAATTGCAAATAAATTACTATAGAAATCCATGATATAAATTTATATCATTTTCCAAGTAGGTTTTTAAACAAACCTAAATAAGAACCTACCAAAATTTACGGTTGATAATAAAGTGATTTTATTGAAATATTATTATAAGATAAGCATAATGATCTTTTTAGAATTAATTATTTTGTTTAATCTTAATTATAATTATTTATAAGAATAATATAACCTATAAAATTGATTATATAAAACAAATAAATCATTATTTTATCTTAGAATTCTTTTTTAGAAGGATGAAATCACCATATTTTTTTTAATTTATTGTCTAATTTATCTTTACAGAACATTAACAATTTCAAGAACATCATATTTATCAACTTAAACAAATATAATAACCCCCCATGAAGGGTGGTAAAGGAAATAATAATTTAAATAATTTTTTTTCATTGAGGTGATAGTCCATATATATACATATATGATAATTTAATTTTTCATATTAGAACAACCCCTTTAAGGTACTAAAGGAAAATGAAACAAGTTGAGTCATGGAGGAAGTAGTGTACACAATGAACAAATTATCGGTTTTTTCTCAATACGAAAGGAAGAATGTATAAATTTTATACCATAATTATAACACCACAACATTATAATAATGATTATGATGGTATAATTTTAAGATGGTGAAATGGAATTAGATAGAGAAGAAATGTATAGAGAGAAATATAAATGATAAAGGAGTGGTTAGAAACTTATTCCAAAAATTATGAATTATATTCTTTTTTAAGGGGGTTAATCCTTTGAGGTATGGTCTTTTGAGAGGATCATAACATCTTGAGGGAGAATAAGAATGTTGAGTATCGATTTTGTATGAACTATGGGTGTTGTGGTGTAAGGGCAAGTGGGGAGTGTAGTTCCACTCTTATAATTGAAATAGGATTTCATTTTGTAATTACCCAAAAATATTTTAATAATGGGAAAATAATGCAATAATATTTAGGGGATGGATAAGGGAAATCATGGCCTAAAACACCCATTCCGACATCTTCCTTAATATTGTTTTTGGTCTTTCTCACTTGGTTAAAACCTTTATACCCAATTTAAAAGTTGTACAGAGATAAACAGTTTTTAAACAAGTAATTTATCATTTATGATTAATAATAAAATTGGCCCTTATAGTATAATTGGGAAATATTGATTCATATTTTTAATTAATTTTTTATATTACTTTTATAAAAGTGATATAAATATATTTTAAAATAAAAAATGTAATTTGTACAATTTTTTTAAAATATAACTTAAGAAAAAAAATTGTGAATATGTTTATGTAAATTAAAAAAATATAAAATATAAATTCTTATATAAAATATAAATTTGGTATTATAAAAATTCTATATTAATTATCGATTCATACTTATATAATAAAAAATTTATAAAAGTCATGTTATTTGTAAAAAATGATATTTTTTAGTATTCACCTAATAATTAAACATTTTTAGAAAAATCTAATGATTTATCATAAACTAATATTTATTTGTGAATTTAAAAAAATTATTTCCTTTTTTAAAAATAAAATTCAAATATTTGTAAAAAAAATTCTAGGTGAATATATAAAAACATTTCTTATTAAAAACATTCTTTTAAAACATTATTATTTGAGAATAAAAAAACCATTTGTATATTAAATCACATTATATATATACCATTTTAATGAAAGAATTTTTAATTTGTTAGTATCTTGTTATTTAAAAGGGGGTTTATCATTATTAAAATTTCTTATTAAATAAAATCTCATTGTTCATTTTAATTTGGTGTTGCTTGTGGAGAATGATATTGAACAAAGTATTTATGTAAGGGGATATACTCTAAAATCTTGGGGTGTTATATTATCACACTAAATAATAAATTGCATCCCCCAATTTGTAATAGTCACATACTAATGAATCTAACTAAGGGTATCTTAGAGTTTCAAATAGATAACACTATAATTTCAATATCATTATCAAAAATCAGAGAAAATATATATCAATTTTCTTCAAAATGGGGAAATCCTAATATTGAGTTTTTCTATAATAATTTGACCTAAATATATTTCAATATTACCTATTATAACTCCTGTAATGGAATTAGTTTTTTGAAGATATATTATTATCATCATTTTATGGATAAATGATCATATTTTGGTTTGAAATATAAATGTGATTTATCTATTTTTTTGATTACTATAAATTTTATGTGGATATTTTATAATACATTTCAAAACGCACATCAAATTAATCCTAATGGTGGATAATAAGATTTTCATTAATAATAATTCCAAAACCTAAATTTACTATAAAATAATAATATAAGATAGTATCATGACATTTGGGTATTGATTTTTATGTCCTAAGAAAACATCTTAGGAATACAACAATGTCTAGAACATTACTCTAATTGGATATCCACAAACCCAGAATGTAGGGTGAGTATAAATTTTACGATTATTTTCATGACTTACATTCATCAGTATAGATATCATGGGTTTTTCATTGTTTTGTTGTTTAGGCAGTTGTAGATGTTTGTCATCCTTGTTAGCTACTGGGTTAAAAATCATTTTCCATAATTTCCAAACTCAATAAATTTTAGGCCTTATAAATTATTCACCTCCATTTCATTGATGATATTATTCTTCTGAGCTCAACAATCTAGGGTTAGATGATTAATCCTTCCATAATTGAAACATTTTATTATTCCTATAAAACATTTCATTCGGTGATTCTTCCCATATTTTTTACTTATAGGACATTGAATATTTATTTCATTGTCATCTTCCCATATTTTTTACTTATAGGACATTGAATATTTATTTCATTGTCATCTTTATCACCTGATATTATATAAAATTCTATCATTCTCTTCATGGTGTGTTCAGATGTCTAGAGTGACTTAAGTTTTTAATCATAATTTATACTTGTTGGGTGGACATGGCTGTAATATTTTTAACACTATCATTTGTAACATTTTTGTTGCTCATTTGTAAAATTACTGCATTTTACATAATATCTATTATTAACATGATTCACCCTAGCACCAACAATTTCCGAAACAAAATAAATTTTATCTTGATTAATGAAAAAACATAAAGATAATAAAATTATTATGTTTTCATAACATATAAAAAATCAACCTTAAAATATATTATACTTTTAAATAAATTTATTAGATTTATATTCAAAATAATCCACACTTATTTTAATCTTGGTTTATTTATGTTGGATTCTCTTATATTTCATAACCTAACCAATTAACATAATAAAAAATTCAAAATGGATTGTAAAGAAAATATGATTAACCAATGCATATTAATTTTGTGTCTATATTTATGTGTGTATTATTAAGCATGATCATCATGCACTATAGTGAAGATTGAGTCAATGGACAACCATCATTGTTTGGGTGGTTACCCCATGGTGCATATATTCCACAACCACATCCATATTCTATTATATAGTTAAGGATGTTAGTGTAAGTGGAATCACATAATCTGTTTTGTAATAAATCTTTGTTATATTTTCCAATACATATACTTATCCTTTAGTCTTATCCCTAGGGCTTTCATTAATGTTCTATTATCCTACTCCATAAACTAACTATAAAAATAATTAAAAATATCAAAACCATCCTATAACACCATGTAAGACCATGAGTGTATATGAATTATTATTATTTTTTTTAAATTAAATTTATTTATAGCTTTTATTTCACACAACATCAAGTTAAGCATGAAGTACATGCAACAATTGGTTAGATTATTTTTCACACAACATTGAGTTTTAATAAAATATTGAAATATTATTAATATAGTTATTTAAAAATGTCTGTTATAACCTAGACAACTTGAATAGTAATAAATAATTCTAAAATTTAAATTAAATTCGTTTTATATAAATAAAACATATTGATAATGAAATACATAACTTTTTTAAAGTTTATATAGATTTAAAAAATAATATTTTCTCAAAAAATGATTATTATGTATTTTTGAGAACAATAATAAAATTAATTTCGGAAACTATTATAAAATTAATTTGATAAAATAGAATTAACTTTGAAATCATAAATTCAAAATTGGATAAGTGTGATTTTTTATATTTTTCCGTAAAGATTCATTTTTTGGTGAATAGTGAAAAATACTGAATTTTAATTGAAAACAACATTTTCATTTAATTTCTTTTTAAAGATAAATTATATTTTAAATTAATTTAAAGTAAAATTAGCTCAATTATACATCCATTATTCTAATTTAGTCTATTTTTATAATATTTATTTTAAATCTTGATATAAAAACTTGTAAAACCTGCTAAATTTTCTCTTTGAAACCCTGTTTTCTCATCACGTATAGAAGATTAATTTAAAATTAATCATTTAAACTTATTTGAAAAGTGTATTTAAATATATATTATATATCTGGAATTAGAATAATTTATATTTTATAATATGTTCAAATTAATTTTTTAACAGAATGAATAGTAAATTTAATAAAAATTATATACCACGGTTAAGGTAAAAATTGATTTACTAGGAGTTAAACTAAAAAATAAGGGTTAAAATGAAAAAATACATGTCCAACACCCATTTTATGTCCATATTTATACCTTTTAACTTATATGATCTTCAATAATCCATTATTTATCTCTGTGACATGTTGGAATCATTATTTGTATGTACGGAAGGCTACCACATCACGAAGCGATGTCATTTATTTTTTATAATAACCCATTTAAAGTATGGTTATAATGATACATTTATTATTTATATATGTTATTTATTATTTTATTATTATTTAGGAATTATTATATCACACATACATTCATTATCTGAATTTTTTGGGAATATAATAACACCGCTCGTGTTTACGGTGAACTACCATCTCTAGAAGCGTTGTGATTTGTTCACACTTTAAATGGAATATATTAAGGATGGGTTTAATAAAAATATGTGGAATATATGACATAAATATTATTCTATTCTAATAATATATACCATTTACACTTATTTCTTTCAATGTTATAAGAAAATGGAAACAACGTTCATGTGTATGTACGTCCTACCATCTCCATGAACGATGAATTTAAATTTCTGTCTCTAAATATCATGGATAACTCTAAATTCATATATATTTAATATATATGATATTTATTTCATGGATAAAATTTTTTGGATTATTAAACCAATGTATAAGTAATAGGAACAGAAAACAACCATTCAAAACATATGCAAAAAATAAAGTGTTTATTGCCCAAAATGTGACTTTAACATGGAATTGTTAACAAATGGGTAATAAAAGGGCATAAGAAAATAATACATGGAATTATATATATGAATATTGGTTTTAATATATTTATAATAAAATTATTTTTATTTTATAGATTTTTTTAATTTGAAATAAGAAATTCAAGACTTAAGGTAAGATATTTTTGTCTCAATTTGACTTTTTTGAGACTTATGTTATATTATGCACCTGTATTCTTTCATTAGGTGTATATAAAAACCATTTTAAATGTAATATTCTGAAAAAATTTACCCTTATTAAATTTAAATTTTCATTATATATTATTTTTTCATGGGGGTTATGATTCATATCTATCATAGTGATAGTGATTTTATGTTACAATCCATTCATTCATCAGAATTGTTTATGATTTTGTTTTTGGATGATAAACTATTATGATCCATACCTCAAGAAACTCATAAATTTTCTTCTCATATGGATAATCAATATGTTTTCATGAAATATTACTATTTTACAATCTTTTTTAACTAAAATAATTGAAAAATTGTTTTACAAAAATACTACTTCATTTCTATTTTTGATTGGAAATCAATTTTCTTCCAATACCATGTTTTCTAAATTTTTCTTAAAAAATATTTTATTATTATATAAATATTATTAAATATATTATTACCAATTTTTTACTTTTCATAAATATCTTTTTAAAGTAATATCCAAGTCATTTTCCAACTAATTCATGTTTGGATTTTACCGAAAATGTGAATGGAATCTTTGTTTTAACATATACAGCATGAATGATACTTCCTGGCATCATGAAAATTATTTTATTTAAAGATTTATTTATAATTTTTCAAGTTTTTATTCAAATAAAAATATTTTAGAAATGTTTAATATATTAATAACATTCAAATCAGATAAGATATTTTACTCAAGAAATGTTTTAAATGATCGTTAAATATCATTTCCATATAATATTACATACATTGTTGTAACCTATGATTTACAAAGGATGTGATCCAAGGATACCATTCATATTATTTATTTGAATGGGTTATTTTTATGATGGTATTATATTTATGAAAACAATTTCTTTTATATTTTTCATAACATGATAGATGTCTTTTGAAATCTACTTCATTTTTCATGGGTAAAGATAAAATAAAATGATGAAATGACTATAAAACCTACATAATTTCTATTGTTTATGATATGATATAATTGTTATCAAAGCCATTTCATTTCATAGATTTTTATTTGGTGAATGTTTTATTATCGTATTTCACACACATATATATTTTTCATTATAAGATGGGAGAGACTTATATCTCCCTCCAATGCATTGGGTAATGATTTACATTTATTGAGATAGATAGAACTAGAAGGGGGAGTGATCCCAATTAATTAAGGGAACTTTTATTTTATGATGTTATTAGAAGTGGACCTTGACTAGTTATATAGTTTGGTAAGTGAACCCATTCCACAATGATAAAATTCTCAATGGTTATGGTATAATAAGGAAATTATATTTTATGATATAAGTGTATACAAAAAATTCCATGTATTATGCCAATGTTAGGTTCACATGGATAGTGTTATTTGATTTACTTATGATTAATTTCTTATTAATAGACAAAATTTATGAAATAACCTATAATTATGATCTTTGATATGTAGGTTATGGTTTCCAAATTTTATTCCAATGTTCTCATACTCTTCATCTCATGTTAAGGTTATGCATCTCAGTTGTTTACCCAAAATAAGCATATGAGATCACTCTTTCTTATGTTTCCTTTCATTTGGTTATGACTAAAAGTATTATGTATGATATGTTTAAGATGTGTTCTAATTATGAAGTACATACTGGGAGACTATTTAGTCTACTAATATACTAGTTGTTCGTGTTTACATGTTTCTATATGCACTAAACTATTACATTTCCCAAGAATGTGTTTGTGTATTATATAGAATGCTCATAAAAAATTATTTAATATATATGTATGAAAATCATCGATTGATATAGTTGGTATTAAATGATTTTTTTAATTAACCATTGAAAACCGGAATGAGAAAACCTGATTGATATCCCTATGGTCAGGTATAAGGATAATAATAAGGATGAAACAAAGTATAGGAAAATATATTTCAATTTTTGAAATGGACTGAGTGAGTGATTTATAAGAAATTACAACCCATTAAAGATAAGAAATGTGGATGTGTCTCTAGAATATAGGTACCTAGAGGTTATAAATAAGAAAATAGAAAATTGAGATATACTCAATCATTGTCTGGTTCATGAAAATTGGACATGCTCCTCAACTGGTAGTCACTCCTAGGGCATACACATTGGAAATTCACCAAATACATATGAACCATAATGAATTATTTAAATAGACTATGACTATGAATGACATAATACAAATATAAACTATCATTGATTAAAAAATATGTCACATTTTATAAATCCTACATGATATTTTTCAGGACTTTGTGGTTCCCTACTATGATTATTGTTTCTTAAACTATGATTTTTAGTATTAGTTAGTGGATGGAACCTGAAGAAACTATATTAATGCTCAGTATGGTTGATAATGTAATGATTATCTTATTGAGAAACCAAAATTTATGAGATATGTAATGAAGAATATATAATTAATATGATCACACAACTTTCTCACGTTATGAATCAATATGTATTTCCAGATGAACGAAATAGGGAAAAATATTCTATTGAGTCCTTTATACAGAAACATCAACATTCCATATATGTATTTTCTAGTCCATTAGTTTCTGAGGAATTGAGCAGTACCACTGAAAATATAATTTCTATTTTATAGTGTTCAAAATACGACAAAGTCGTATTGGATGTCAACCATTTGGTAGGTGAATCATATCAATGGAATATTCTTATCAAGGATATGAGGAAATAAGTTTAAATTGAATCCATATATTGGGCTGAGTTCTAGATCTTACTTTAAATAAGAAATTTCCATATATTCCTCATATTAAGATGTAGAATGAGTTCCTTGAGTCAAATAAAATGATGATGAGTCCATTGGTACCTATGAAGAAAATTTTATAATACATTCAACGTATGATTCCAGTATTATCATAAAACCACAAAGTATGTTTTTTCGATTAATCATTGCCTTCAATCCAAATATTCAATGGGAATTATCCACAATATAATTCAGTATCAATGAAGAGTTTTTTGATTCCCCATCATTGTGGAAATGGATGTTGGTGTTAGGAATCAATCTTGTGGTTTGGATAAGAAGTGGAAAATGGAATTAAATGGAAAATCTAGTAACCATAGAGAGAATAATATGAGGTTTCCATTACGATCAATCTCTGGGAAGAAGCATGGGGAAATTTTATTAAGGGGATTAATAAATGTTTTTAAGTTTTTAAGGGATAATTTTCAAGAAATTGTTTATGGATGTAATTAGAAGAAGTTAGATAACGATATAAATATATAGAAAGTGAAAAAAATGAACAATCCAAACTCTAGTGTTTCAAATACAAGGAGTGTGGAAAATATGAAAACTAGTGCCCAAATCCAATGTTTACTGATGATGGATTGTGTTAGAAACCTTTTAATCCAATAGATAAAGTGAAATCTTATTCAATACATATTTATGATGAGATATTCGATAACGATGTGGTGGATGTTACACTTACCATACACTTTAGAACTATTAATGTATTATTTGTCTTTGAATCTACCCATTCGTTCATATCTAATGAATTTGATAAGGTTATCAAGATTCCATAGAAACGATTTGATGTATAATAAGTAACGAATATCTCTAATGATATGATAATCTCATCTCATGTATAATATTCCTCTTTGGTTTTCATTTTTGGTAATGTGTTTTCTAGAAATCATATCATTCTTAATTTGGTGGAATTTTATGTCATTTTTTGAATAGATTGGATTTCTCTAAATAAATCACACATCAATTATCGAGGAAGTAAAGTCATTATATACATTCCATACCAACCAATAATTTTCTAAAAATGTTATTAAAAGTATAAACATTTCATGGTGATTACATATATTGTATGGGTGTTAATTCTCATTTTCAAGGGGGTTTCATCTAAAGTGTTTGGGGAGAAACTAAGAATCAATGATATGCGTATTGTACATGAATTTGATTATGTATTTGTATATGAGTTTTATAGTATTCCACTAAAACAATATGTTGAGTTCTTGATAGAACTCATACCTAGTGCCACCCCAATTTAAAAGGATACCTATAGAATGTACCTAATTGGGATGAAGGACTTGAATAAAAAAACTCTGGGGAGACCTCATTAAGGTATTAATTCAGCAATGTGTCTCTCCTTGGGGTGAAACATTTTTTTTGTTAAAAATAAAGATGGATCAATCATAATCTACAATGATTATCAGGAGCTAAACAAAATCACAACGAATATCAAGTATCATTTTCCCCACATTAATGGTTTGTTTGATCAACTATAAGGAGCTCAATAATTTTCCAAGATTGACCTCCAATATAGATATCATTAATTAGGGGTCAAGAAGAAGGATATACAAATAATGTAATTCAATACAAGGAATAAAAACTATTAATATATAGCAATTCTATTCAGTCTTACTAATTCCCCTTATATATTCAAGGACATAATGAATAGTGTCTTTGGAGATTACCTTGATTAGATTGTGGTAGTATTTATAGAATATATTATTATTTATTAAATGAAGAAGTAAAATCATGATGAAAAATCAAGAATTGTACTAAAGACCATTAATAAGGAGAAAATATGTGTAAAATTTAAAAAATTTGAATTTTGGCTGTAAAAGGATTCATTTTTGAGTCATATAATCTCAGGATATAGTATATCAAAATATCCATAAAAAATGTATGTTATTGAATATTGTCTTAGAAAAACCATAGTGACTGAAAATCCACAGTTTTCTTGGGTAATCTGGAAATTATTATTGGTTTTTGGAGGATTTATCATGAATATATAATCCACACACCATGATTACTCTAAAGTGAGTCAAGATCCTGTTTATAAATTAATGTGTGGAAAATTTCATAGAGTTGAAGAGAATATTTTCTAGTACACCTAATATTACATTAACCTGTAGTGGAGGATGGTATTTAATATATATTGATGCATCCAAGAAGGGATTGGGATTAGTTCCTATGCATAATTACATGGTTATAGACTATGCCTTAAGAAAATTTAAGATTCATGAAAAAAATTACCCAAATCATGATTTTCAGTTTTTTATAATATTTTCATTAAAAGTTTGGAGGATTTATCTCTATAGTGAAAAGTGTGATACATATACTAATCAAAAAATATTAAAGTATTTATTAACATAGAAGGATTTGAAAATGTGCCAAATAATTTGGTTGGAGAATATTAAATATTACGAAATCTCATAACATCACCACCCTAATAAAGAGAAAGAGGTGGCCGATGTTTTGAGTTGAAAATACCATGCTATATTATCTTGAACGAGGATCACACAATATTCAATATTTATTGATTTTCAAAGAATTGATATCAAAATCCAGAAGGAATGGGAAAAATATTATCTTTCTAAATTTAATGTTCAACCATCTATCCATGTAATGATTACAATGGTTCAGAATAAATATTAATAGATTTAAAAGAATATTAGAAATATTCTTGAGTTTAACATTTATCATGATAGAATGATAAGGTTCATAAATTTTATATATATTTCAACCATACCAAACATTATGGAGTTATAAGAGGAATCTCACAGCTATTCGTTCGATATTCATCTTACAAGTATAAATACATATAGAGATTTGAAAGAATTGTTCTTATAAGATGGAATGAAGAGAAATATCATAGAGTTTTTAATTCGGTTCTCAGTATGTCAACAAGTTAAGGTTTAAAAACAAAAGTGTAAGGGTGTTCTACAACCATTACCCATACTATAATGGAAAAGGGAGATCATTACAATGGAATTTGTTGTTGGACTCCCTAAAACGTATAAAAGGAAAAATTTTATATGGTTTATAGTCGATCCCCATACTAAGTGATAACAATACATTGATATTAGAGAAGACTTATATTTGGATCAACATTCTGGGATATACATTAAGAAAGTGGAAATGTTTCATGGAGCACCATATTCCATTATTTCGGATCTGGTTCTATGTTTTACCTTAATGTTCTAGCGAAGTCTTCAATATGATATTGATAAAAAGTTGAGTTTCAATACTGTGTATCATCCTTAGACAGATGGCCAGTCTGAGAGAACAATTAAAACCCTAAAGACATGTTGATATCCTATAGTTTGGATTTCAATGGTGTTTGGGATCTAAACCTTCTTCTAGATGAGTTATCTTAGAGTAATATATTTTACTCAATAATTCTTATGGATTATTATGAAATCCTCTATGGAAAAATAAATTTATAACTCCAATATATTAGAATGAAGTTGGACAATAAAATATATTGGGACCTAAGATGGATAAATAAATGGTTCAAAGGAATGTATCCATGCATAATCACTTCAAGAAAACTTATAGTGAGAATAAAATTGATGCTGATAATCACTAGCATAATAGATAATTTGATGTTGGTGATAAAATGTTTCAAATAATTTCTCCATGGAAGAAGGATATGATATTTAGAAAGAAAGGGAAACTAATAACTATGTATATCAGTACCTTTGGAGTTATTGAATGTATCATGATGGTATCCTATTAGTTGTCACTTCCACCAAACCTCTCTTAATTGCATGATATATTCTATGTATCTCTCCAGAGGGACTAGATACCAGACCCTTCACATGTAATAAAATCCAATGTCATACACTTAGAGAAATAAATTTCTTATGAGGAATAATCAGTTGGGATTTTGGATCATACAGGGAATGTTATATGAAACATGACCACTCAGTGGGTTAATGTTTTTTGGTGAAACCTCCAATTTGAGGAAACTATGCGGGAACTTGAGAATATGATGAGACAGAGGTGTCATCATTTGTTTGTATCTGAGTGATCAGTTTTAGGAGTGAAATTACTTTTATGGTGGGTTGAATGTGACACCCTGAGTTTTTATAAATTATTATTATTTTAGATAATGTAAATTTCTTTGATAGGTTTCATTAATAAAACATAAATTTATGCTTGATCTATATGCAACACCAGGTTAACTTGCATTTCACACAATATCAAGTTTTAATAAAACCATGATATATTATTAATATTGTTATTTGAACATGTATTCTATAACCTAGACAATATAAATATTAATAATTAATTTAAAAAATAATAATTACAGTGATTTTATATAATGAAAATATATTTATAATAAAATACAATGTTTTTGGTAGACATTATCTATTTTAAAAATACCATTTTATTAAAAATTATTTCTTTATTTTTTTGAATAATTAAAAAATTAATTTATGATAACTATAGAAAAAAAATTAACAAAATAAAATATTTTTTAAAATCATAATGTCAAAAATGACTTGGGGTGATTTTTTGTGAATTATTTGAAATTTTATCATTTTTTATGGATTCTGAAAAATACTAAATTTTAATAGAAAACTCCCTTTTCACCTAATTTATTTATAATAGAAAATTATATATTAAATTGGATTTATTATATAATAATATTAATTATATATCAATTAATCCATTTTAGGTCTATGGAATCAATTTCAAATTGAATTTTGATATAACAAATTTGCAAACTCTTGAACATTTTATCTTAAAAAATATTCTTTCTCATCATGTGAGAAAGATTAATTTTTACATAAAGTTCTACAATTATGTGAATGAAATTTGGGAAATAATATTTCATATTTTGAATAATAATAATATATATTTTCTATTAATTCCAAATCTATTTTTTTACCAAAAATAAATTGTAAAAACAATAAAAATTATTTACTGCAATTAAGGTAACAATGGATTTATCGTGGGTTAAACTAAAAAGATTATGGTAAAATTGTTGATTTTTTCCCAAAATCCATATTAAAGACATATATTTACCATAATTCTTATATAATCTAGAATAATCTATTATTTATCCTTTTCACATGAACAAATCATGGGTGGAATTTTTTTTTCAAAAAAAATACTAGTATGTCACTCTCCTCACTTATAAATGGACACCCCTTCTCTTCTCCACATAATACCTTCAAAGTAATATGGTTTAGAAAATAAATTCCCAAATCACCTCCCAAATTCTCTAATATAATCCTAGAAGACCTATTTTTTTGATTTAAATCCATCATAGGAGGGATTTTGATGGAAACCTAAGGAGGATACCTAAAGAAGAGTTAACATTCTTTAATGAGCGTTTTTGTTTTCTTTATTCCTCCACCTATTTTAATTAATATTATAACATGATGATATAATAACCAATTTATCTTCCCTATAAATAGGGTTTTTATATTATTTTCATGACTTAAAATTATCTCCATCTCCCTCAAATTGTTTACAAAATCATTATTTTTGTGTATGGCAGACTATCGTCTCACAAACCAATGTCATTCATTTTTTCAATATCACCTACCAAGTATGGTTGTGATAATGTATTTATTATTTATATATTATATTTATGAAATTATTATGATTATGGAATTATTATATTACACATACCTTCATACCCTCCATTTTTTGGGAAAACGTTAACATCGCTCGTGTGTATAGAGAACTGTTGTCTCGCAAAGTGATTTGATTTGTTCACACATAAATTTGAATGTCATAAAGATGGGTTTAATAATAAAATGTGATAAATATTACCTAAAAATTATTTTTAAATTATAATAATTTTTATTTTATGTTCTTTCATTAAATCTAATAAGTAATTGGAAACAACGTTCATGTGTACGTATGGCCTACCGTCTCCCTGAATGTCATATTTCATTTTCTACCTCTAAATATTATGGATTACTATAAATAAATATATAAGGAATATATATTATATTTATATAAATTTGTTCAATTTTTTTTATGATTAAACTATGATCTAAGATATTCTAAAAATAAATAACAAATCAAAACATTTATGAAAAATAAAGCGATTATTGCCTGATATGTGACTTTAACATAGTATTGTTAATAAATGGGTAATAAAAGGTGATATGAAAATTATATAGGGTATGATATAGATGAATATGGTTCTATAATATACTTATAATGAAATTATACTTATTAAAATGGATGTTTTAATCAGTACGATAGAATTCAGTACTTATTGTAGGGGATTTTTTTCTTAATTTTCTTTCTTTCAGATGTACATTTTGTTATGAACCTATATTATTTCAGGAGACATATATACAAAAAATTTGACATGAAATATTATTAAAATATTTATCCCCGTGATATTTTATGTTTCATTTTATATTATGTATTTATGAGGCTAGTGATTTAAAGCTACCAAAGAGCTAATAATTTTATTTTATAATCCCATCATTTATCAAGATTGATTATGATTATGTTTTCGATGGTAAAATATTATGATCCATATCACAAGAAACTGATAAAATTTCTCATATAATGGTTACTCATTGAAAATTTCATGTAATATGAACATTTTAAACTCTTCAATACTTATAATAATTGAGATTTCTTTTTAACAAAATCTTACAGTATTTATCTCTTTGATTTGAAATCTGTTTTCTTCCAAAACCATGTTTTCTAAAAATGTTATCAAAAATATTATAATATTATAATATGACTACTGAATGAAAATTTTAGTCATGTTTGAAATTTTTCAATGAAAATTTGAAATGAATGTTCATGTATTTCTTCAAATAATGCTAGTTTTTATTTTTAAAAAATGTGAAAGGAATATTTGGTTTAACATGTACATCAAAAATGAAACTTAAAATAATAATGACCATTATTTAATTAGAATAATCTTTTATAGTATTCAATGTTATATTAAAATAAAAATATTTTAAAAATATTTAATTTTTTAATTTTCTTTTTCAATGCATAAAGGATATTTTCCTCATGAAATGTTTAAAGTTATCATTCAAAATCTTTTTCTATCTATGATAAAATCTATTGATGTTACCTATTAATTACTAGTGATATGATCCAAGGATACCATTCTGATTATTTCTATGAATAGTTTATGTTTATGATTTCATGTTTTTTATGAAACCCATTTCATTTTCATGGGTTATGCCATAATAAAATTAGCATGAAACATGAAAGTTTTTATATGGGTTATTAAATGATGAAATTATGAAAGTATTATGAATCCTATATATTTTCCATAGGTTTTGATATGGTATAATTTTTTTAGAACCATTTCACTATGTGGGATATGATATGAGGAATGTTTTATGATCTTATTACACACATAAATATGGGTTTTATTATGATATTTTTGGGACCTATTTTGATGAACCCCTCCTATAAAATATATAACAATGAGGGTAGAGATATAATGACCCCTGAGTCCCGCCTCCAGTAGGCCCTGAGTTGGAAACTAAAACCAATGGTGTCTAATTATTACAATATAGAAGGAATTAACATTTATAATGAAAAATATTGGGAGATATGAATAATAAATAATAATCAACTCCATGAAATATATATAAGAAAACCCAATACCATCCCAAAATGAATGAATTATTGAAATAGTTATAGATAAAAGTTCACAAGAGTAAATACCCACTATAAAATTATGTAGAGAATGAAAAAATATCCCAATGTCCAATCCAGTAATGGTACCCATGGCCCATGTAATCATCCTAGGAACCTAAATTTTTTTATATATATTTAGGGTGAGAATACTTGTTTATGTAGTAAGAAAACCAATGTCTCTTGTGAACACGTGGAAGAACCATACTAATAAACTTGTGAGAAAACAATAGAACCAATAAGTACCTAACATGTAGACTAATCATAACCCAAAACTCCCCAAGGCTCTCTCACTAAATAATGAATAAAAATAATATAATATAATATAAATAACATTAATGATAGGGTATCCCACACCATTTTCCCATCGATTTTGCACTCTCACAGCCCAACGACAGACACTATGGAACACCCACATCTTCTGAATATATCATGTCACATGATACCCGCAGACACTAGGACACACCTCATAGCACATCTCACTAACAAAAACCTGGGACCACATATGACGTCACTTTAATTCACAACGCATCCTTCCAACACACACCTAGGCCACACATCAAATCTCAAACGGAAGACACTTGGGACAACACATCACAACACATCTGGAAAACCCCTTGGATATCACATCACCATTCGAACAAAGACACCATGGCCATTATCACCTTGAATATGGATTTGGGAAGAGTGGGTGGTTATTCATCCATCCTTTCACTGGGATTTTTTGAAAGACACCTCACATGATTATGTGAGTGTCAACACATAGTGATCGATGTGGGTGGGGTGATTTTAGAAATCAAAAGAAAAATAAAATGTATATACACACATATACAAATCCACACAATCCCCACCTACAAGTTTATAAGAAATTCACCAACAAACTCATAAGGTCCCCCATATTTGCTGTCAATACTAAATTCACAACCCCACACAAGAAAATTGCAAGCCAAAGTTTATTTTCAGCCTTTAGTTATTGTTATACCATTTTCCAGATTCTCCATTACCAACCCATTCAAGTAAAACATGTACATCAGTTTATATCCCAATATCATTACTATCACTTTTCATACCTAATAGGCACCTAAAAAGAAGAACACATAGCAAGAAACATATTGAAAAATTCCAACCACATCCACCAACACCTTTCATCACAAACCCACTGCTCAACCATATCATGCTCACATCTTCCAAACACATCATATTTCATTCCATATCACAACATATTTTTAGATTTATCAACAGTTCTCTTATCCAATTTAACTTCAATAATTCAAGTTGTTAACACATAATCCATTCAATCATGGAGAATTTAATTAATTAATCGACTATATGTGATTTTTCATTTAATATTCATGATTTCATACTAACATACACCATGAATTCCATAGTTTAAATTATATAAGTTTAATAACTCTTAACCAAATACCTTTATTTTCAATGTGTAACACAACCTATACAATTCGTAACATCAATAAATAACAATGAAGTTATTAGATCAGACATCACATTCCCCTTCCCTTGTATATTTTGTTTAAACCAATTCTTATATCATTCTTAGTCATGATTAAACCATCCCCACAAGTATAAAAAATATAAACCCATCAGAAAATATATATATATGAAAATAAATGATGGAAAAGTCTACTAGGAAGGAAGAAGCCTCTAATCAACTTACTCCACCAAAAAAGGGGGTGCGTACAAAATGAAATTACTTCAAGGGGACTCGAACCAACTATGGTTTGAAATTATATAAATAACAGGAATAATGATTTGTAACCTCCCATATAATGAGAAAGAAGATGGGATGATCAAAGGGAATATCTACACCATAGAATGACTAGATTCAAAACTAACTGAATTTCAATCAATTTAGTTGAACATTAATGTGGATCTCATTAAAAAAAGTTTTAAATGTTATAAATCCATATGGAATATCTTATAAACACAATATATGATTGATAATTTTTGAAACGTCTTTAAAAATAATTAATTGTGTTATTAAAATCATTTTTCCTCCTAAAAGACTTCAAAATGGTGATTCTGTTTTTCTTACACTGGAAAATTCTAGAAAAATATAAAAATGTGAGAATGAGGCACCACAAGGTTGACCCACCACCATGATGAGATATGGCTAGGATGATTCACTACTAGAATTATACAGCACTAGTATGATCCACTAGAAGGATTATGCACCACCCGGATGAGGTGTTTCCCGGATGAGGCACCTCCAGGATGAGCCACAAACATGATGAGTCACTGCCAGAATGCATCACCCTTAGAAAACGTTAAATTTAGAAAACTAGTGTAATGAAGCAGTCTTTGAATGAATCACCATTGGAAAAAATATAAAAATTTTAAACTATTGGAAGGACACACCATTGGAAATAATTACCATTGGAAATCTAGAAATTTGGAAACAACTCGAATTACACAGTGATGGAATGACTTACATGTCCCAAAAACACCCCAGACTCCCCCAAACTCTTCAACTATTATATTTTTGGTAAATTAATAGTACATAATGTTGAAGATGTTACACCAAATACATATCAAATTATTCTTTCCCTTAATAATTTAAAACCAACCAGGATGGAATGAGAGAAAATCCCAAAAAAAATCAATCGAGATACCACTCAGTGATCTCATTACACTTGAAACATTTATATCAACCAAACATTATACCCAAGACACCCACAAATACTAAACAAAAAATTCTTCCCTGAACATAGGATTATGCTATTTCCATCCACCATGTCAATAAATTATCCGCTCAGGGCAACACTGACTTGCCTGCACGGGTTTAATCAAATCCTAGGGAAATGCATCTTGATTAGGAATTCAGTATTCTTTTTTTTCTCAAGTTAGAACATCATCAATCATCAAAAAACACAAATAAATTTACGGGGAAAAACATATATCATAAAAAACATGGTATAAATAACACATCATAAATATAATAGATATTGAAAAACTCAAAACAACTCCGAGTACTCAACTCGCATCTAGGCGTCACGGTCCTAATTACTATCCTCCAAGACTCCATGACTCAATAACAAATGAACAAGGGGAATGATTTTTCCTCTCATAACCTTTTCTTGATGATCTTGGATCTCTACTGGCTGCTCAAAAAACATCAATTCATTTTAAATATCCAACTCCCCTAGTCAAATACATATGATTCATCATGAAGATATTGACATAGTTGAGATATGTAGAAGACATTGTGGATCCCTCCCCATTGAAGTTGCAATACCAACTGATATTCCACCTTACCTACTCACCTTAAAACCATTAAATGTCTAAAAAATTAGGTAAATATCATACTTCCTTTACTAAATATTCACTTCCCACGTCGAGGGGAAACCTTCAAGAACACGTGGTCTCCAAACTCAAACTATAGGGGCCTCCTCTAGTGAAAAACATAAGACTTATTATAGTATTTTGTTACTTTAATAATCTCTAAAACCAACTAAACATTCTATATAGTTCTTTACACAACCTCAAGACCAATAACTGAAGCATCACTAACCTTTTTCTAGTATAATAGGGAATGACACAACCTTCTATACAAAGCCTCAAATAGAGAAAAGCTAATTGAAGAGTGATAACTATTATTATAAGAGAACTAGACCAAAGATAGGTGTTGTTACCATGATCCTTTGAAGTCCAAGACACATTCTTGTAACATATCCTCCAACATCTATTTTGTATGTTCCTTTTGTTCATCTATCTGTGGGTGGAAAGCAATATTGTGGCACAACTGAGAGTAAAACTCATGTTGCAATCCTCTCCAGAATTGTAATGTAAAATGTTCTTATGAATCTGATACAATGGACTTTAGAACCATACGTATCCTCAACAATTCCTCTGCATACCTCTTAGCCATGGAATCCACTATGCCAGACTCCATGATTGCTAAAAAGTGAGCCGATTTCATCAAATGATCCATGACCACCTCAATAGCAGCACAACCTCCCTGAGTTCTGGGTAGCCCTATGATGAAATACATTGACATTGAATCCCATTTAAACTTGATAACATCCAAGGGATGTAAAAAATCACCAAGAACATGATGCCTGAACTTTACTTCTTGGAAAAAAAATCACTTTCCCACAAACTCGGCCACTTCCCATTTCATCCAGGGGAAGAAAAACTATATTCTCCCCCAGTGGTACATTTAGGAAACTCTTGGGTGTACCAAAAAATGTAAGCTATTAAACTCATGAAATAATCCATCATGAATAACTATTGAAAAAAAACATCCTCCCATGAAACAACATTCAGCTTTGACCATACTCTAACTACCCCTCTAGATCATCACCATGGAAAACATGATCATGTAACACCACTTCCTACGAGTCTCCCCACTAAGACTCCTGCTCATATTTTATTACATATGAATAAACCTTCATCTAAAAAAAACTTATATCACCATGTACCCTTGCATCAGCGTGCAAGGATTACAACCCCTCAATCACTCTCCAAGCATTCAAAAACTGTCAAACAATATCATCTTATGAATTTATTCACAAAGAATCAGCCCCAAAATTCCCCTTTACTAAGGCATTAGATATCTCCGAATCATAGTCCTAAAGAAACCCCATCCCCATTTATTGTTTCATATTCATATAATTCTATGAAAAGACATAACTCAAACTCTTGTTATCTATGAAGACCACAAAGGACTCCTCATGGAGGTAATGTCACTAGAAAATTAGTGCAAAAATAATTACCACTAACTCTATACTATGGGTGGAATAGTTATATTTATGAGGGTGAACCAGACAAGACCAATAAGATATAAATTCCTTTTACTACATCAGGAATCATCCAAATCCTAAATAGTATGCATCATAGAAGACCTCAAACAACACACCTTCCTATGGAATCTAAAGCACCATAGCGGTGAATAACATCACCATTAGGTAACAAAATACTTCCTAGAATAGATAGGCCCACAAAAAATCATGGAATTTTCTAGTAAATGATGCCAATGTGTCTAAAAGTTGAGATAAATCAAACACAAAACTTCAATAATAGACCATGATACCATGAAATATATGAACCACTACCACATTCTTGGGTTCTGCCAAAGAAAAAACTACCTCGACTTTTTTTGGGTCAACTTCCACACCATAATGAGGAACCACATGTCCAAGGAAATTGACCTCTCATGTCCAAAACATACATTTGGATAACTTTCCATATAGATGGAGGCGCTAGAGAACCATCAAGAAAACTCAGAGATGCTCGACATGCTCCTCTTCTAATGATGAGTATATCATGATGTCATTGATGAATATGATGAAGAACTAGTCTAGGAACTCATGAAACAAGGATTTTCTAAGTCCCATGAACATGGATGGTGGGTTTATAACACCAAACAACATGGATACAAATTTGGAGTCCCCATACAAGTATATTAAGGAAATCCTCAGTATATCACCCTCCTTCACCCTTAACCGGTGATATCGAAAATGTCATTTGATCATAGAAGATCCAACCTCACCTATCATCTGGTCAAAAATATCATTAATCATCAGAATTGGGTAACAGTTCTTGATTATCACATAATACAACCTTTGATAGTCTATACACAACCTTGGACTATCATCCGCCTTCTTAGAGAAAAAAACTGGACCACCCCACAATGACACACTAGGCCATATAAAACCCTTTTTTAGCAAATCATCAATTTTAATCCTCAAATCCATAAAATCACAATGTCCCATATGATAAGGATCCATCGAAATATGAGAAGCATTAGGCTTCAAGTCTATCCCAATCTCAACATCACGTCAAGAAGGTAGAGTAACAATCTCCTCTGGTAAAACTACTAGGATTTCATTAACAACCTTGGAAGCTTCTTTTTTCCCCTTGCTATATGATTCTTCAGAAAAATAACCCACCAATGAAATAATAGGCATCATGTCTCTTTTTCTCACTAGACATCCCCACCTTCCAACAAAAATTGTCTCTTGGTCATCCACGTCTAAGAACTCAATTCCCCCATGAAAGAAATAAATAATATCACACATATAATACAATAATTTGATACCAAGGATGAAATATTATGTTTGTATATCAAGTAAGATAATGTAAACACATGACTTATATTCACCCATAATCAGTGCACATCCCTGACACACATCAAGCAGGCTTTCATGGCCTCCGATTGGCGTAGTCAACACTAGGGTCAGAGAAATCCTCTCTATTTCTAGTCCAATAGAATGTACTAGAGTGGGTGAACTATAAAAGTGTTAATATATAGAATAAAATAAGTAATAGACAAGTGTATATGATAAAATGAGAGTACGTCTAAGGAACTCTATCTCCTATGGTGCTACTACCTCTACTACATGAAACTGACCATGCCCAGCTCCCAGGAAGATCTACTAATGACCAAATCCATGAAAATGATTTTTTAGAGATCCAAAAGCTCAAGGAACATCCTAAGGTTAGACTCTACCTGCCTTATCTTCCCTACATGGACCATAATCATGTTTCCCCTAAGTAGGAATGACCTCGCTGGTAACTACTATTAAGGCTAGTGCAGAACCTGTCTGTCTTATCTAAACTATTCTCAAGAAGACACTAGGCACTGGTTCTGAATATGGATGCATTTCCCACATAAGAAACACATTTTCCCTAATCACACAAGAAAAATATAGAATGTATAAGATCAAAATGTATGTTTCCATGATTGGATCCTGGATAAATGACACCTTGATGCCCCTGACACTTGAGGCCTATTACTAACAATTCATATCCTTATAGAACATCTATTGGTTACTATCATACAGAAAACCTCATCATGATTCAATCTAATTGATCACATATACCTTCTTATAAACCTCTATGTACATTGGAAATGTGAAAGGTGTAATTGTATACTTGATTGAATGATGTAGTGCTTCTTCAGGACGCCACGCTTGGGACTCCTCATCCAGAAAAATATCATGGGAGAAGTGAAAAAGTTCTGTGAACTTAATCCCAAGATCCTATATAGACATGCTTCCCTACTGAATAGAGAGTATCTATGAACTCTTCTCATCCTTCATGGTCAAAAAGAGGAACTCTACCTGGAAATCCATCTGGAAGTCGACCCATGAAACTTCTTTCCTCCCTCTTCTCACCAAGGTGAAACATCCACCACTGATGTGCAGATCGTCACTTCTATATAACCACCAAAGGGACCCTATACACAGTCGGGGTTATGATCAAACTAAAAGTAATATCTAAATCCTCTAGAACACTCTCTGGTTCTATATTATAAATTCTCCCCTCATAATTTTCTGAATCTTTGCACAGAAAAGCACACAACATCCTCTATAATGGATCAACATCTTCAGTTGGATCAACACTCTATCAATCAATCAGTTTATCCTGCTAAATATCCACCACATGATCCATATACGCACAAAAAAAGGATCCACAACTGTAATAAAAACAAGGATTTTTATAATCTTGGAAGTATGAACTTTCAATATGATATATTTTAATTATCTTTAATCCATATAATTCAATTTATCCATTTTTACATTCCCCAAACAACCTAACTAAAAGAAGAACACAATTCATCATGATGGATTTACCTCTACTAGGTCTCTACCCTACAAGAAGTCCCATATCCCTAGGTTTTTCAATAAGTTCAGATTCTATTCAGTGGATCATGGGGGCTCTTAAATCCCATGTCCTAGATAATATCACTGGCCCATGTCATGCACCAAGGTCAAATGACAGTTTTTCCGTACCAACCCATGCATTCCCCAACATTCCAAGCTCCGAAATCATCCTTATCTCTCAACCATCACCTTGGATACCAATCTTCCCTGCCCCCCTCATTCCCAAGATACATCAGTGAGGGGAGAGAGATAATGACCTCTTAAGTCCCACTTCTGATAGGGCTCAGGTTGGTGATTATCACCATGTGAGTAAAAATCTCACAAAATGGGAGGAGTTACCATCAATAAGGAAAAAAGATCATGATATTGGATGAATCTACCAAAATCAACTCTATTCCATATATAAAAGAAAACCAAAAACCATCCCACAATGTATGAATAAATGAAACTGTTATAGATAAAAGTTACCAAGAGTAAATACCTAAAATAAAACTAAGTCTCAAAATAAATACTACCCCATGGTTCGCACTATTAACACCAAGAAAGGTAAAATTAATTTTCTTCGAATCCAAAAAATATATTATATATACATAGGGTGAGCATACATATATAGTCAGTAGGAAAACCAAAGACTATTATGCACAAGTGGAAGGAGAATACTAATACACTCATGAGAAAATAGCATAACCAAATTACACCTAATAAGAAGACTAACCATAACCCCAACCTCACCTACGTACTCTCAACAAATAAATAATCAAAATAATATAATATAATATAAATTAGATTGATTATAGGGATCCCCACACCACTTTACCACTGATTAATCACTCTCACACCACAAAAAAAAATTATTGGCACTCCCAACTCTTATGAATATATCACATCACATCCCACATGCACACACCTGGTCCACACCTAGTCCACTCCTCATAACACATCTCCCTCGCACACACCTAGGCCACACATAACATCATGTCACATCACATAATTCCCTCACACACCTGGGACACACATCGAATCTCATCTCAAAGACACCTAGGATAACACATCACAACTCATCATGAAGACACTTGGGACCACACCTCAAAAATCAAACAATGAAACTCGGTCCATTATTGACTGGAAGAGGGAGAAAGGAAGAGTGGGTGACCATCCATCCATCCTCCCACTGGGATTTTGGGAAATACACCCCCACGTGACTATGCTACTTCCGACATATACTGCTCTATGTGGGTGGGGTGCATATATAAATCTCAAGTAATATATGATGTATAAATAAACATATATAAATTCACACAAACCCCACATATAATTTTATGAGAACATTGAAAACAAACTAATAAGCCCCCCCCCCCCTTGTCTACTAAAAATACTAAATGCACAACCCCACACAAGAAGAATGCAATCCACCATTCATTTTAAGTCTTTAGTTATTATGAGACCAATTTTCACATTCTCTTTTACAAACCCATTCCACTAAAACATGTATATAAATTTACATTAGAAGTTCATTATTATCAACATCCATACCATCCATGAACCTAAAATTAAACTAAAAAAAGAAAGAATCATATTAAAACATCCCAACAATAACATCCACTACCACCTTTCATCGCAACCCCACTGCTCAACCATACCATGACCACTTCCCCGACACACATAATATCTTATACCACATAACAACATATTTTCAAATTTAGAAATGGATCTCTCATTGAATTTCACTTCATTAATTTATGGTGTTATCACAAATGTCATGAGATCAATTGAAATTTAATTCATTAACCAACTACACATGATTATTCAATTACATATTATGTATTTTTCAGTAATCACACAACATGAATTTCATAGTTAACAATATAAAAGTGTATGAAAGTACCACCAATAACTATGATTTTCAGTGGGATACTTATCCCATACAATTTAAAACATCAATAAATAACAATGAAGTCGTATGATCACACACTACATTCCCCTTACCCTTTATATTTAATTTAAACCAATTCATTTATCTTCCATAGTCAGTATTGAACCATATCCATAAGTAATAAAATTAATAACTCATCCAACATGATACACATGAAAAGAGACTAATGAAACCCTACATGAAAGGAATAATACTTTCACCAACTTGATGCTTCAAAATAGGGGGTACATATTAGAAGAAACTACATCAGTTGGGGACTTGAACCAACTACAACAATATTTTCTAGAACTCTAATGAAGAAGGATTTGGAAACTACCATATCAAGAGAAAGATGAAAGAATAGACAAAGGTATAATCTCCATCTTTGAAAGACTATATAAAAAAATAATGGGATTTAAAGGAGTTTAGCTGACTATTAAAGGTATATCTCATTAAAACAACATGCTTCAAACATTTTAAATCCTTTTAAACTATATTTAAAACTCAATATATGATTTATCTATTTTTTAAATACTATAAAACCATGAATTATCTTATAAAACTCATTTTTCTTTAGAAATTAATTCAAAATAGAGATTTTAAATTTTTTAAACTGGTAATTTCTATAAAAAATGGAATTCTGTTAGGATAATCCACCACTAGGATGAGACAACTCTAGGTTGAGCCACTACCAAGACGAGACACCACTAGGATGTTCAACTTATTGAATAAGACACTTCTAGGATTATACACCATTAGGATGAGCCACCTCTAGGATTAGGTAGCACTATGATAAGGCACCTCTAGGATGAGGCACTACCAGGATGAGCCCCTGCCCGGATGAGTCACTTCCAGGACGAGTCACCGCTAGGATGAGTCATCACTAGAATGAATCACCATTGGAAAATGGGAAATTTGGAAAAATTTTGGAATGAAATTCCATTGGAACAAATCACCATTAGAAAACTGTAAATTTAAAAAAAAAATTGGAATAATACACTGTTGGAATGACTTAATTGTCCCAAAACACCCTAGACACGTAAAATATTAGATTTTATGTAAAGTAATGGTCTATAAGGTTTAGTTTATTAAACCTATATCTACCACTAATTCATTGGGTAAATATTTATATCTCAAGAGATATGCAGGACTATAATAGTATGTGAACTTGGTTTAGTAGGGGACATTTTATGCTACGATATTCTTAAGAGTGAACCTTAACTACTATGATGGTTTAGGGAGTGAACCCATTACACTATGATATCAATATCAATGAGACTTAGATAAAATGGAAATTATTTTCTATTCTTAGGTGTATGCCATAAATTCCATGTCTTATTCCATTGTAATGCTCTCATGGATCATGTTTTTTTAATTTCTAATGATTCATGTATTATAAACTATCAATATTTATTCCATTGCCCAATATTATGATCCTTTATATGTAGGGTGTGGTTTCAAAATATAATGATCATGTTCTCATACTCGTAATCTCATGCTATACTTTTGTATCTCCTTTTCTTACAATTATTAATCATCTGAGCTCACACTTTATAATGTTTCCTTTCCTTGGGTAATGAAAAACATGTATAATGAATGATACATTTAAGATGGGTTCTAGATATGAGGAATATAATGGGAAATTATATAGTCTATTTGTGTACCTATTGTTTATTTTTCTATGTTTCCAATGTCCCTAAACTATTATGGTCCTTAGGCATGAGATTGTGTAATTTATTAAAGATTCATAAAACAATTATGTAATATAAATGTATGAAAATCCTTTGTCACTAAAAACCAACTATAAATACCCATGATAAATATAAATATTAAATTCAATAGACTATATGAATAATAATTTCATCTCACAAATAGTTTTACAAACCATTGAACTAAATGTTAAATATCATTGAGGCCTAACTACATAAGAATACAATTTTTACACTTCACTATAGTTGAACAACAATAGACTCCCTACTAGACTACTATTGTGTTACCCTTAACTTCATAACCAATGGAAAATAAATATAAGAAATGGTTGAGCTCAATCACTTAGTAAGGTATTACTTATAGAGAATATATCATGGTTTATATCATATGCACATGTGGTAACATGATAATGTGAGATACATATTATTAAAATAGAATGGAATGATCGAAATTTTCTATAAGTCAGGACATAAAGACATAAATTAGAAAACATATACCATGGTGAATTGTAGAACCCCCCCCCCAATTTGAGGTATGTAGCCTTTTTTATTTCTTTCTATGAGTTTATAGTAAATGGGATGAGTTGGGATGAGGTTGGGAGAGTTTGGAATGGTTTTTAATAAGATTGGAGGCTTTTATAAGGGTGAACAGTTTAAAGATGGTTAGGGGAAACCGTGCGAGTTCTCTAGGAAACTGTTCAGGGGGTAGCAGTAGACTTCCCACGGTCTGCACATAGTTTTCCAAATCATGAAATTCATCCATGTGGATCCATTATCACAAGATAGTGGTGTGTGAACAGTTATTGCACAGTGTTCCAAACAGTGTGGGATAACTGAGAAACCACATAATATCGTGGTTTTAAAATATGGGCTCCCTTGGTGTTTCCTCATTTCACTCCAAACATTCTCCCACTTCAGCCTCACTTGGTATTTTCAGTTAATAGTGGTTGGAGGGGCTCCCCAACACGTTTTGGAAGCAAATATAAGGGCTTTCTTTTTTGTATGAAGGAAGTTCTTCTCGGGTAAGTCTCCTCTCATGGTTCATTGTGGCTTCCTCTAGATCTACATCACCCTCTCTCTCAATTTTCTACATCTACACCCTCTGTGTATAGATCTAGGGTTTTGGTTGCCTTATGTGTTGATTTCATGGCTTTTGGATGTTAGGGAAGGGGATTTAGACCGGTTTTGGTGGTGCGTTTGCCCAGATTGGGGTGCAGTTTCTTGTGGGTCGAATTTGTCAAATCCCTAAAGGTAGGTTGCTTCTCTCTCGACTCCACCATGATATAACACAAATATTTGTTACAATTAATATCTATAGATTAAAATTAATTGTGTTTTTGATGTGTGTAATTGGTTGGAAATCCCTTTAGCGATGTTTATGGATTTTTTGGAATAAGCGGTTTTGTGGTCAAAAGATCTTGTTGTGAATTTAAAACTGGATATTTTAAAATGGGTTTCTGGGATTGATTTGTGAAAATATATTATGAACATGGTTTTTTTATAATGATTTAGTTTATTCAAATGTGGTTTGGCATGGATGTGGTTAAATGGTGTTCTCAATAAATGGGTGATTTAATGAAATGAATTGGCATGTGTTGGAAATGATGGTGTGCTTTTGTGCCGCCATGGTGCTTTAAGCTTGTTGGTTGACATGGAACTGGCTTATGTTGAAATGAGAATTTAATTTGGTTGGGGAGTCTCACTAGAAAATTTTATGGAAAGTGGTTAGAAGTACTACCATATTGAATAGTGGTCAGGAAGCACCGCTAGTTGTGAATGGGGTGAACGAGATGCATATAAGTCTCACCGTAATGGTTACTTTGTTGTGTGTGGATTTAAAAAGATGAAATTTTTTGTGCTCATGTTTGATGAGGATATGGTTTATGGCATGGTTGGGGCTTTCACTTGTGTGACATGGGATTATAAGAAGTGTTTGGCATGTTGAGAGTTGTTGCACTATTGAATGTTTTATATAAACTATATATATAAATGTGCAAAAAAATTTCTCTTAGTGGCATGTGTATGGAAGTCATTTGTGGAAAATCTACTGAGTATTAGTACTCATCCCCTGGTTTGGCACTTGGATGCTTTTTAGATGTCGTATTATAGGGCACAGCTAAAGGTAAAACATCTCATTGCTAGTGGCTCATGGTGATTCATGGGATATGTGGTGGTTCTTGGAGCATGTAGCCTGGTGTGGAGATGTGGGGTGTGTCTTGGTTTATTTTTTGTATCTTGTTCAGCCTTCCACATATTACTATGATATTTTCTTTATTTGTTTTGGAATGAGGAATCATTTTGGATTAGTTGGTTGTCCTTTGTTAATGTTGAGTTTGGTTTTTTTGTTGACATGCATCATATTGGTTTTTGATGGTTTGGTTGGTTTTGTCTTAATGGAAAATTATTCCCCACATTATTCTCTAAGCCCTCGGCAATTATTGTTATCATTTTGTGCCTTGGGAACATTTCTTGAGGCCAAGTAACATTCCCAATCCCTCTCAAGCCAATGGGATGGGGTGGGATGTTACTAGTGGTATCGTTTTGTTTGGTTTTTGGCCTTTAATTGAGAATAGTTGTTTGACACTTTGGTGTTAATTGTTAGTCTTGGTGTTGTCATTCATTCCTGGTCTATTCCACGAGTTGGGATAGTAACACAGAGTAGGATTGACGGAACATGGAATGCATAGTATAAAAGGACATAGCTTTCCTTATTATGCTGAACTTCAAGTTAATAGGTATTTGGGTATGTAAGTGTTTTGGAGACACTTACAGGAATCAAAAATATCATTGTTGTGGGTGTAGCCAATGATTTTCACATAACATGCATGGTAGAAATGAATTCCCACTAGGATTCATATTTCATTTGGGTATAATGATCTATGGTGTGATATGAATGTGTTGATTTCGAAAATCTGTATTGGGTTTCAAAACAGAAGGATTTAAAACATGGAAATATAGGGCATTTTGAAAATGGGTTAGTATTCAAAAAATGGTGGATATTTCAGAATAGCACAACATGTGAAATTTGAACTTGTGGAAAGCCTGTTTGTGATAGATTTTATGTAATTGAAATTAAAAAATTTATACCCTTTCCTGTTAAGGGAGTGGGATTTATGGTTTTTTTTCATTGATAGAAATGGAACAGGATAGGAATTGTAGAGACCAACCAGAGGAGGCTACTAAAATTGTGGTTGCACCATATATCTAGGTGAACCAGCAGCTAGTGCATAGTATAGTGAAAGCTTTACAAGTACTATGAAGTGGGAATAATGTGGATGAACCAAGACATGTGGATCATGTAGTTCAGTTTCAATGGTATAATACACCCATCTTTAGGGATGATTCAGAGCCAAAGAGGGTAAAGAGTGGATGAATAGAATGAATAAGATATCTGACTTCTTTGGAACACCAACAGAGGTGAAAGTCATGTTAGAAACATAAACATTGGTAGATATTTCCCTCCAATGGTGGGAGCGGTTGATCTAAGCTGCGACGGAAAAAAGTGCGACATGGGAGGGGATTGAGGAATTTTTTAATAAAAAATTCTACCCTTATACATTTATAATTCAGCGTACAATATATTTCTTCAGTTTTATGAAAGGGAAAATGGGAGCAATAGAATCTTCAGCTACATTTATGAACATAGTGTGGTTTTTACCTGAGGTGGAAGGTAGTACATTATTGAAAGCATGAATTTTTGAAGTTGGGTTGAATAAATAAATTTGTTCTAATATAGTGGTGTTGTGTATAGATGATTACACAGAAATAGTGAACTAAGCTACGGTGGGTGAGAGATATCTTATGGGGGATATGAGTAGGGGAAGTATGTTGGTACCTATGGGGAATAGTGGGAACTCGAACGTTGGGTTCATGTTGAAGAGGGAAACTTATTTTCAGGGTGGGAGCACGACTCAAAATCTGATAGAAGGATCTATGAATCTTCCTCCAAAGCCTCAGAGAAAGTTGGGATATTTTCATTGTGGTTCTACAAGACACATCAAGAAGGATTGTACGACACAACCTCTAGAATGTCATAATTTTAACCAAATGGGGAATCTGCAATGTTGTTGTCAGAATTCTATGAGTTCGGGTGTCCATGAAGCTCCTTAAGGGTTGTAGGGGTCTTACTCCTTGATGAGACAGGGGTAAAAAAATACCCTTTGATTTTAGAATAAAGTGGGTCATGGTGATTCATAGAATACCACGATGCCTCAGCAGGGTAATAAGGAGCATAGTGTGGCAAGTAAGTAGTTTTTAAGAGCAGAGCAGGCGGTGATGGATGATCAGCCGGGACCATCCATGATGCGAGGTACAGTTCTTTTAAATTCAACGTTGATGCAATATTTGATTGGTACAAGTGATTTTCATTATTTTATTTCTTCTTGCATCATTGATTTGTTGGGTTTACCTATGAAAATAATGCATTCTATGTTGAAACTAAAAAATCCTATGGGTCAAAGAGACTGTCGAGCATTCTTGTGTAGAGCGTACTGCTTAGTTTTGGACGATATTGAATTGATGTGGGATTTCTCAGTCCCTAAGATGAATGCTTAAGATATAATCCTAGGAATGGATTTTTTTATGATGTTTAAGGCCCCCATCGATTTCTATGCGCAAACGGTTAGTTTTGTGATGAAGGATGGCATTATAAATCTCTTTAGAGGAGATAAGAGTGAAAAGATGGGTGAAAAAGATTTGTTGGCACCAACTGTTAGCATGATCTCAAATCAGTTAGAGGATTTTTCATAGGAATAAGTAGTAGCTATTGAGTACAGTGTTCCTTCGACAGTTGTGGATCAGTTTATGGATGTATTTCCGGAAGAATTCTCCGGGTTTCCACCCTTGAGAGAAGTTGAGTTTACAAATGATCTCCTTCTAGGGACCAGTATTATCTCACTTCCATCTTACTAAATGGTAATAGAAGAACTGTGGGAATTAAATGTTATGTTGGAAGAGTTAGAAAACAAAATGATCATTTGGCCCAGCACGTCTCCATGGGAAGTGCCTGTTTTGTTTGTTAAAATGGCTGATGGAACCTTCCAACCTTGTGTAGATTATCATATACATAATCAGGTAACAATAATGAAATGATATCCACTTCCACACATTGATGATATTTTTGATTAGTTAAGGGGATCTCAATGGTCCTCCAAGATTGAATTAAGGTCAATGTATCACCAATTGTAGGTGCGGAGGGAGGATATTCTGAAAAAATCTTTCAATAGAAGATATGGCCATTGAGAGTACGTAGTTATACCCTTTGGGGTAATGAATGCACCTGCGGTGTTCATGGAATTGATGAATCAGATATTTCAGAGATATCTGGATTCTTTTGTGGTGGTCTTTTTTAATGATATACTTGTATATTCAAGGGCAAGTGTAGAACAAGATTAGCACTGGGAAATCATGTTGGGGATCGTGAGGGTTCATCGGTTGTATGCCAAATTGTCATAGTGTGACTTTTGGATAAATGAGGTTCGTTTCCTTATCCATGATATTTTTGAGAGTGGTCTTTCAGTTGATCTAGAAAATATAGAGGTTTTTATCTCATGGAAACTGACAAATAATGTTTTCAAAATATAGAGCTTCCTTGGTCTAGCTGTGTATTATCGACATTTTGTTCATGAATTTTCACGATTGGCTTCACCGATGATAGCTTTGACAAGGAATATTGTACCATTTCAATGGGATGTGTAGTGCCAAAAATGTTTTGAAGAGCTAAAGGGTCACTTTACATTAGCACCAATCTTGGTTTTGCTAGAACCAGGGAAAGGGTATGTCATGTATTGTGATACATTGAGATAAGAGTTGAGGTGTGATCTCATGAAGGGGGGTCATGTTATTTTGTATGGATCATAACATTCGATGTTTCATTAGAATAACTACCCAACACATGATTTGGAGTTGGAAATAGTGGTTCATGATTTAAAAATGTGGTGTCATTATCTATTTTGTGAGAAATTTATAGTGTTTACCGACCATAAGAGCTTAAAGAATATCTTCTCACAATGATATTTGATCCTAAGAAAAAGGAGATTGATGGAATATCTCCAGATGATTGATTTCAACTTAATGTACACATCGAGTAAAGGAAATTCATTGGAATATGCATTAAGTAAGAAATAATAATCTCAAGTGGTGAAACAAGCATCAAATAAGTGGAAGTTGATGTCGGTCATATCCGACATGCAGTTAGAAGGTGAGGGATGGGGTGAAAGAGCGGTCTTATTTCCAGTTTCGTTGGTTCATGACTTGGCTGGATTGGTTAAAGAGGCACATGCGTCAGATTCGGAATGAAGGGTGATGAGGTCGAAACTCAATGGTGGGGAGACCACTGAGAACTCGGAACTAAATGGGAATTCAGTCTCGTGTTTTTGGAATCAGATGGTGGTACTAGTGGATTTTTGGGATGAACATATTTGGATTTATCATCATTATAGCTGTGATATCCATCCTCAAATTCATAAAATGTTTAAGGCATTGAAAGAACAATTTTGGTGGGATGTTATGAAAAGGGATGTGGTCGGGTTTGTCTCAAGATGCTTGACTTGTCAATAAATTCAAGGAAAAGCATCAATGGCCAGCATGCATATTACAGTCTTTACCTATACTAGTGTGGAAATATGAGCAGATGAGAAGGGATTTTGTGGCGGGTATCCCAAGAACAGTTTGAAAGAATGATGTCATATGTGTGATTGTGGATCGACTCACAAAGTCTGCCCATTTCATCCTGATTTTTAAATCTCACACGGTGGAGGATCTGTCCAAAATCTATATATGGGAGGTGGTAAAGAGGCATGTTGTTCTAGTTTCTATCATATCAGATAGAGATCCAAGGTTCACATCTTATTTCTAGAAATCCTTGTATCAAGCCCTTGGGACTTAGTTGATGATGAGCACGACGTATCATCCTCAGATGGATGGCCAATACAAGAGGATGATACAAACCTTGTAGGATAAGTTAAGGGATTATGTGATGTATTTTGGTGGTTGATGGGATGAGAACCTACCATGGGAGGATTTATCCTACAATAATAGTTATCAGGATTCGATACACATGGCTCCTTTTGAGGCATTATATGGGAATCTGTGTCGTTCTCTACTCTATTGGGTGGAAACAAGTGAGACTTCGATGATTTGACCAAGCCTTGTCCAATAGACTAAGAAAAAAATCATGTTTTTTAGGAAGAGGATGGAGATAGATCAAAGTCATCAGAAATTGTATGTGGACCATCTTCGATGACCGTTTTCGTTCGTGGTGGGTGATCATCTGTTTTTGAGAATCTCTCCTAGGTTGGGACATCGCCGGTTTGAGAAGCAGGGTAAGTCATATCTGAGTAATACTTGGTGTTTTGAGATACATGAGTGTATTGGAGAGGTGGATTATCATTTGGATTTTCCACCACAGTTTAGTGCAGTGCACAATGTGTTTCACATGTTTCCATTGAAAATGTAATAGCCGGATCGTGAAAATGTGATTCGTTGGGATCATGTTGAGCTATAAACATATAATTAATTGGTGCATGTACTAGTGAGGATTGTGGATAGATAAGAGAAAGTATTTCATGGAAAAAGAATCATTTTAGTTCATGTTTTTTGGTAGTATGGTTAGATTCAAGAGGATACTTGATAGCGAGAGAAAGAGATGGTCGAGCAATGACCTGATCTCTTTCGAAAAAGCAATGGTTCTCTAATTTACATGAACGTAATGTCCAAAGGTGGGAATAATGTAGGTATATAGCATTTTTATGCCTTTTTTATGTGTTTAAAGTGAATGGGATGAGTTTTGAGGAGATTGGGACAATTTTCAATGGTTCTGAATAAGTTTGGAGGATTTTCTAAGGGCACAGAGTTTGAGCATGGTTACGGGAAACCATGTGTGTTCTCCAAGAAACCATGTAGAGGGATAAAATGGGCTTCAGAAAACCTACTAATGGTTTACCAAACCTTGTGAGGAAACCATGTATATCCCTTCTCTCGAGACATTGTCATGCACATCGTTAGTTCACGGTTTTCCAAACCATGCGGGCTAACCGCATGGCCACTTAAAATTGGGTTTTAAAATCTGCGATTCCTCAGGATTGCCTCATTTCACTCCACAAATTCTCCCACTTGATCCAAAGTGGAGATTTTCCATTCTCAATGGTTTTGGTGGCTCTCCCATGCATTTTGGGAGCAAGTCGAAGGTGTTCCATGGTGGATTGAAGGTGGTTCTTCTCAGGTAAGTCTCATATCGTGGTTATTTGTGGTTTCCTCTCGATCAACATCTCCCTCTCTCTTAGTTTTCCAAATATACAACCATTTTTTGTATTTCTAAAGTTTTGGTTGCCTTGGGTGTTGATTTCAGGGCTTTTGGATGTTAGGGAAGGGGATATAGATCTATTTTGGTGGTTGGTTTCCCCAGATTGGGGTGTAGTTTCTTGTGGGTCAAATTCACCAAAACACTAAAGGTAGGTGGCTTATCTCTTGACTCCATCTTGATAGAACTTGTAGCTTGGTTGATATTAATATGTTTTGATTAAAATTAATTGTTTTTTTATGTGCGAAATTGGTTGGAAATACCTTCAGTGATGTTTGGGTATTTTTGGGAAAAAGGGTTTTTGTGGTGAAAAGCACTTGTTGTGGATTTTTAAATTGATATTATAAAATGGTTTTCTGGGATTTATTTTTGAAAATGGTTGATGAAAATGGGTTTTAAATAAATATGATGTTTACTAAAATGTGTTTTGTCATTGAAGTGGTAAAATTGTGTTCTCAATAAATGGGAGATTTATTGAAACAAATTAGAATGTGTTGGAAATGAAGGTGTGCTTTTGTGCGGCCTTGGTTCTTTGAGATTTTTTCTTGATTTTATATTGACTTGTGTTAAAATGAGATGTGAATGTAGATGTAGAGTCTCACTATAAACGGCTATGGATAGTGGTTTTCAGAACCACCATATTGAATAATGGTCAGGTAGCACCACTAGTTGTGAATGGGGTTAACTGGATGGGCAGAAGTCCCACTGTAGTGGTTACATTCTCGTCTGTGCCTATGAAAAGATTGAATTTTTTGTGCTCATGTGTGATGGGGATATAGTTTACGGCATGTTTGGGGCTTTACCTTATGTGAAATTTCTTGATAAGAAGTGTTTGGCATGTTGCGTGTTTTTTCACTATTTACTGTTTTATATAAAATGTTTATATAAATGTGCTAACATTTTTATCCTAGTGGAATGTGTAGGGAAGTCATTTGGGGAAAACCTACTAAGTAGTAGTACTCCCCCCTTCTTTGGCACTTGGGTTCTTTTGAAGATTTCATATTTCGAGACACGAGTAAAGGTAAATCATATCATTGCTAGTGGATTATATTGATGCTTGGGAGATGTGGGGGTGCTTGGAACATGTAGCTGGTGCAGAGCTGTGGAGTCTGTCTTGGTTTATTATGGGTGTCTTGTTCAGTTTTCTGAATAGTACAATGATATTGTCTTTGGTTTTTTTGGCATGTGGGATCATTTTGGATTAGTTGGTTTTACTTTGTTAATGTATGAGTTGGTTATTTTTTTGACATGCATCATATATGTTGTTGATGGTTTGGTTGGTTTTGTCTTAAGGTAAAATCATTCCCCCCTTTATTCTCGAAGCCCTCGGCCTTTATTTCTAGCCTTTAGATTCTTGGGAATGTTTCTTAATGCCATGTAATGTTTCCCCTCCCTCTCCAGCCAATGGTATGGGGTTAAATGCTACAATAATGTATGTGGAGTTATAATACATTAATCATTACACAAAGAGAAGAATCATAGGCACGCGATTATGACATAAAGTGAGGAATATACATAAGAATAGAAATAAAATTTCAAGGATACCTATTAATATTGTTATCACATAGTAGTATGGGGATAATCACCCATGTTCCTATATGATTTTGGGATAATCCTCTCATATACCCATGATTTTTGGATAAAACCACTTTTGTAACCCATTGTATTTGGATAAATCATCTCATGTATTGTTTTTCATGATGATAAATCTTACAGTATACACATTGGATATAGATAAATCATATTTTTTACCATCTTGATTTGTATAAATCCTTATATTTACCCCTTTGTAATGGTATAAATCCTCTCTTTGAAGAATTGGATTAGGATAGATCCTACGATGTACTATTTCGATCTAATGACATATTAATTTTTCCAAAGAATTAGAAAGTGATATAAGACCACGACCATGATCATCCATACATATTTTTAATATTTAAAATAATAATCAATCACAGAATAAATAATCCAAAGAAATAAAAATGGGATTTCTAATATTTCTAGATGGTACCACCAAATTTGATCTCAAGAATGTAAAAAATAGATTCTAAAAATTAAATGACCCAAAAAGATTATTTCATAAGAAAATTTATGTGGAGGTTTAGGAATAATAAATTCTATGTAAATACAACAATTAATGATAACTAATAAAATTTAATAAAAACCATTATATATATTTTTATAAAAAATTATTATAATTTTTAACGATGAAGTTATGGATCACATTAAAAATTCATTATTCTAATATATAAGTTAAAACATATAAAATTTTAACACCCCAAACATCCACGGTATGTTTCCCTTTGAATAATGAAATATCATTTATTTTACACAACACCGAGATTCTAACACACAACGACCAATCAAACTATCCATTATGAATAGTAATACCCACTTTTTAAAATTTTTAAAATTTTATTTTCCTAAATGGACTTAATTTTTGAATTTAGAATATCAAATTTAGCTTAGGGTGAATTTTAGGTCTTTTTCTGAAAACATTCAATTTTTGATGAATAGTGAAAAACACTACGTTATTAGTTAAAACTGAATTTTTATTTAAATATTTATTTATTTTATTTAAATATATTTCTAGTCAAAATAGATAAATAATACCTATATAAGTTCAATGTAATTCATTGGAGTCATTTTATAATACATTTATTTATATTAAAATTTTATTGAACTTTTTACTATCTTTTACCCACCTCCTAGGAGCATTTGCAAATTTGAATAAAAAATAATTTTACCACTATTGTGAGTTTAATTTCAAAAATCTGAGATACACGGTTAATATCAGTAAGTAAAATGTGGTTCAATAAGATGAAAATAATTTTGGGTGAATATTAATTTTTGACTTTTATTAACCATGGTTTAAACTAAATAGGGTAATTAAGGGTAAAAATGATATCATAATTCGCATAAAACATGTCCTAATTATATTGGTTAAGTACAATTCTACAAAAAAATCTTATTAATAAAATATGATCTTCTTCGGTCCACATGGATTAGTTTAAGACCTTTATTATAATTTTATTTAAAGAGAAATTAAATGAGTTAAATTCAATGATTAATAACTAATCCATTTTTAATACAGGGATTCACATAAGATAAATTAGACTATAAATATTCATTATAAATAAAAAAATATTACCTACATAATGGTATTTTATTTATAATTTTTATAAATTAAATAATTTAATTTATTTATGACCCAATGATGATGTTGAAATTACATTATTAATGAAAGATTAAAATAATTGATATTATAAATATCCAAATAAATGTAATTTGAGAATTTTGATTCATTAGACTAATCTTATAGGTTAATATGACATGTTATGGTGGATTAAATAATTTTTTTTCAAAGTAATCATGCTGTTATGTTTTTTACGAAAACCAAATACTAAATAGTGTCAAAATTGACATAATTGAGTTTTTAAAAAAAATACTATATTATTAATTAATATAATATTCCTAAAAATATATGGTTTGGGAAAAATACATATATAAGATAATATGTATTAATAATTTACCATTTCTGATTCTCTTGGCTTGTTATAGTATTTTTATTAACCATATAATATAAAAATAGAATGAGACATCGTAAATGTCAAACTATTTAACATAGAGTTAAATATAAAATATAAGGTTAATTTGGTGACCTAAAGCTGTCTAAAACCTATTGGTTGAGAGGTTTACGACCCATCCCTACCTTATCCTCGAAATAAATTATTTTGGAGCCATTAAAAACTGGAAATGATTTTATTATAAAATAATATTTCAATCTTTTTCTAAAGTGACCCTCACCTCTCTTATAAAAGGGTACTTCCCCTTATCTTAATTTCACACCTCCAAATCCATTTTTCTCAGCCAAACCCTACCCAAATATCATCCCAAAAATCTTACCTTAATCCTTGAGTCCTTATTTGCTCATAAATTTAAATTATGGAGCTCTTTTGATCAAATCAAAAGGAAGAACCCGAAGAAGAAGTAAATATTTCATCACCTCTTTCATGTTGTTTTCTTCTTCCTCTTCCTCTTTATTTGTGGTTTCCATTATAAAATTATAACTCCTGTATCTTTTATATACTATGAGGTTATTATAAAAAATTTTCAACCATATTCATTACTCTATCCATCATATGAATGACAAAGTCACCATACGTGTGTACATAGGGCTTACCGTCTCCACGTCATGGGGTAGTTTGTTATTCAAAAACATAATTATTTGGATGGGTATAATAATGAGTATAACTAATGTAAATAAAAAATATAACATGTTAGTGATTCTTGATATATTATATACCATCTGATTATATATTATTTCACCATCAATATAATGATATTGTCGCCTCTGCGTACGTACGAATTACCGTCTCCACGAAAGTGATGAGATTCATTCCCCATCGTAATCATTCAAGAATAATTTACATTTTATGATTAAAAACAATTTTTATGAAAAAAATATCATTCTGTATATGAATCAAATATACCTTATCCATAACAAACATTTATTACGTAACAAAGAATATAAAGGAAAATGAATCAGTTAACACCCGAAATGACGATACTACAGAAATATTATTAACAAAGCAATTTTAAAGGATCATAGATGATATAATATTTATGTATATAGTGTTTTAATAATTTAATAACAATGTTATAACTATTATATAGGATGTTAACATACCATCGACTAAGGAAAAGTACAAGGTAAGGGTTAATTTCACAATCTCTTTATTATCCGAGGTTGTTTTTATGTAAGTATCTACTGGGACCTCTTTATCATCCACATCCGTGTTTTCTTAAAATTTTATTTCAAATCATTTTTAATATTTACTAGACTATATTATGAAGTCATTTATACCCTTTTTTGACCATATATGTTTTTAAAGGAATCTTTTTTTCATTTTCCAAACAAGGTACTTTATGACATTTTCGACAAAATTAAGGTAAGAATATTTTTAACATGTACGGTGGGTGCGGCTATTTTCCACCATTATAACATCATCGATGCTTCCCTTACAAGATTATAAGAATATTTTAAAAATAAATGTTTTCTTTTATAATTATGTGACTCTAAAATGATTTCAAAATAGAATGATATATTTCTCTCAAAAAATTTTGATTTCATCTAAGTCAACAACCTTTGATAAATTTTACATTTGTTTGATGTTGATTTATTATGGTACAAATATTCCAAATTGTATTTAAGATTTTGTGATATGTTTGAGTGTGGATGATTTATCTTTGTACCATTCATGGTTTAAGGTTAAATTATTGACATTTCATATGCCGGTTTTAATAAAAATGTTAATGTTATGTTTCAACCTTTTCATATGAGGAATGTATTGAACTTAGTATATGACAGGTGGAGCCCGCTATAACTCCTCAATACATCAATAGGTATTATGAGACAATTAGATGTCTAATTGGCCGAGTCCTTTCCCAATTATATATATGGTTTTTGCCAAGGCCTAAATCATTTTTAGACATCTTGGACGAGGTCTTGACAAGATGTTTCAGAATGTCCGGCATTATACATTCCCTCATTATGAAAATAATAACGATGGTTCATATGGTTATTTGACTAGTAGAATACCCATTACAATGTTTTATTATGGAATTATTTACTCAACTCATATTCCTTCCATAATGTGTTCATATTTATTATTTGTAAAGGCATGAGTTTTTAATTATTCACCAACCCAATGTTTATGTTATCTTCTACTGTATTTCTTACCCTTACTGTACATTTGACTCCACCCCTTTCTTATGTTTCATTTTCCTAGGATATGAAGAAGTTATTTATGAGTGACTTGGAGGCATAATCCAGGAGACTTGGATGTTTCTAATGGAACAAATTGGTGTTGTATTTCTTTTCAAGTTGTAATGTTGATCTTATGTATGTTTTCTTATTTCCAATAATACTTAACTGATCGGTCTTTTGGGACATGATTTCTTGTATCATTCCAATGATATGTAATAAATCACTTACTATAGGTAACAGGGGTCGGGGAATTACAGTTGGTATCAGAGAGAGTTTAGTACAAACCAGGGAAACTAGATTTAGAAAAACTATGATTTGTGCACATTACCCTAAGATAGACTTTGAGGATTAGTATAAAAGAACATTCGAGAATTATCATAATGTATAGATTTTGTGAGTTTTCTACGAAATACATCCCTATCTGGATACGAGTAGGTAGAGGTGGCTCTGGAACAAATGTACCTAGGGGTAAAACCCAAAAACACCGTTTTGAGCTAGACTCGAATGGGAATTGGTGCACGACAACAAGCCTTGCTGCACTCTTGGTTACGACACTCCTGGGGGATATGCTTAGCATAATTATCATTTTCATTACAAACCATTATGAAGGATTTATGAGTATATACCTCCTCAAAGAAAACATTTTTATGAATATCGATTATATCCATGAACGGTTCAATTTATGTTAAGTGTTTTACAAGTTCTGAATTATGTATTGAGGTTTATAAACTAATATACTATATTCCATTTCTTAGAAATGGTGCTTAATGGAAGGAATGTAAACCTTATCAATGCACGTAATCCATGTAGGGATTTCCCTCCTGCTCAAGATAATTATAGTGAAGCTGGTGATGCAACTAGTGTTGATCAGCCTATCACCATACTGGGAATACTAACAGAGGTTATGAATAATAACCTTACCCATATGAAGCACCCTGACCCACAACACAGAGGATCAATGATAGACCGCCTTATGAGGAAACAACAACCCACATTCTTTGGGTCTACAAATCCATTTGTAGGTAAACAATGGATATGTTCCTTAGAGAAAAGATTTCATTCTTTCGGGAGTAGTGAAAGGGAAAAAGTTGTCATGGCAGTCTATCACCTCAACGGAGATGCAGATCAATGGTGGTCATTAATTAAAAACACAAATGTGGATGTAGAAGTATCAATTATAGAATGTAGGGAGTTTAAATAGATTTTATTTGAAAAATAATTTCCTCGTGACCATCGAGCGGATATGGAAAGACAATTTCTGAGTCTGAGACAAAAGGAGGATGAGAATGTCACAATGTATCAAGATAATGTTACAAGGTTATAAATGCTTTCTATAGATAATATACGTACCCAAGAAGGAATATTGATCTTTTCTTTGATTGGTTAAAAAAATTTCTCCATTGAGCAGTAGTCTCGCAATCCTTCTCATCGTATGAAGATATTGTCTCATGTGTTATCAAGACAGAAAATGAATTCTCTATGTCTTACTACTTTAAAGAAAAGAAAGAGAAGAATAGATATGATGAACACTCTGGAAAAGGAAATAATGAAACATGGAAAAAGGGAAGAGTTGAATTTTTAGCCTGTGATAATTGTGGAAGGAAGCACCCTGGTGCCTGTCTAAAAGGAAAAGGAGTATGCTACAAATGCGGACATGAAGGACATATTGCTAGTGATTTTAAGGGGAATAAAGAAGCTACCAATGTTCAATGATACAATTGTATGGAGATGAGACATTATGCAAATGAATGTCATAAGCATCATAGAAACTTACCTTAGAAAAGGCCAAGGGATAAGGGCTAAGCTTATGCAATCACTACTGGTGAGGTTGAAGCTCCGAAATATGTAGTGGAAGATAATTTAATGGTTTCCTCAAGTTTAGACAATGATTTATTTGATTATATATCATCACATTGTTCCATATCTTCCGAGTTTTCTATGAAAATTAGATATTTCCAATTTCATTTAACAAGGGAGTTGTCAGTCAGAACTCCTAAGGAAAGTATCATTGCAACAATGTTTTGTGAATCAGTCCCCATTAAGGCATATAGATTATATTTATCTACTAATATAATCATCATACTGATAAAACACTATTTTTTTGAATATTTTATTGATAATAAATGATATAATTTCCTCACATTGTGCTAAATATATTCATTTATGAAAGATTTGGGTTAGATCATTCATTTGAAAATTTGATGAAAATTCTAGTTTTATCCTTTTAAAATGTACTGTAGTATTTTGAAGATAAATATTTTAATATTTATTATTGGAACTTAATATTTTGTAAAAGTGTTTCTAACTTAATTTTATATAACTTTTATTCAGAACACTAGAGCTAAAAAGCTAATTTGGATGGAGTAAATGGGTCATTAAGTCAATGGTGGGATGGACTCGGCAGAATGGGCATGGGTTATGTATTTGGGTCATATAGTCTTCATCCGGGATTGGATTGAGCCCCAATTTTGAGGGAAGCTCGGGGACATGATTTTTTAGAAATCATCCTTTTAGAAGGATGGCCAATTCACGCGTTTTGGAGGACAACTAGGCGGTGCAACGTGGAATAAAATATTTGGCCGAGTTTCTCATTTCACAAATAAAAAGTTATGTAACCTTAGTCCTCAAGAACTCTATTTAAAGGGGGTTTTCACTCTTTGAGAGGGATAGTAGAGGCTTTGGGAAGGTGTGGCCGAAAGGGTGTCTCTTGGGAGTCCCTCACAACTCTTGGAAGAAGTAAGTATTTGTGCAAACCTCTCTTCCAGAAAGGCTCTCCTCTCTCACATCCTCTTTGTATTTCTTTTATTTCATGTTTGTATCTTGAATTTTTCTTCAAATAATCTTCTATGTTATTCCCTTTTTTATTCTCTAAATATTCTTAATTAGGTTTGAATCAAGAGTGGAGACGAGATTGAGATATACCCTTTCAATCCTTTTCTTATGCAAAACGTCTCCACGATGACCACACCTCCCATGGAAGAGTAGTTTTTAGTGATCGATCTATCTTCTACCCACTTCATTTAATTATTTTGAATCATGGAGATACTGTAATTCACATAATATGATCCATAAATTGTGTTTTTAAATTTTAATAAACTAATCAAGCAATTGAACAATTAACACAAAAACACGCGAGGTAGAGATTTTGTGTAAATTGTGAGAGCGCGATCTTAATCGGTAATACAAGACCACACGGGATAAATTTGTAGAGTTCAAATATAATCTCTAAACACAATTCATCCTCATTTCTGGAATGGATATGTGCTCTAATTAACCACTGAAGATAAGATATCCTAAGAACAACAATCAAAGTAGGGTGCTGAGATTGTGTGTTCTGAAGGTAGCCTAGGGTTTAAGCAATTCCATCTTCATGGTTAAGTTAACTCTTGTAGGGTTCGAGGGTTAACGAATTAAGGGATCATAATTATGCAGATATGGATTTAAATGATAATTATTAATAAGTAAATGAAGAGGTAGAGTTATATCTATTATTCCTTTTAAAATATTTTCTATAAAAAAAGCTTCTTGTTGTGTCTTTTTAATCAAACTTCATTTCAAAATAAAAAACAAAAAAATGCAATCTTCTTCCAGCATACTTTTTCAAGATTTATAAACTATAAAAAACTCCCATCATTTTTAAGTATTTTTTCAATTATATTCTCTTTTATTTTTAGAATACCTCTGAAAAGTTTTTTTAATTCACTTCCTCCTTTGAGAGATGACCTTGGTCAGCCACTCTACTGCACCTAAGTACCCCAAAATTACACTAATCATTTGAGGGCGCCCATTACAGCGCTCTTTCAAATTGGAACCGTTTCCGAAGAGGCAAGTAATTATTTCAACCAATTAGAGGTATTTATTTTATTTTACATTTTATTCTCTTCCTCTCTTCTTTCTTCCTTCTTTACCCAATCTTATTTTTTTTTCTTATTTTTTTTCTTCTACTTCTTTTTGGACCATCAACTCAAACATCTAATTTTTATTTTGCTATTGTCCACTTTACTTCTTTTCATATTTCATTGATTTATGGCACGAAATAATCCCAAAGATCTCTTAGATCTTGACCCTAAGATTGAACGCAGCCTTAGGGCACAAATCAGACATTCTCAGTCTACAAGAAGTTTCAATATTCAATCAGTTGGTGAATTCCTCTCTACTGGAAACATTGAAATTGGAAGCAATTCAAATTCAAACATAAAAAAAGAACAAATGGCTGGAAATAATAACAATGAGATAAAAATAACCATTCGAGAATTGTCTGCACATGATATTAATTATCAACCAAATTGTTTTCCATACCCAAATCTTGAATCAGGCTTTGTACTAAAATCTGGGTTAATTCACTTACTTCCAAAGTTTCATGGCCTCTCTGGTGAGGATCCCAATAAACATTTGAAAGAATTTAATGTGGTTTTCTCAACCCGAAAACCTAGAAATGTCTCTGAAGATTAAATCAAATTAAGAGCATTCCCATTTTCATTTGATGGAGCTGTAAAGGATTGGATGTACTATTTACAACCTGATGATGTAACATGTTGGAATGATTTGAAACTTATTTCTTGTAGAGATTTTTCTAGCATCGAGGACCACTTACATTTGTAAGGAGATCTCAGGGATCAAGCATGCACAAGGGGAGTCAATGTATGAGTACTGGGAGCGATTCAAGAAGTTGTGTGCAAGCTGTCCAAATCACCAAATCAGCGAGAAACTCCTCATTCAGTACTTCTATGAAGGAATCACACCTATGGAGAGGAGCATGGTGGATGCCATAGTAGGAGGGGCATTGGTGGACAAGACACCAGTAGCTACACATGCATTGATCGATAAGATGGCCCAAAACTCCTAACAATTCGGTGATAGAGGTACACCACATGTTAGGGGAGCACATCAGGTAAGTCCTTCTCTTGAAAGTCATTTGATTGATACCAAGTTAAAAGAATTGACCACTATGGTGAGGCAAATTACTTTGGCTCAAAAGTCATCCCATCCCCCTCCTTCAAGGCCTTGTGGTATTTTCACTGAGACAAGCCACTTAACTGACTATTTCCCACAACTCTAAGAAATAGAAGATTTTGAAGCAGTGTTCCCTGGGAGACCATATCACCACCAACAAAAACAACCATATCCCCAAAAGAAGTTTGATCCAACATATAACCAAGGGTGGAAGGATCAATCGGACATGAGGTATGGCTCTGGACAACAACAAAGGCCACCCTTTCAACAAAACTTCCAGCATCCTCCGCCTTACCAGCAGGGTTTCCAACAACCCCAAATGAGATTTGAAGCCCAAGCATAAGCAAGCCAGCAAAAAGGGAATCCACCACCAAAGGTAGATTCTAATACTGATGATATTTTGAAGAAAACTGTTCTTAATGAACAGAATGAGTTGAACAGTCAAGGTTCGGAGCTGAGGGAGTTGAAGACTCAAATGAGCCAGATTGCCACCACCCTCTATGAACTTGTAAGTAAGAATTCCTGAAATCTACCTTCCCAAAACACTCCAAATCCAAAGGGGTATGTCATTTCCATCACATTGAGAAGTGGGAAGAAAATAGCAGATGCTTATCCACCTAAAATTCCACCTAGATTCACCTCAACTCCAAAAAATCCCAATTCCACATCAACTGACGACCAACCCAAGGAGAATGATAAAGGTAAGAAAAATATTAATGATGCTACTCCTAAACCCCATCCTTTTCCAAACAGGGTTGTTTAAACCAAGAAGATGGTTGAAGAAGCAATGCAAAAGGAGTTTTTGGACACATTCAAGTGTGGGGAGATCAACATTACTCTACTTGAAGCCATTAAACAAATTCCAAGGTATGCGAAATTCTTAAAAGAACTTTGTACCAATCGAAGAGGGATCAAGGGAAATTAGAGGATAAATCTTGGAAGGAATGTTTCAGCACTCATTACACCAACTCTAGCAATGCCGACATAGTGAAAGGATCAAAGGACACTCAACATCCCATTCACCATAGGGGAGGTTCACTTTTCTGATGCTATTGTGATTTAGGTGCTTCAATAAATGTGATGCCTCACTCTGTATTCTATTATTTGCAGGTTAGTGAGCTAAAACCGATGAGAGTAGTGGTGCAGTTGGTGAATAGAGCTACGACATATCCAGTAACAGTCCTTGAGGATGTACTTGTCTAGGTAAGAGACATGATCTTCCCAGCAGAGTTCTACATGAATAACATGGAGGATGATTAGGTAAGTTCTCATGCCCTCATTATCATAGGTAGACCCTTCCTCAAAACTGCAAAAAACTATCATAAATGTCAATTAGGGTACACTTTCCATGGAATTTGGAGAAGAAGTTGTGATATTTAATGTTATGGATTCCATGAAGTACCTCTCAGAGGATCATTATACATTTGTTATCTCCCACTTTGAACCACCAAGTAAAAACCACATGGATTTTGATTGTCCTATGCTTAGGGAGATTATGAGTATTGGTTCTAGGTTGATGTCTAAGAGAACATCCACACCCATTTCTAAGGAACAAGAATATCTAAGATTTGATTTTGAAATGGAATCATATTCTGATTTTGACCATGTGAACTCTAATTATGACATGGATGTTGAGTATGCTGATGGATTTGATGCTTTATTCTCTGATTGTGATGATTTCTATTCTTATACTGATGTTCTTTGTGCACATATTTTAGTTCCTTTTATGTCTTCATCCATACACCACCCCCCTACACTAGAACTCAAGCCATTTCCACCAAATCTTAAATACTCCTACTTGTTAAGTGGTGACAAATTACCTGTTATCATTGATAACAATCTCCCTTTTGAACATGAAGAAAAACTTTTGAATCTTTTGAGGGAGAACATCAGGGAAATCGGGTGGACCTTTGCTGACATATCAAGTATTATCCCCTCCATTTTCATGCATAGGATTATTTTGGAGGATGGGGATAAACCAGTGAGGAAACCACAATGGAGACTCAATCCAACCCTTCTGGAGGTTGTTAGAAAAAGAGGTTGAAAAATTTCTCGAGGTAGATACAATCTATTCCATTTCAGATTCTCAGTGGGTAAGTCCTATGCAGGTTGTGCCTAAGAAAAGTGGTGTTACTATTGTTAAAAATTAGAGAGGTGAGTAAGTTCCAATGAGGGTGAAAAATAGTTGGTGCGTGTGTATTTATTATAGGAATATAAATCAATCTACTCGCAGGGACCATTCCCCCCTCCCATTTATTGATCATATGCTTGAGAGACTTACTGGAAAAACACGTTATTGTTTCTTGGATGGATTTTATGGATATTTTCAGGTTCCTATTTCTCTGGAGGATCATGAGATGACAAAATTTACTTGTCCTTCCAGTACATTTGCCTACCTAAGGACGCCATATGGACTTTGCAACGCCCCAGGTACCTTCTAGAGATGCATGATGATCATTTTTTCTGATTTTATTGAGACCTGCATGGAGGTATTTATGGATGATTTTACAGTTTATAGGTCTTCATTTTATGAATGTTAAGTAGTTTGGGAAAGGTGTTGAATCATTGTATTGAGAAGAATCTGGTCCTAAACTTTGAAAAGTGTCATTTCATGGTAGAGTAGTGAATTTGTCACGACCCGTCCTCGGGGCCCGTGCTGTGACTACCCCAAGCCCGCCTTCCATAGGCCAGGGGCTGGCGACTAGCACCAAAGGCGTAAATCCCAATAACTGGAAAGGAATTTCCTTTATAAAAGTAACAAAACACCACAGAGTACAAGAGAAAGTAAAACACTAAGTACAAAAAGGAAGTGCTGAAAAGTAAATGGGCCAGAATACAAACCCAATCGAAAGTACAGCTACAACTGAAAGAAAGTACAACAAAGACAATTGTTGGAAGAAAGGAAGAAGCTCTTGGGTTGTCCTCCTCGGATCCTACCTGAAGGGTAGGTACAGATAGCATAGATCCTGGATCGTCCATCACGGATCCTACCTGAAGGGTAGGTACTGATAGCGCAGCTCCTGGATTGTCCACCACGGATCCTACCTGGGGGGTAGGTACAGATAGCCTCTACAACTCTCTCGCCTTTCAACCTCCTCCGAGTGTCGCCTTGTCGTGAAGTCCACCACCAGATACTGTCTCGCCGTGAGGTCCACCTCCGGGTATCATCCAGTCCTTGAACACTCGGCCTCTGTCTGCGCTGCCCGTCGTCTGCAACCGACACAATGAGGTGCGGGCATAGCCCATGCGAGGGTGAGTATAATGATACTCAGTAGGGACCCCGAGACCCTCAAGGTCTCACTAAATCCAACAAGGATAACCACAAAGAAGTTATCAACAGATAATCTCTACTTAGGTATATGATCATACATATACCCAAGTTATCGAGTAACCCATCTCAATCATGAGGTAACACAAAGATTTATGAAATCAACGGATAACCACTACCCAGGTATATGCCCATACATATACCTAAGTTATCAAGTGACCCATCTCAATTATGAGGTAAACACAAAGGTCATAGACTCAGCTCAACCAGGATCTTATTCATGATGTCGAAACCACGGATGTTGGAGAACTCCTCCTCTGTCGAGTACAGTGGGCTGCCGCTACAACCAAGCACGCCAAACTCCTCCTCTGTCGAGTATAGTGGGCCTGCCTCTACAACCAAGTGCACCCCACTAACCTTAGACTATTGTAGTACTCCACATGTCAAGTACTGTGGGCCTACTGCAACAACCAAGCACTTCCCACCATGGGTCTGCCGCTACAACCAAGCGCTCCCCCTCATAGGCACCAGAGGTACTCCTTCTGTTGAGTACCACGGGTCTGCCGCTACAACCAAGCGCTCCTCCACCGTGGGTCTGCCGCTACAACCAAGTGATCCCCCTCATAGCCTCCAGAGGTACTCCTTCTATTGAGTACCACGGGTCTTCTACTACTACCAAGCGCTCCTCCACCGTGGGTCTGCCGCTACAACAAAGCACTCCCCACTAGGCTATCTGAAACACACTGACTCGATAGATCAGCAGTCGTCAAGTCTTACCCAGCTACTAGGTCTCTGCACTCTGCTAGCTCGTCATTGGGTGGGTCCGCTCCATGAGCTACCGGTCTATAATCCAAGTATAACAAAGTTCCATGAAGAAGTATCTCAAAGTACGGCCTCGTCATAGGGGTCTCAATGCAACAGACGGCGTGTCAGTCGGACGCACGGTCTGTGAGTTACTAGTCTTTTCGTCCTAGGGGCCTGGTTGGTTTCATGTGTGAACCAACCCATCCGTATCTCGATTGTACCCCTAACTCTCATAGGGTATGCTCATAGGGACTATTTCTCAACGTGATCACCAATGCCGCTGACGGTTCGTCAAACTGACGTCCGGTCGGAAAGTTATCAGCTTTTCCGTTCCAGGGGACCGGTTGGATTTCGGGTACAATCCAACCCGGCCATTATCCAAATGCATCCAAAACTCAGTAGAAGCATTCGAAAAGTTTCGTCTCATCAAGAGGAATCCAACAAAGTCAATGTCACGTCAATCGGACATCCGGAGCTCGAGATATAAGCATTTCCGCTCCGAGGGCCCGGTTGGTTTCGTATCCGAACCAACCCGTCCGTACTCAAAGTTCTCCAAAACCTTGAGTGTAATATACTGAAACGACCGTATCGATCCAAGGTTCTCATATCAACTGACAGTGCGTCGATCGGGGGTCTGTAGCCCATGATATGTGCATCTGAACGAAAACTTCATGAGAATAGGGTGTTCGGGCCCGGACCGACTCGGCCCGAGACCCCCCCCCCCCCCCCCGGGTCGGCCCGAACCAGGTCCGGATCCAGCCCAATAGGGCGCAGCCTGGCCCGGCCCCGCCTGGGTGGCCTGCCACGCTGGCGCGGTCGCGTGGCCGCTCGGCTATCCGGCTGAGCGGAACAGGGGGGTGCGGTCTCCCCCTTGAAAGAAACTGTGGCCCCCGCGTGGGGGCCGCTCCTCGCCAATGGACGCGGCCTAGTGCCGCGTCCCTACCTCCTCGGTCCCGCGTGGTCGCGGGACCAGTAGCTTGCCGCCGCCGCCACCTGGCGGCCGGCTGGTGCCGGCCGCCGCCTCCGGCCGCCAGCGCCGCCGTGCCGGCGAGGCGCGCTGGAGGGGTTTTCTGTGGACCACCAGACACGCTCCGGTGGTCCGGTTTGCCTGTCATCTTCTCCAGTGGTCCTCCCGGGACAAGCTCTTCACTGCGAAGACATCAAAATGCCCTTGCGGCCTGCTTTGTCGTCTCCCACCGATCTGCACACCAAGAATGAAGAAACGGTGGGTTCAGACTTGTTCGTTGGTCCGCACCCACCACGTTAGCAGTTTAAACGGATTCCGAAAAATTTTAAACACATGACAAGGATATAAATCACATAGATTTAATTGAACCAAAACCCCTACCTCAAACGTCGCCGAGCGAGGGTTCGTCGCGGAATTGCACATCGCGGAAGAAGGCGTCACGGAAGGGGGATCGTCGCGTCGCGGAGAAAGGATTTGTCGGCGTCGCGTTGTCGATCTCCGAGGATCTGGCGTGCTTGTCGACCTTCGCTGGAGGTTGGCATTCTTCGCATTCTTCGCATTCTTCGTTGAGGAATTTGTGTTTCACGGCTTGAGTGATTTATCCCAAACCCTCTCGCACAACCAACCTCTAATAAAATAAGACTTGTCTTATTTTATTAACACAGAAGGTAATGTTTTTGAAATTCAAAAATTGAAACCATCAATTAAATGAATTAATAGAAATGTTTAAGCCGCCAAATTAAAAGAGGCATTTCATAACAGATAAACGCAAGGGTTGACTTCCAATTAATGGGGGTGCGGGTGCGTTACTTTATTAAAGGAGGGGGTTTAGGAAGAAAAGAAACGGTGGGGCTTGTGTGGGTCCCACCTCACAAATATCCAACCTAGTGTGTCGGATATTGTGGGTCCCACTCCAATCACTTAGCTTAGGTTAAACAACTTCAGGTAAAAATAATATCTGGTCGCACCATTTTTATTTTAATCCTTTACATAACCCAAAAATTTAAAAAACCACACCCGAGAAAACGCAACTCCGGAAAAGGTGTTTCTAAGAAATTACCAGCACTACGATTCCATTGGTGCCCTCAGAATTCGATTCCGATCACCGGTTCAAAAGTTAGAAAAAAACCCGCTCGTTCGTTCACTGAACGTACCCGAGCTAAACTTCAGAAAATGATTCCGGGAACACCGGGCCTCCGAATCAGGCGCCGTCAGAAACTACGTACTCGTAAAATCCCAAATAAAATTAAGAAAAAAATTTCCTTGAAATTTCCGGGTCTTTACATTACTCTCACCTCAGGGCTTTACATCCCCGTAAATCTTTAACACAAACTAGGGATACAAAAGTGGTACTGAGCACGCATCTGAGCCTTCCGCTCCTATGTGCTCGCCTGGAGGTTCCCGTACTACCAGTGAAATCAAAACCAAGGAATCAACCCGTCCTCATCGGATATGCTCTTATCGTTCCTTGATCCCCACTAGAACCTCCTTGAGGTTCACCCCATCGCCCAAGTCCAGCTCTTCATGGTCGATGAAATGTGAAGGGTCGAGCTTGTATCTCCTTAGTTGAAACACATGGAAGTCGTCGTGCACCTGGTGCAACTAAGGTGGGTGGGTCAAGTAGTAAACCACCTCACCTACCCTGCTGAGGACCTAGAAAGGTCCGTTGAACCTCAGAGATAACTTTTCGCCTCAGCCACATCTCTGTAACTCATGTCGAGGTGAAACCCATAGGGAAACGTGGTTCCCATCCTCGAACTCTAGTGGTCTCCACCTCCTTTCAGCACTAGAACTTTGCCGGCTATGAGCTATCCTCATCCGCTCATGGATGACTTGGACCTTTCTGGTCCTACAAGAGATGCTGAGATTTCTTCTTTGCCGATAAGAGAAATCTGGTCTCATCCCCTGGATGAACCACGTTCTTCGCCTAATACAGTCAATCCCGACATGGATGATACTAACTCATAGCAAGGATGACGTTGTAAGGCCTCGACGCTACTACCAAAAGTTTCAACCATTACTCTCACCTCCAAGGGTTGAGTCACACTGTCAGCATCAGTGTGTGGTCACTGGGTCTCCTCCAGTAGGTATCTCAAAGTGAGGGTCAAGTCAATGGTTTTTAAACCGGAACCTCTTAGTAACAACATAAGGAGAGGATAGGAAGGTAAACACCATAAGAAAGGTGTCTTTTATCACTGCATCTCATAGTACAAAGACACAAAGCATTTACAAAAAAACATCAATAAGGCTAGAAGAAACATGAACAAAAGTCTCCAGGTCTGGAGCTAGTCCCGCTCCTATCCATCTACTCCTGGAGCTCAATGATCGTAGGCCTCAGCTACCTAAAGTTGAGCTCTGCCATGTCCACCTGTTCGCTGCGGTCGGGGAGGACCTCCTGGTGGTGGTGGTGGAAACACCTCGAAGCATCGTCCACCTCCAGCTGCACGGCCATCTCCCCTGCCTCGGTCTCCTGCTCCTTGCGGTCCACCTCGATTGAACCTCTTCCTCTGCCTGGGAGGTCCTTCGTTCATCTGATGGTCATCTGTATGGTGGGTCGGACAGTCACGAGCCCTGTGACCAACCCCGCCGCAGGAGTAACATTTTCCGCTCATGGTAAGTCATTTTTCACCTCGGTTTCCTCACACAAATGATCTGGTGTCATGCGGTCGACCACCTATATGTCTAGTCCTCTTGGACCTCTGCGTCATCTGTCTACTGCCCGCTGCAGAAGACTCTGCCGCATGCTGGCTAGTGGTGGGTCCTGCTGCTGGAGACTGCTCAGCAAGGAAACTCTCCACTAATAGGGCTCGCTCCAACACCCATGTATGTGTCGGAATGCTGTGAGAAACAACTAAAGCTCTGATCTCTCGACTGATCCCCTGCTCGAAGGTTTGGTCCCTGAAGAATGGGTCCCATACCATGTCTGTGGAATAGCACGAGAGATTGGTAAACCTCGCCACGTACTGGGCTACTATCATGCTGCCATGCTGCAGTTGTAGTAGCTCCTGGATGCGCACCGCACGGAGGGTGTCTGGGAGGAACTTTGAGCAAAAAAGGATCTCAAAGTCCGTCCAAAGGAGAGATGCCTCGTCGTTCACCTGGACCATCAAGCTCCCCCATCTGCCTGTTGCCGCGTGCAGGAGGCTCGCTGCAAGGACCACCATGAGGTCAGCTGCTGTCCCCACTAACATGAAAACTCACATAACTGCCTCCATCCAATCCTCGGCTGCCTCAGGGTCCATCTCCCCACGGAACCTGGTCGGTCGCTGACGCTGAAACTCGTGCAGTGCACTAAGGCGACGTTCACCGTCAGCGACTGGGGATGGTAGCATCGGTGGCTCGGTGGGCAGAGGTACCGCTGGTGCCTCTTCTTTTAAAGGGCCCTGTACCGAGGCCTCGTCGCTCGGTGGGTTGTCGTCCCGCAAAACGCTCGGAACCCTAGCTAGCTGGCATCGTGGGGTCATCCTGAAAAGAAACAGGTGCGCCATGGTTAATACAGTATACCTGGTGAGCTGACACAATGTAATCACAAAGAAAACTTTTAAAACACACATGCAATCAATGTTTTCGTGTATTGAGTCAGAAATCAGAAGTCAGGGTCCTGGTGTACGGATACGTCGGCCGGCACATCAACACTGGACTCCCTAGATTGATAACCACACTCAATACACTTAACACTATTTCTTCACATAGATGATAGATCAGATTCATGAGTTCTGCAGTAGAACCGAACTCCTATGATACCAATTTGTCACGACCCGTCCTTGGGGCCTGTGCCGTGACTACCCCAAGCCCGTCTTCCATAGGCCAGGGGCTGGTGACTAGCACTAAAGGCGTAAATCCCGATAACTGGGAAGGCATTGCCTTTATAAAAGTAACAAAACACCACAGAGTACAAGAGGAAGTAAAACACTAAGTACAAAAAGGAAGTGATGAAAAGTAAATGGGACAGAATACAAACCCAATCGAAAGTAAAGATATAACTAAAAGAAAGTACAACAAAGACAACATCTGGAATAAAGGAAGTAGCTCCTGGGTCATCCTCCTCGAATCCTACCTGAAGGGTAGGTACAGATAGAGCAGCTCCTGGATCGTCCACCACGGATCCTACCTGAAGGGTAGGTACAGATAGCACAGCTCCTGGATCATCCACCACGGATCCTACCTAAAGGGTAGGTACAGATAGCCTCTACAACGCTCTCGCCCATCAACCTCCTTCGAGTGTTGCCTCGTCGTGAAGTCCACCAACGGATACTGTCTCGTCATGAGTTCCACCTTCGGGTACCGTCCAGTCCTCGAACACTCGGCCTCTGTCTGCGATGCCCGTCGTCTGCAACCAACACAACGAGGTGCGGGCATAACCCGTGCAGGGGTGAGTATAACGATACTCATTAGGGACCCCGAGACCCTCAAGGTCTCACTAAATCCAACAAGTATAACCAAAAATAATATCTCAATAGATAACGTCTACTTAGGTATATGCCCATACATATACCAAAGTTATCGAGTAACCCATCTCAATCATTAAGTAACACAAAGATTTATGAAATCAACGGATAACCACTACCCAGGTATATGCCCATATATATACCTAAGTTATCAAGTGACCCATCTCAATCATGAGGTAAACACAAAGGTCATAGACTTAGCTCAACCAGGATTTTATTCATGATGTTGAAACAACATCTGCTGGAGAACTCATCCTATGTCGAGTACAGTGGTTCTGCCGCTACAACCAAGCACGCTGAACTCATCCTTTGTCGAGTACAGTTGGCCTACCGCTACAACCAAGCGCACCCCACTAACCTTGGACTACTGTAGTACTCCCCCTGTCGAGTACTGTGGGCCTACTGCTACAACCAAGCGCTTCCCACCATGGGTCTGCCGCTACAACCAAGCACTCCGCCTCAAAGGCTCCAGAGGTACTCCTTCTGTTGAGTACAGCGGGTCTGCCGCTACAACCAAGCGTTCCTCTACCGTGGGTCTGCCGCTACAACCAAGTGCTCCCCCTCATAGCCTCCAGAGTTACTTCTTCTGTTGAGTACCACGGGTCTGCCGCTACTACCAAGCGCTCATCCGTCGTGGTTCTGTCGCTACAACCAAACGCTCCCCACTGGGCTATCCGAAACACACTGAGTCGATAGGTCAGTAGTCGTCAAGTCTCAACCAGCTACTAGGTCTCTGCAATCTACTAGATCCTCATCAGGAGGGTCCGCTCCATGAGCTACTGGTCAATACTCCAAGTATCGCAAAGATCCATGAAGAAGTATCTCAAAGTACTGCCTCGTCATAGGGGTCTCAACGCAACAGACGGCGCGTCATTCGGACGCCCGGTCTGTGAGTTACTATCCTTTTCGTCCCAAGGACCCGGTTGGTTTCGTGTGCGAACCAACCCGGCCATATCTCGATTGTACCCCAAAATATCATAGGGTATGCTCATAGGGACTGTTTCTCAACGCGATCCCCAACGCCGCTGACGGTTCGTCAAACAGACGTCCGGTCTGAAAGTTATCAGCTTTTCCGTTCCAGGGGCCCGGTTAGATTTCGGGTACAATCCAACCTGGTCATTATCCAACTTCATCCAAAACTCAGGATAAGCATGCCAAAAGTTTCGTCTCATCAAGAGGAATCCAACAAAGTTGATGGCACGTCAATCAGACATCTGGAGCTCGAGATATAAGCGTTTCCGCTCCGAGTGCCCGGTTAGTTTTGTATCTGAACCACCCCGTCTGTACACAAAGTTCTCCGAAACCTTGAGTGTAATATATATAAACGACCGTCTCGATCCAAGGTTCGCATCGCAATAGATGGTGTGTCGATTGGTGGCCTGTAGCCCAAGATATGGGCGTTTGAATGAGAACTTCCTGAGAATAGGGAGTTCGGGCCCAGACCGACCCGGCCCGAGACCCCCCCTGGGTCGGCCCGAACCGGGTCGACCCGAACCGGGTCCGAGTCCAGACCAATAGGTCGTGGCCCGGCCTGGTGGGTGCATCCCGCCCCGGCCCGGCCTTGGCGCGGCGCGGCCCGGCCTGGGTGGCCCGGCCGGTTGGCCTGCCGTGCTGGTGAGGTCGTGTGGCCGCTCGGCTGTCCGGCTAAGCAGAACAGGGGGTGCGGTCGCCCCCTTGAAAGAAACAGTGGCCCCCACATGGGGGCTACTCCTCGCCAAAAGATGTGGCCTAGCGCCGTGTCCCCGCCTCCTCGATCCCGCGCGGTCGCGGTACCAGCAGCCTGCCGCCGCAGCTTCAGCCGCGGCGGCCCTTCCCGGCGGCGCGCCGGGCGCTGCCTGCATCTGGTGGCCTCCCGGTGCCGGCCGCCGCCTCCGGCCACCGGCGGGGTTTTCCGAGGACCACCGAACGCGCTCCGGTGGTCCGTTTTGCCTGTCGTCTTTGCCAGCGGTCCTCCCGGGATCATCTCTACACTACGAAGACCTCAAAATTCCCTTGCGGCCTCCTTCGTCGTTGCCCGCCGATCCGCACACCAAGAACGAAGAACGGTGGGTTCGGACTTGATCGTTGGTCCGAACCCACCGCGTTAGTGGTTTAAACGGCTTCCAACAAATTTTAAACACATGTCGAGGATATAAATCACATAGATTTAATTGAACCAAAACCCCTACCTCAAACGTCGGTGAGTGAGGGTTCGTCGTGGAATTGCACGTCGTGGAAGAAGGCGTCACGGAAGGGGGATCATCGCGTCGCGGAGAAAGGATTCGTCGGCGTCGCGTCGTCGATCTCCAAGGATCCGACGTCCTTGTCGACCATCGCCGGAGTTCGGCATTCTTCGCGTTCTTCGCGTTCTTCGTCGAGGAAGGAGTGTTTCACGGCTTGAGTGATTTCTCCACAACCCTCTCGCACAACCAACCTATAATAAAATAAAACTTCTCTTATTTTATTAACACAAAAGGAAACATTTTCAAAATTCAAAAATTGAAACCATAAATTAAATTAATTAATAGAAACATTTAAACAGCCAAATTAAAAGAGGCGTTTCCTAACAGATAAACTCAAGGGTTGACTTCCAATTAATGGGGGTGCAGGTATGTTACCTTATTAAAGGAGGGGGTTTAGGAAGAAAAGAAATGGTGGGGCTCGTGTCGGTCCCACCTCAAAAATATCCTGCATAGTGGGTAGGATATTGTGGGTCCCACTCCAATCACTTAGCTTAGGTTAAAGAACTTCAAGTAAAAATAAAAACTGGTCACACCATTTTTATTTTAATCCTTTACTTAACCCAAAAATATAAAAAACCACACCTGAGCAAACACAACTCTGGAAAAGATGTTTCTAAGAAATTACCGATGATGTGATTACATCGGTGCCCTCAGAATTCGATTCCGAGCACCGGTTCAAAAGTTAGAAAAAAACCCACTCGTTCGTTCATTGAAATTACCCGAGCTAAACTTTGGAAAATGATTCCTGGTACACCGGGCCTCGAAATCAGGCTCCGTCAAAAACTGTGTACTCGTAAAATCCCAAGGAAAACTAAGAAAAAAATTTCCTTGAAATTTCCAGGTCTTTACAGAATTGCCTTAGGTCATATAGTCTCAAAAAATGTCATTGAAGTTGATAAATCTAAGGTAGAAATTATTTCATCCCTGCCATATCCTACATGTGTGTGTGATGTTCGATCATTCCTTGGACATGCTGGATTTTATCGACGCTTCATAAGATATTTTAGTAAGATCTCTCTACCCTTATCTTAATTGCTTCAAAAATATATTGAATTCAATTTTGATAATTCATGTAGGTCATCATTTAATGAGCTAAAGAAGTGTCTGACCACTCCACCGATCATACAGCCCCCGCAGTGGGACCTTCCATTTGAGCTTATGTGTGATGCGTCCAACTTCGTGGAAGGAAATGTCTTATCTCATAGGGTGGAGGGACGTTCACATGTGATTGCCTATGCATTGAGGAAACTATATTCAGTCGAATCAAACTACACAACCACGAAAAAGGAGTTTCTTGCTATCATATTTTCTTTAGATAAATTTTGTTCGTATATATTGGGCACTAAAGTAGTTATTTTTTCTGACCATGCAGCTCTGAGGTACCTCTTGAAGAAGCCAGATGCAAAGCCCTGGCTGATCCGATGGGTTCTCCTTCTTTAGGAATTTGATATTGAGATAAAAGACAAAAATGGGTCAGAAAACTTGGTGGTGGACCACATGAGTAGGCTTACTCACACACTAGAGGATGACACCTGGGACCAGGTACCACTTTAGGACACTTTCTCCAATGATCATCTTTATTCCATCTCAGGTACACATCCTTGGTATGCAGATTTAGTTAACTACCTTGTTTCCTCTGAAATCCCAACAAATTTAAAGAAACATCAAGTCCAAAAATTAAAAAGTGATTCTAGGTTTTATGTGTGGGATGATCCTTAACTCTGGAGCATGTGTAGTGACCAAGTCATTAGGAGGTGTGTTCCTAATAAGGAGTTTGAGTCTTTTTTGCATTTCTTTCATACACTTGCTTGTGGTGGAAACTTTGGACCCCAACGTACTGCTATAAAATTCTTATACTCTGGATTATATTGGCCTAGCTTATTCCATGATTCCCATGTGTTTTTTAAGTCATGCTCTCATTGCCGACACACTAGAAACATTTCATGAATACAAAAGATGCCCCAACAACCCATTTTATTCTATGATATTTTTGACATTTGGGGAATTGATTTTATGGGACCTTTTTCTAGTTCATTTGTTCTCTTGTATATCATTGTTGTCGTCGATTATGTGAGGAAATGGGTGGAGGCCAAGGCCACCGGGACTGACGATTCTCATGTTGTAGTGGATTTTTTCAAGGCTCAAATTTTCTGCAGGTTTGGAGTACCAAAGGCCATCATCAGTGACCAAGGTACACACTTTTGTAATAGGAATTTTGTTTCCCTCCTTCAAAATTATGGGGTGACACACAAAACATCAACACCATACAACCCCCAAACAAATGGTCGGGCTGAGGATTAAAATCGTGAGTTGAAACAAATCTTGGAGAAAACCTTGGAGCCAAATAGGAAGGATTAGAGCAAGTGCTTGGATGATGCATTGTGGGCTTATAGGACATCATACAAGACACCCATTGGTATGTCCCCATTTCGGATTGTTTTTGGGAAAGCATGTCATCTCCCTATTGAAGTTGAGCATCGAGTTTATTGGGCTATAAAAAAATGCAACATGGATTTGGCCCAAGCTGGAATCCAAAGGAAGCTACAAATTCAAGAGCTTGAGGAGATTCGATTGTCTTCATATGAGAACTCAAGGCTCTATAAAGAAAAATAAAAAACATCTCATGATATAATGATCCAACAAAAGGAGTTTCATGTTGGAGAGAAAGTCCTTCTCTACAATTCATGACTAAAGATGATGCCTGGTAAGTTGCGTTCCAGATGGTTAGGTCCTTATGTTGTGACTAATTTTTTTCATTATGGTGAAGTGGAGATCACACAAGAGGACATAATAAGTATATTTACAGTCAATGGGAAATTTTTTAAGAGATACATTGAGGGACTTCCTACTGATGCAGTGGATTTTATCACACTGCATGACCCCATCATCACTTGAGCACATCAGGCTATTCCTAACCCTTTAACATTGTTATTCTTTGACCTATTTAAAATTATACATTTCATGTGCATATATCATCTCATGGGTTCACATTGAGTACAATGTAATATTTTATGTGTGGGGGAGGGAACCTTTTAGTTTAGTAATTTCAATTGTTTTCCTGATTAAAAAAAACAAAAAAAAATGTGTGTTTTTCAAATTTTGTGTGTTTATTTTACGATTTTCTGTGTGTTTTTGAAACTTTTGAGCTGAAATGATTCTCATAGACATTTTTAAATCCATATCAATAAGTGAAAAAATTTATCCGTTGCATTTAATCTTAAATGAATGCTAAAATGACTTTGTTTCAAGTTCAAATATTTAGTAATTTCATGAAAATTACAATGAATTTTGAATCCCATGCCACATCTCACTGTCTTTATATTTAAAATCACTTTCATGTGAGGCTTCTAAACCATTATTTTCATATTCTTTACATTCAACTCACTTCTTGAGAGAACCAAACCATGCTTTATTTAACCCAAATTTTATTTATTCCGGTCAAAACTTGAGGGTTTGAGGTGCTTATGTTTAAATGATTGAGGCATTTGTTTGGTATTAAAGCCCCTACTTTGAAGAATACTTTTTAATAATGGCTTACCTTGAACATTTAATCCTTGTATCCCTTATAATCCATGTATATCATGTTAGGTTAGCCACATTACAAGCCAATTTTCCCTATCCAACAAACTCTTGAAGTGAAATTGCATAATCTAGTTGAGCTTAAGTGTGGGGGAAGCTGTCTTGTGTTGTACTACCACATTTTGTGATAATTCGGGTGAAAAATTAAATTATGAAGAGATGTGTTTTCTACTAAAGAAAAACATTATATTGAAAGCTGTGCCTTTCTGTAGCTTTCATGATAAAAGAAGTTGTACCTTTCTGGAGCTTCTAATAGAGGGGGAAAGTTGTGCCTATCATGAGCTTTTAAGAAAATCATGTTTGAGAAGATTGACATTTTTACTTTGGAAATGTTTAATGGTGTGAAAATTCCTTTATTTTTCATGATGATGGAGGTGAATTGATACAATTTGGATGGAGGAGAAGACCATATTTAAGTAAAAATTATATTAATGCAATTTGGCTTAAAAAAGAGTCAATCCCTCCTCATTCAGCCTCAAGAATTTGTCACATCTAAATCCTACCAACCGAATGCCATAAAACAAACCTGAAAAGTCCTCATGATAAACATATTTCCTTGACTCACGTCGGGTAATGATGTAGGAATTTTTCAAGACTATGGTTACCCTTTTATGAGTTTGGATGAGAAAGACATTGCAAAAAAATTTGACATTTGTGTGATAAGAGAAAATTCCTGTGAGGTAAGTGTTTTGTTCATGGGAGAATAAATAAAGTGGAATTATATTGAATGATATAAATTAAGAACTTGAAATAATGATTTTTATGAGACATGATATTTTTTGTTTCTTGGTGTGTAATTGTTTGATCTCAAGGGTATGTGTTTTAAAATTGGTTTTGATTTGATATTGATGATTACTTGACATGAGGTTTTTCCCAGGAGTGAAAAAGGGTAAGTGTGGGGGAGTTGATAAAACACTATTTTGTTGAATATTGTATTGATAATAAATGATATAATTTCCTCACATTGTGCTAACTATATTCATTTATGAAATATTTGGGATTAGATCATTCATTTGAAAATTTGATTAAAATTCCAGTTTTACCCTTTTAAAATGTACTGTAGTATTTTAAAGATAAATATATTAATATTTATTATTTGAACTTAATATTTTGTAACAGTGTTCCAAACTAAATATTCTACAACTTTTATTCAGGACACTACAGATAAATAGTTCATTTGTATAGAGTAAACATGCCATTAATTCAATGGTAGGCTGGACTCGGAAGAATGGACATGGGTTCTGTATTTGGGCCATATCATCTTTATCCTAGCTTGTATGGAGCTCAAATTTTGGGTAAAGCTTGGGGACATGATTTTTCACAAATAAAACTTCTAGAAGGTGGGCCAATTCATGCGTTTTGGAGGAAAACTAGGCGGTGAAACTTGGAATAAAATATTTGTCTGAGTTTTTCATTTCACACTTAAAAAGTTATGTAACCCTAGCCCTCACAAACTCTATTTAAAGGTATTTTTCACTCTTTGAGAGGGTTGTTAGAGGCTTTGGGAAGGTGTGTCCGAATGGGTGTCTCTTGAGAGCCCCTCACAACTCTTGGAAGAAGTAAGACTTTGTGAAAACCTCTCTTCCAAAAAGGTTCTCCTCTCTCACATCCTCTTTGTATTTCTTTTCATTCATGTTTGTATCTTGAATTTTTCTTCAAATAATATTCTGTGTAATTCCTTTTTCTTCTTCTATTAATCTTCTTAATTGTGTTTGAATCAATATTGGATATGAGATTGGGTTATACCCTTTCAATCCTTTGCTCGTGCAAAACATCTCCACGATGACCACACCGCCCATGGAAGAGTAGTTTTTAGTGATCGATCTATCTTATACCATCTTCATTTAAATATTTTTAATCATTGAGATAATTTAATTCAATTAATATGATCCATGAATTGTGTTTTTAAATTCTAAGAAACTACGCAAGAAATTGAACAATTAACACAAAAACACACGAGGTCGAGATTTTGTGTAAATTGTGAGAGCAAGATCCTAATCGGTAATACAAGACCACACGGGATAAATTTATAGAGTTCAAATATAATATCTAATCACAATTCATCCTCATTTATAGAATGGATATGTTCTCTAATTAACCACTGACTATAAGCTACCCTAAGAACAACAATCAAAGCAGGGTGCTGCGATTGGGTGTTCCGAAGCTAGCCTAGGGTTTAAGTAATTCTATCTTTGTGGTTAGGTTAACTCTTGTAGGGTTCGAGGGTTAACAAATTAGATAATCATAATTAAGTGGATATTGATTTAAATTATAATGATTACTAAGTAAATGAATAGGTAGAGTTATATCGATTATGCATTTTAAAATATTATGTAAAAAAACATCTTCTTGTTGTGTCTTTTTAATCAAACTTCATTTCAAAATTAAAACAAAAAAATGCAATATTATTCCAGAAAACTTCTTCTAGATTTATAAACTATAAAAAACACCCATACTTTTAATTAGTGTTTCAATTATATTATCTTTTATTTTTATAATACCTCTAAAAAGTAGTTTTAATTCACTTCATCCTTTAAGAGACGACCTTGGTCAGCCACTCTACTACACCTAAGTACCCCAAAATCACACTAATCATTTGAGGGTTCCCACGACAGTGCTCTTTCACATACCCATTATTGAACTTGATATAATAATCAGTATGGATTGTATTTCAGACCATGATGTGAAAATTTATTGTAATAAGGAGGTTACAATTCTCGATGATGATAAAGAGTACCCTATCTTTAGAGTAGAAACGTCACCATCTGATTCTTATCTAGATCCAACCCCAGTAGCTCTACCAAATTCAATCATGGGGGAGGATGATAATGAAATAATTATGGATGAGGAAAAGGATGTTCAAATATAGGATGTACCTATTGTTCAAGAATATGTTGATGTGTTTCCAGTGGATTTACCTGGACATCCTCCAGAACAATAAATTGAGTTTTCCAATTATTTAATTCCTGGTTCAAGGCCCATATCGAAGACCCCCTATAAAATGAACATTGTGGAATTAGAATAACTATTGAAACAACTAGATGAATTGAGTAATAGGGGATTTATTTGCCCTAGTGTTTCTCCATGGGGAGCCCCTTTCCTTTTGGTGAATAAGAAAGATGGATATATGAGGTTTTTCATTGACTACATGGAGATCAATGATATAACAATAATGAACATGTATCCCCTCTCTTGCATTGTTGATTTATTCGACCAACTTCATGGTGCTCAATATTTTTCAAAGATTGACCTTTGATCTGGATATCATCAGTAGTGTGTGAAGAAATAAAAAATTCTGAAAAGAGCATTTCGAACCAGGAACAAGCATTATGAGTTTACAGTAATGCCTTTTGGATTGACTAATTTACCATCTTTCTTCGTGGATCTAATGAATAAAATTATCAAGCAGTTTATTGATGAATTTTTAGTGGTATTTATTGATGATATCTTAGAATAGTCAAAAATCAACTATGATCTTGAAAATCACTTGTGCATTATTCTAAAGACTCTTTCAAGAAATGAATTATATGGGAAGTTTAGAAAGTGTGAATTATGGATTCAAGAGATTTATTTTCTTGGCCATATTGTCTCTAAGGATGGAATATTTGTTGATCCTTCAAAGAACAAGTCAATCCATGAATGGCTAGCAAAGACGAGTATAACTGAGGTACACAGTTTTATTGGTTTAGTAGGTTATTATCGACGTTTCGTCTAGAATTTTTCTCGGTTGGCTAACCCATTGACCAAGAATCCATGTATTGGGGTGAAATTTGTTTGGAAAAAAGAGTGTGCAAAATGTCTTGAATAACTAAAGAGAAGATTATTGAATGCTCCTATCTTGACTCTACCATCAAGGAACTATGGGTTTATTATTTATATTGATGCTTCAAGGAAGTGACTTGGTTGTGTCCTTTTACAAAATGATTGAGAAATTGCCTATGCATCATGAGAACTAAAAATTCACGAGAAAAACTATCCCACTCATGATCTTGAGTTAAAATTTGTAATCTTCGCTCCAAAGATATGGAGACATGATCCCGATGGTGAAAAATGTGATATTTATACTGATCACATGAGTTTGATGTATATTTTCTCACAAAAAAAACTAAACATGAGGAAAATTAGATGGCTTTAAGTACTCAAGAATTATGATCTCACAATACACACCCACCCGGGGAAGGCAAATATGGTGGCATATGCTTTGATCCAAAAGGATCATGGAGTTTTGAACAAGACGAGAGTTGAAAGGGATTCTATTTTCATGGATCCAGTAAATATGGATATGGGAATAACCACGGAAGGTGAAACATCAATACATTTTCAAATGGTTGCCAAACCATCATTATTATAAAGGATAGAAAATTCTAAAATTGATGATGAGGAGTTTCAAATGAAGATTAAATATGAAAATGATGGGAGATTGAGTGACTTCATATATGAAGATGGAATTTTGAAATTTGGGAAGAGACTTTCTATTCCTGATATACCTGATCTAAAAAGGTAATTGTTGGATGATGCTCATAGCTCCAATTTCATTATACACCATGGGAGAACCAAGATTCATAGAGACTTGAAGGGACATTTTTGGTGGGACAACATGAAAAGGGATATTTCTTATTTTTTGTCAAGATGTATGGTTTTACAACAAGTGAAAGCTGGAAGACAACATCCTAGAAGAGTCATGAAATCTCTTCCCATACCTGAGTGGAAATGGGATGATATTACAATGGAAATTGTCATGGTATACCATTGACTCCTAGAAGGAATGATAAAATATGGGTCATTGTTGATCATCTTACCAAGTAAGTACTTTTTTTCCTATAAGAGAATATTCAGCACTTGAACGTTTAGCAAGACTATATATGAATGAAGTTGTAAGACTTCATGGAGTACCCCTATCGATTGTTTCTGATCGTGATCCCCATTTGACATCAAGATTCTAGAAAAGTATTCAAAAATCCTGGGATACTGAACTTCGTTTGAGCACTGCCTACCACCCTCGAACTGATGGATAATCAGAATGGTCTATTCAAACCTTAGAAGACTTGTAGAGATCTTTCTCACTTGACTTTCATGGTACATGGGATCAATATTTACCTTTTGTTGAATTTTCCTATAATAACATATTCTATTGAAATATTCAGATGGAACCATATGAATTGTTATATGGAAAGAGATGTCACACACCAACATTTTGGGAGGATGTTGGTGAATGAAAAATCATAGGCCTAGAACATGTTGAGGAATTGATATAAACGGTGAAGGTTATTCATACCCACTTCAAATCAGCTCAAAGTAGGAAGAAGAGATATGCCATTAACTGAATGAATGATTTGGAATTTTAGGTAGGAGATCATGTTTTCTTGAAGTTATATCTATCGAAGGGAGTTATAATATTCGATAAGAAGGGTAAATTAAGTCACAGGTACATCAGACCTTTAGAAATTCTAGAACGAATTGGGGTTGTATCTTACCATTTCACAATGCCACCAAGTCTCTCAAAATTTCATGATGTGTTTCACGTATCACTATTGAGAAAATACATGACTGACCCAACGCATGTACTCACCTATGAGGAAATATACCTGGAACCCAATCTATCTTATTGTGAAGAGCCTGTTAATATTCTTGATACTAGAGAACAATTGTTGAGAAACCAGACGACTCATCTGTTAAAAGTTCTATGGAGAAACCATAAGATAGAAGAGGCAATGTGGGAACCACATGAACTTATGATGAAGAATGACCCGAACCTTTTTGTGTTGTAGTATTCTAGAAATTTTGAGGATGAAATTATTTGTAGGAGGGATGAATGTAACCCCCCAAGCTTCTACAGTACGTTTCCCTTTGAATAATACAATAGCTTTCATTATATAGAACTTTGAGATTCTAACATACCGTGACAAATCAAACTAGCCATTATGAATATTAATACCCACTTTTTGAAATTTAAAAAATTATTTTTTTTCAAAATGGACTTCATTTTTTAATTTGGAATATCGAAATTAGATTAGGGTGAATTTTCGGTATTTTTTTGAAAACTTACAATTTATGATGAATAGTGAAAAACAATGGGTTATTTGTCGAAACCGACTTTTCATTTATTATATTTAAATTTATTTTATGTCAAAATTGATACATAATACCTATATAAGTTCAATGTAATTTTTTGGAGTCATTTTATAATAAGTTTAGATTTATAAAAAATTTATTGAACTTTTTATCGTCTTTTACCCATCTCTTAGGTGGATTTGAAAATTTGCATAAAACATAATTTTACCGCTTCTTTGATTTAAATTCCCAAAATCTGAGAGACACGGTTAATATCAGTAAATAAAATTTTGTTCAATAAGATGAAAATAAGGTTTGGTGAATAGTAACTTTTGACTTTTATTTAACACAATTAAAAGTATATAGGGTTATTAAGGGAAAAAATGATATCAGAATTACCCTAACAAAAGTCCTAATTATTTTTGATAGGTATAATTAAACCAAAAAAAACCTTAGGAATAAAATATGATCCTCTTTGGTCCACTTGGATTAGATTGGGACATTTATTAATATTTTATTTGAAGAAGAGTTAAAAGATTTAAATACAAGGTTTAATAACTAAACCATTTTTAATATAGGGTTCCACATTAGATAAATTCTACTATAAATATTCATTATAAAGATAAAACATTTTCCTACATAATAGAATTTTATTTATAATTTTTAGACATTAAATAATTTAAATTATTTTTGACACAATGATGATGCAGTAATTACCTTCTTAATGAAAGATTAAAATAATTGATATTATAAATATCCAAATAAATGTAATTTTAGACTTTTGATGAGTTAAAAAAATTTATAGGTTAATATGGAATTTAAGGGTTTATTAAATATTTTTTTCTAAGTAATTATGCTATTATTATTTTCACAAAAACCAAATACTAAATAGTGTCAAAATTGACATAATTGAGTTTTTAAAACAAATACTATATTACTAATTGATATAATATTCCAAAAAATCAAAGGATCTGCCAAAGATCATATATAAGGTTATATATATTATTAATGAACCACTTGGGGTCCTTTTGGCTTGTTATAGTATGTTTATTAACCATATAATATAAAAATAAAAAGGGACATGGTAAATGTCAAACTATTTAACTAAGAGTTAAATCTAAAAGATAAGGTTAATATGGTGATGTTAACCTGTCTAAAACATATTGGTTGAGAGGTTTTCTACCCATCCCCACCCTATCCAAGAAATAAATCATTTTTAGCCCTTAGAAACCGAAAATTATTTTATTATAAAATAATATTTCAAGCTTTTCCTAAAATGACCCTCAACACTCTAATAAAAGGGTATTTACTCTTCACTTAATTTCACACCTCCAAATCCATTTGGAACAGTCAAAACATAATAAAAAATCATCTCAACTTTCCTCCCTTCATCCTAGAGGCATTAATTTGGTCATAATTCCATCTTAAAAAGCCCTTTTGATCAAATCAAAATGAAGAACCCAAAGAAGAGGTAAATATTTCATCATCTCTTTCAAGTTCTTTTCTTCTTCCACTTTCTCTATCTTTGTGGTTTCCATTATAAAATAATAACTCCAGTATTTTATATATAATTTTATTTTATTATAAAAATGGTACAACCATATTCATTATTTTATCCATCATATGAATGACAAAGTCACTATACATGCATACGTACGGCTTACCGTCTCCACGTCATGGTGTAGTATGTTATTCAATCAATTCATTATTTGGATGGGTATAATTATGATTATTACTAATGTAAATAATAAATATAACATGTTAATTATTCTTTATATATAATATACCATCTGATTACATACAATTTCACCATCAATATAATGATATTATCGCTCGTGCATACGTACAGATTACCATCTCCACAAAAGCGATAAGATTCATTCCCCATTGTAATCATTCGAGAATAATTTTCATTTTATGATTAAAAATAATGTTTATTAACATAATATAATTCTTTATATAAATAAAATACATCCTATATATAACAATCATGGCTTTCGTAACCAAGAATATAAAGGAAGATGAATCAGTTAACACCCGAAACGATGATACAACTAAAATATTATTAACAATGAAATATTAGAGGATCGTATATGATATCATATTTATGTATATAATTTTTGTATAATTTAATAATAATTTTTTAACTATTATACAGGATGTTAACATACCATCGATGAAGGAAAAGTACAAGGTAAGGGTTAATTTCACAATCTCTTTATTATCTGTGGTTGTTTTTACGTAAGTATCTACTCAGACATTTTTATCATCCACATAGGTGTTTTCTTAAAAATATATTTCAAAACATTTTTACTATTTACTAGACTATGGGTTAAATTCATTTATGCCCTTATTGGACCATATATGTTTTGAAAGGAAAATTTCCATCATTTTCCAAAAAAGGTACTTTATGACCTTTTCGATGAAATTTAGTTAAGAATGTTTTTTTAACTTATACGGTAGGTGCAGCTATTTTCCACCATTATAAAATCATCGATGAATCCCTTACAAGATTATAATAAAATTTTCAAAATAAAATTTTCCTTTTATAATTATTTGACTCTTAAATAATTTCAAAAGAGAATGAGATATTTTTCTCAAATAGTATTGATTTAATCTATGTAAACATCCTTTGATAAATTTTACACTTTTATGAAGTTGATTCATTATGATAAAACTATTACATATTGTATTTAAGGTTTTGTGATATGTTTGAGTGTGGATGAGTTATTTTTATACCATTCATGGTTTATGGTTAAATTATTTACATTTCGTATGCTATTTTTAATACAAATGTTTATGTAATGTTTCAACCTTTTCATATGAGGAATGTATTGGACTTATTATGTGACGGGTGGAGCCCGCTATTGCTCCTCCATGCATTGGTAGGTATCATGAGACAATTAGATGTGGAATTGGATGAGGCCTTTCCCAATTTGATATATGGTTTTGGCCGAGGCCTAAATCATTTTTAGATATCATGGCCGAGGCCTTGACATGATCTTTCAGAATGTCTGGCATTATACATTCCCTCATTATGAAAATAATAATGATGGTTCATGTGGTTATTCGACTTGTATAATACCCATGACTAGGTTTTATTATGGAATTATTTACTTAGCTCATATTTCTTCCATAAAGTGTACATGGTTATTATTTGTAAAAGCATGTGTTTTAAATTATTCACCATTCCTAATGTTTATGTTATCTTCCAATATATTGATTCCCATTTATGAGCGTTTGAGCCCACCTCTTTATTATGATTCATTTTCCCATGATTTGAAGAAGTTATTTATGAGTGACTTGAAGGAATATTCTAGGAGACTTGGATGCTTTTAATGGAACAAATTAGTTTTGTATTTCTTTCCAAGTTGTAATGTTGAACTTATGTATGTATCTTGTTTCTAATAATACTAAACTGAACATTCTTTTCGGACATGATTCGTTTTATCATGACAATGTTATCTAATAAATCACAGACTCTGGGTATTGGGTGCCACGGAATTACAGAAACCCATTAATTTTAAATGCTATCTTAAGTAGTATAACCAATAAATTGAAATAAAAATGTCAAAAAGGAGATCTGGAAATATTTAGAAAATTTTTACTTAAAAATAGATCTTAAAAAATGATCCTTATAAAATATATAAAGGTTTAAAAATGGGGATCTGAAATCATTTTGAGAACTTTTACTATTAAAAATAATCTAAATAATTGATCCTTAAAATAGATTTTTATTTTCAAAATGGTGATTTGAAAAATTTAGAATACCTTTAATTTTTTAAAAATAATTTTCAATAATATATTTTCGAAATGAAAAAATGTTCAGGAAAAATAAATATGGAGTGGATGAGAATACATTTTATTTTGGAAGGATGAGAAATTTGAACATATTAAAATGACTTTTTCAAAAAACTACATTTTAAAAATACATAGTAAAACATATATTCTAAAATATTAGAATTGAAATATTGATTTTATATTATTAAATACATATTTGGGATTCAAAATAATAAAAGGAAATCATTTTTTGGAATAATAAATGTTGAAATGGAAGAAATCCATCTTTAAAGAAAAATATATTCCTGTTTCTCAAACATTTTTCACTTTTATGAGAAGGGAATTAATAGATATAGCGTATTTGAGTTAAAAATATCATTTTTCTATTGTAAAAAAAGAAATATCTTTTGAAAGAGGAAATAGAGTAATTTTTCATTCATAAAAGAATTATGATCAATGTACAACATTGTAACTCAAAGAAATGAAATTTTAATTAACTAAATCCCAAATGAATGTCATAATTCATGAAGGAGTAGATATTTGGAAATGATATATGTGGTATAAATGTAAATACCAAGAAACAAATTACAAATTTATATAATTAAATGAAAATATATAACCAATATATATGAAATATGGTCTTAAACAACAATTATAACTCAATAAATGCGAATTGAGTTTACAAAAACACTTACAATTATAGTAACATAAGAATTAGTGGGTTATCATGAAATTGGAATTAATGTATCAAGAAATGAAAGGAATTAATTATATTTTATTAAAACAGGATAGTGAATAAACTATATAAAATAATTTTTGGTGCACAGTATAAACCATGTCAGAAGGATTAAAAAATGAGGCAAAGAAAACCTTTCTTGGAATTTCTGCTTAGATGATCAAACTTCAAAAAAAATTATATCAAATGAAACCACCATAATAACAAATATTATAACCTTATTCATGTATGAAACCTTTTATAATAATCAATTAAAAATATTCTGTATATTTAAATTAGATGGTTATTGTAGTACCCCCATTTTCTGGCATGTAACCCTTAGATAAATCTTTTCATGGTTATAAAGTTTATGGGTGATTAATGGGAGAGTTGGGAGAATTTAGTAGTATTTTTGAGGTAAAATGGAAGTCGCAAAGGCAACACATGGTTTGTCTAGCCATACATCCAATACTTGCATAATTGGTCCTATTAAGGTAGTGGTTAAAACATGATTATAGAATGGTTAGGGAGACTGTGTGAGGAAACTGTGCGAGGGTCAACCTAGGAAATAGCTAACAAACCATTACTGCACGGTTTGTCTAACTGTGAGAACTAACTCTGCGAATGGATTAATTGAGATCCTAAAAAAGTGGATCTCACACGTTTTGGCCGTTAAGTGGGTCTTTTTTTATCTTAAGTCATGATAACTCGGGATTACTCTCCATAGAAGGTAGGAGAACCTCTCCCAAGAATATTGGAGGTGATCTGAAGGCTTACCTTGGTGAATCAAAGCCAAATTCTAGAGGTATGGGATTGTTCTTCTTCATTCACTACTAGAAATATGACTTTTACCAACGGTTTTGGCCAAACCGTTGGTATAGTTTATAAATTTGGACCTATACCAACGGTTTGGCCAAAACTGTTGGTATAGGTCCCAAAATACAAGGACTTATACCAACGGTTATCAAAACCATTGGTATAGGTCCTTCGATTTTTTAACGGATCTTCTTACCGAGAACATTATATAAATCAAAATTTAAAATAATTTTAACAATACATATATATATTTATGAAATTATGTTCACAAAAATCATGTTAGGTTAGTGGTTAAGTCATTAAATTATAAACTAGAGGTTCTAGGATCAAATCCCACCAAATGTTTTTTTTTGAAATACATATACCAACGGTTTTGAGAACCGCTGGTATAGATTTTCATATTACTTATACCAACGGTTTTCAAAACCATTGGTATAGGTCTATACCAATGGTTTTCCCAAAACCGTTTGTATAGACCTATTGTCACGGCTTACTTGGAAACGGTCCTCCAAACCGTTGGTATAGCCTATACCAACGGTTTTGGGGCCTATACCAACAGTTCCAAACCATTGGTATAGGGTATTTTTCCAGTAGTGATTCTTGATATGTTTCTTAGATGTACATAGATCTACTTCTACTCTTTTCTTTATTTATTATTTCTATGCCTGATATGGGTAGACCTATAAGGCCCCAGCCTTAACCATTACTCAAACTTGAGTTATTTCATGAATACACGTTGAGGATCTTTTCAGGTTTAGAGTTTTAGAGAATTAAATCATAAATCATGAATTACATTCCATATTTAAAAAAAGTGGTTACATTAAAGATAGTACTCATTTTTTCCATTAACAGAAACATATTTAAAATAAAACATGGATTCTTTTTTGACACTTCCTTGACACTATCATCACATCATGTACCTTTCCCTTGACCTGTGAAAAACATTTCAAAAACTTGGGATGAGCATAAAAATCTCAGTAAGGGATATAAAAGTACGAAATGAAAACATTATTCCATGCATGAAATCATACTTTACTCATAAGACATAATCATTTTAACATACCTCATCAAATCATGAAAAAATCATAGAAATCATAAGACATAAAGATAACTTGTGGCATTCATAACATTCTTACGTAGGGAGTAACCCTCATGGTTACGTTTGGAATACCCATCACAGTATATTACCTAAATCTCTTCGGAGAAACCTTAATGTTTAACCCATACGCGTTACCCAATGCATTGGAGAGCTATATCGGGCTCACCCGCCCTTAGTTTATCACAGAACCACCCGTCTTCATAACAATGCCCAAGAACCATAACATAATCATATCACATAAAACATGAAAAAAGGAAACATAAGATTTCCATATTTCAATCACAAGATATCAATACAACACATTGATATAATCAAAACATTATGAAAACCATTTTCAATACCAAAATAAAAGAAAAGTAAAACATGGTATTTGTTTTTCATTTAAAAAAAAAAGTTATGGCTTGTAGAGGAAGCTGAAACTCAAATAATGGTCACGGCGGAAGGGAAGTCATTGTCGCCGCATATGTACGACAAAAAAACATTCCTTTTGTCGTTTAGTAAAATTCTTCATATAAAAAATATTCCTTTTTAATAGACGTAAAATTTAAAGGGGTTTATACACCGTATAAAAGAAAGTTGGGTATAAAACAAAATATGCCTCAATGAAAGGAGATTGAGAAGAATTCCCTTACCACTTTAAATATTTTAACATTTTAAACCATTAATATCCATATAAATACATCCTTAAAACCATTTTTATAACATGGATATTAATGAGAAATATTTATAAGAATAAATCATTAAAACATTTAAAACGATATTTTAGTTAAAGAGTTTTTAACAAAACAAGAGACACTTGAATACAAATAATCGAGAAATAACATTTAATCATAACTTGATAATATAATGAGAATAAAGGGATTCATGATATAATATGTCAAAGGACAGTATATACACCATATAAGAGTTAATTGGTGCATAACAACAATGATGTCTCAATAGAATTGTAAAATGAGATGAAATCCCTTATAAAGAAGGTATCCTTATATTAAAGAGAAATCGATCTCATAATTATGTGTTAAAAATATAAATACACTCAATATAAGTGTATATTAAGTGTAAAACAACCAGAGGTCATTCACACATATTCATAGGATGAAATATTCTATAATTACAAGTTGAACCCAAAGAAATCGAAATTGGGTTAAGAAGTTCCCTTGTAAAAATTTGACAGCCTAACGGTGTCACTTTGAAATTCAGAAAACGAGTTGATGAGAAAAAAGGGTATCTCATCACTTGTAAATTAATTTTACATCAATAAGGATATATAATAACATATCCCAACATAATAATATGTAAATTAAAAGACCTAACAAAAATAAGTCTTTTAAAAAGAGGTGGGTGAAAGGTTCCCTTACCGACTTGGGTAACATTCGAAATGTACACCCCATGAAAGAAGGATTATACAACATTGATTTAAATACTCATAAACAAAATTATATTACGCAAATAGTAGAATAATGGGAAGTACATACACCACTCAATGGAAATGGTGGCAAATGTAGCATAAATCCCACGGGAATAAAAGTGAGATGAAAAATCCCTTACGAAAACTCGGCAGCCTAACGGTGCCACTTAAAACTTCCAAAAATGGATTTATGAGATAAAATAGGGTCTCTCATAATATTAAAATAAAAATAACATAATTAGTAATATAAAATAACATCCCCAAATATAATAAATATGAGCTTAAAATAAATTACATAAAAGAGATTACTTAAAAAGAAAGAGAGAGGTAGGATCCCTTAACTCAAGTCTGACTTGTCTTGTTCGTTTCTTTATATTACTGAATAATAAATATTGGTAAACTTATAATTGAATAAGTATCTCATTTAATGATTATTATTCAGTTCATATCACATATTATAATTTTATAATAATTGGTTAATAATGTGAGTTCATATCATACGTTTTTGTCGATGTTTGGTACATGAGTCAAAAATGAACTTGTTTGAAAATGATTGTCCATGTAGTTATAAGTAAATAATCTTAAGAATAGTATTAATGATTTAAATATAATATATATCCAGTACATATTCCTTTTAAACTATTTTATATCATTTGGAGATAAAAAGAAATGAAATGCACCGTTCATGGAGACGGTAGGTCGTACGTACGCATGAACGCTACTTTCATTTCTTTGTCATATTAATGGAATTAAAAATAAAATAGAGATATATATATTATAATTACAGTATAATATATATGTTATATAGGTCACATATGTTCATTAATTTCATTCTTTATACATTCCATGTATTGCTTGAACGAGTCACATCACTTGTGGGGGTGGGAGTCCACACTTCCTTGTATGCAATTATCGCATTTCCACAACATGCAAAGCATAAAGGTTTGTTTTAAATATAAAACACAGAAGAATAGAGATGAAATAAATATAATATATATCATATAAAAATAGTTCCATCATAATGGACACCATGAGAGGTGGTAGGAGAAGATAGAACAATCATCGTTTCGTGAGGCAATAATTCTCCATCCACAGAAACAATATATTCTTTAACCATTAGATGGATGTGTGTGTAAGTGTTGCTCGAATAATTCTTATAAAAAAATCCTAGAATATTTAAGATACTGTTTTTTTACAAAATAAAGGAATAAAAAGTGTTTAGGGGATTGGAGAAGCAAAATAAAACAAAAGAACATAAGAGAAGACATTACCTTTAAATCGGGTAACTCCCTTTGGTTTGAACCAAAAGGGTTTCTTGAAGAGATTTCTGCCAAAGGTGAGGCTTCAATGATGAAGATAGGGATGTGGAGACATGGAATGGGCAGGGGTTGGACTAACCAAATGCTTGAGAGGTGTGGGTAAGGAGGTAGAGGTGGGGGACTTTTATAAGAGAAGAGGAGGGGCACTCTAGGAATGTTATAAAATATTACTTTATTATAAAATGATTATAGGATTTTAAAGGTAAAAAAGGATATATTTAGAGGATAAGGTGATAAGGTTTCTAAATACACCCATCCAATAGTTTTTTGACAAGTTTAAGACTTATATTTTATCCTATCTTCTCATTTTATTTAAATGGTTCATTTATGAGGTAATCACTACATCATCACAATGTCATAAATAAATTAATTTATTTATTGTCTAAAAATTATAAAAAAAATATCATCATGTATTAAATCGTTTTAGATTTCTAATTAATATTTATAGTCAAACATATGACTTGTATAACCCCATGTAAAAATTGTTTTAGTAAAACAATATATGTTTGTGACATAAAAAGTTATTAATGTCATTTTTCTACCAAAGTGGCTCCATGGGGTCCCCAAGTTGACCCATGGATTTTCTTGGTTGGCCATGACTCATAACATAAGAGTAGGACATTTTTCAATGTCATTTCATATTTTTATAACATTATCTTTACCTTAAATTACCCTAATTACCTTTAATCGCGATTAATAAAACTTAAAAGTTACTATTCACCAAAAAATTATTTTAATCCCATTGAACCACATTTTAAATACTAATGACAACAATGTATGTCATATTTTTGAAATTCAAATCACAGAAGTGGTAAAGTTTCATTTAAATGAAAATTCAGTTTTTTAACTACCACTTAGTGGTTTCACTATTCATCAAAAATTGAAGTTTTTAAGAAAAATACCAAAAACTCACCCTAGGCTATATTTGATATTCCGAATTCAAAAAAGATGTCTATTTTACAAAACTCAAAACATAAAAGTTGCATTAAAAAAATTTAATAATTAATTCCCGCTGTTAGAACAAATAGCGTGTTTTTATGAAACAATATATGTCAAAAGATTGACACTAGTTTAAGTCCAATTTCAAAGTGAAATTAATTCCAATGACCACTATTGGATTAAATGGTAAAAATATATTATAATTCTATATTACACCCAATTAAAAATATAATCTAATCAAATAAATAAATTAGATTAAAAAGAGGTCTTGAATTAAAATACCACATTTTTCACTATTCACTAAAAAAATGAACTTTATCGGAAAAATACCAAAAATTTACACAAAGTAAATTTTGATGTCCCAGTTCTAAGGAAGAATTTTATTTTGTCCAATATAATGTATATAAGTGACCAAAACTATATTAAAGAGGGTTCACCATCAAAAGGCGATAAATCGACCTTTTAGTGAGTTTTAGAGTATTTATGCTTAAAATTGATTTCTTTTCTTATTTTAAGCCTTTATCTTTTATTGGATAAATGTAAAAACATTTGAAAAACATATATAATAATATTTTAGTTATTTCTATTCATTCCCACCAATAAAATGGCTAGGCGTTAACTACCATTTAAAATAATATTATTTTATTATTAGAGTGTAACGTAAGATTTCAAAGAAACTCGTTGTTGCGTATTGGGTACGCCATTAAGAATAGTGTTCCATTTAAAGTAATATTAATATTTTATTCACAAATATTAATAAATATAAAAAATTAATATTCTTTATTTACCTAGGATGTTACATTTTTCCCCGATTTTTGGAATTGTGTCCTGGTAATTTTAAAATTGGGCTTGGAAACTTCATTAAAATCCCCACATCAGAAAAAGAGTAAATTAAACTGTCACTTTAAAATAAAGAAAGGGAAGTACAAAGGTCACCTGAGTTAATACATACTAGGATTCCATGTAGGAAAACATGGATATGGAAGAAAAAACAAAGGGTCATGTTCTGAGGGAGAGTGATAGAAAACATGTTTAAGAGAAATTTATCCACCATAAAATCCCAAATTGGTGATGGGTTAAACCGTATTTGATTCCCCAGTAGGAAAAGTTACCAGACAACATTTTTGTTTTTAAGTTACTTTTCATTGAAGAATTTATTTATGAGCCTAACTAAATTATAAGGAAACATACTTACTTGTCGTGTAGACTCTCATCTCCTACTATATTTCTTACAAAAATTCATATTTTCTCCAAAAGATGAGTATTTAGGATGACTTTCTCACAATAAGAGAGCTATAATCAACTTCTAGAGAATCACCAAATCCAAAAAAGAGAACTATATATTTTCCATGTCTTTATACCTTAACCAAAAACAAAATTGTTAGAACAAGATCAGATAATCCAAAAATGGATAATCCTTTATAAAAAAGAAAATCTATTCTTAAAATCCAAAATTTGTCCAACAAAACCCAAAGTTCAACGAAGAACATTCAGTAAACAATTTGTCCATAAAATTCTTCAAAGTAAAAAAAACTAATATTGAAACCCAAATATTTGAAGGATTTAATCACATAGTCTTCCAAGGTACAAATTAACATTTATCTCTACATAACATCAGTTTCTCTTAAAGTCTCATATTAAAAAGTAATTAACCTAATCATATATCCTCCATGATAGGTCATTATTTTCCTAGATAACCCAAAATAAACATATTATTGATTCATAAAATTATATAACTAAAAATAATAAGTCATACTAACCAGGTACTTCACGTAGTCTAGTGGTAGGTGATGCGCCTTTGTCGCCCTTCAGTTGTGGGTTTGATTCCTGTGGCCTTAACAGATGTGACGGTTTGTCACCCATCCTACGGGTTCTCCTTTTTATAAAACTCCAAAAATATCCCTAACATGTTTTAACCTCAATGGTTTTCTTATACCTTCCATTTTCATCCAAATTCATTATGATCTTGACATCTTTATTCTTGAAGTCTTATTTCACCACCATAAAATAGAATAAAATGATTCCCAAAAATGAAGAACATCATACCTTGATCATGGTGTCCATTTGGTTTCATCATCATCCTGTTCATGTAGGTATAATGTCCATGCATTGCAATAATGATTTAGAGATTCTTCAAAATCATTTGCTTCCTTCATCTAAATACACCTTGTACAACATGGGTCATATGGGTGTTCACAAAAAAAATAGTTTTGGAACATAATCATGTATGACATATAATTTCAAGACATCTGATAAGACATGATTTCTATAAAATAGTCTGACTGAATTTGAGTTGAAACATTCAATTAATGGTCATTTTAAAATACCATAGGTATGTGCTGAGAGACTATATTTTAAAATAAAATATAAATAGGTTGCAAAAGGGTCTCCTTCTTCAACACCTTATTTAAAATCACAATATGCTTCAAAATCTTGTGATAAGGTAAAATATTTGAAAATTCCTTGATAATATCTACCTTTCTTGAAAATTTGAGAATATTGTGAAAATATGATTTGTCTAAATATAACCCATGATCCACAATGATAAAGAGGTATATTGGAGGTGTTTTATATCTCAAACAGCTGCTTGCAAGTGAGTTGTATGCTAGAAAAAGTTTCACAATCATCAGATCATGACTTTGCAATAATTATTGCAAAAAAGTCATCAGGAAGAGATAAGAATGTCATTTGAGATCCTCCTCCTTCCATTTCCTTGATCTAAAAAAGTTATAAAACAATGATTTAACTAAGATAATAAACATATGGACTAATCATGTGTTTAATGAAAACTCATAATCCCTAAAGTTGTCTAAACTGACCTTCGATACCAACTATAAGGCCCCAACCTTAAACATTACTTAATCTTGGGTTATTTCATGAATACACATTGAGGATCTTTTCAGGTTTAGATTTTTAGAGAATTAGATCAAAAATCATTCATTACATTCCACATTTAAGCAAAGTGGTTACATAAAAGATAGTACTCATTTTTCCCATTAACAGAAACATATTTAAAATAAAACAAGGATTGTTTCTTTTTACTTCCTTGACACTATCATCACATCATGTACCTTTCCCTTGACCTATGAAAAACATTTCAAAAACATTGGATGAGCATAAAAAGCTCAGTAAGGGATATAAAAGTACGAAATGAAAACATTATTTCATGTATGAAATCATACTTTCCTCATACAACATAAGCATTTTAATAGAACTCATCAAATCATGAATAAATCATAGAAATCATAAGACATAAAGGAAACTTGAGGCATTCATAACATTCTTATGTAGGGAGTAACCCTCATCATTACGTTTGGAATACCCATCAAAATATATTCCCTAAATCTATTTGGAGAAACCATAACGTTTAACCCCTACGCATTACCCAGTACATTGGAGAGCTATATCGGGCTAACCCGCCGTTATTTTATCACAGAACCAACCGTCTTCATAAAAATGCCCAAGAACAATAACATAATCGTATCACATTAAACATTCATAAAGGAAACATAACATTTGCACATTTCAATCACAAGATATCAGTATAACACATTGATATAATAAAAACATTATGAAAAACATTTTCAATACCAAAATAAAAGAAAAGTAAAACATTGTATTTATTTTTCATTTTAAAAAAAAGTTATGGCTTGTAGAGGAAGCCGAAACTCAAATAATGGTCACAGCGGCAGAGAAGTCATTGTCACTGCATACGTATGACAAAAAAAATTCCTTTTTTCATTTAGTAAAATGCTTCGTATAAAAAAATATTCCTTTTGAACAGACGTAAAAGTCAAAGGGGTTTATACACCGTATAAAAGAAAGTTGTGTATAAAAAATATGCCTCAATGAAAGGAGATTGAGACAAATTCCCTTACCAATTTAATGCTTTTAACATTTTAAACCATTAATATCCATACAAATAAATCCTTAAAAACCATTTTGAAAACATGGATATTAATGAGAAATATTTATAAGAATAAATCATTAAAACATTTAAAACGATATTTTAGTTAAAGAGTTCTTAACAAAATGAGAGACACTTGAATACAAATAATTGAGGAATAATATTTGATCAGAACTTGATAATAACATGAGAATAAAGGGATTCGTGATATAATATGCCAAAGGACAGTATATACACCATATAAGAGTGAATTGGTGCATAACAACAATGATGTCTCAATAGAAATGTAAAATGAGATGAAATCCCTTATAAAGAAGGTATCCTTAAATTAAGGAAAAATCAATCTCATAATTATGTGTGAAAAATATAAATAAACTAAATATAAGTGGATGTTAAGTTTAAAACAACCATAGTTCATTCACACATATTCTTAGGATGAAATATTCTATAATTACAAGTTGAACCTAATGAAATCGAAATTGGGTTAAGAAGTTCCCTTGTAAAAATTCGACATCCTAACAACGTAACTTTAAAATTCAGAAAATGAGTTGATGAGACAACAAGGGTATCTCATCACTTGGAAATAAATTTAAAATCAATAAGGATATAGAATAACATATCCAAACATAATAAGATGTAAATTAAAAGACCTAACAAAAAGAAGTCTTTTAAAAAGAGGAGGGTGAAAGATTCCCTTACTGACTTGGGTAACTTTCGAAACGTACACCCCATGAAAGAAGTACTATAAAAAATTGATGTAAATACTCATAAAAGAAATTATATTACAGAAAGAGTATAATAATGGTTAGTACATACACCACTCAAAGTAAATGGTGGCAAATGTAGCATAAATCCCACGAGAATAAAAGTGAGATGAAAAATCCCTTACGAAAACTCGGCATCCTAACGGTGCCACTTAAAACTTCCAAAAATGGATTTATGAGATCAAATAGGGTATCTCATAATATAAAAATAAAAATTACATAATGATTAATATAAAATAACATCCCCAAACATAATAAAGATGAGATTAAAAGAAATGACATAAAAGAGAGTACTTAAAAAGAAAGAGAGAGGTAGGATCCTTACTTCAAGTACGACTTGTCTTGTTCGTTTATTTATATTCCTGAATAATAAACTTTCGTAAACTTATAATTTCTTAAGGAACTCCTTTAAATATTATTATTCAGTTCATATCACATATTAGAATGTTATAATAATTGGTTAATAATGTGAGTTCATATTAGATGTTTTTGTTGATGTTTGGTACATGAGTCAAAAATGAACTTGTTTGAAAATGATTGACCATGTAGTTATAAGTAAATCATATCAAGAATAGTATTAATGCTTTAAATATCATATATATCCAGTACATATTCATTTTATATTATTCCATAACATTTTGAGGTAAAAATAAATGAAATGCACCGTTCATGGAGACGGTAGTCGTATGTACGCATGAATGCTACTTTCATTTCGTTGTCATATTAATGGAATTAAAACTAAATGAGAGATATATATATTACAATTCCAGTATAATATATATGTTATATAGGGCACATATGTTCATTAATTTCATTCTTCATACATTCCATGTATTGCATGAATGAGTCACATCACTTGAGGGGGCGGCAGTCCACACTTCCTCGTATGAAATTATCACATTTGCACAACATGCAAATCATAAAGGTATGTTTTAAATATAAAATATAGAAGAATATAGAGGACATAAATATAATATATATCATATAAAAATAGTTCCATCATAATGGCCACCATGAGAGGTGGTAGGAGAATATAGAACAATCATCGTTTCATGAGGCAGTAATTCGCCATCCACAGAAAAAGTATGTTCTTTAACCATTAGACGGATGTGTGTGTAAGTTTAGCTCGAATAATTCTTATAAAAATATCCTAGTATATTTAATATACTGTTTTTGTTACAAAATAAAGAAATAAAAAGAGTTTAGGGGGTTGGAGAAGCAAAATAAAACAAAAGAACATAAGAGAAGACATTACCTTTAAATCGGGTAACTCCCTTTGGTTTGAACTAAAAGGGTTTCTTGAAGAGATTTCTGCCTAAGGTGAGTATTCAATGATAAATAGAGGGATGTGGAGAGTTGGAATGGTCAGGTTTTGGCTTAGCCAAAGGCTTGAGAGGTGTGGGTAAGGAGGTAGAGGTGGGGGCCTTTTATAAGAGAAGAGGAGGGGCACTCTTGGAAAGTTATAAAATATTACATTATTATAAAATGCTTTTTATGATTTTAAATGTCCCAAAAGGATATATTTCGAGGCTAGGTTTATAATGTTTCAAAATAAACCCATACAATTGGTTTGTGAAAATTGTAAGACTTAGATTTTACCCTATCTTCTCATTTTATTTAAATCGTTCATTTATGAGGTAATCACCGCATCATCACGGTGTCTTAAATAAATTTATTTATTTAATGTATAAAAATTATAAAATAAATATCATGATTTAGGAAATATTTTTATATTTCTAATGAATATTTATAGTAAAAAATATGACTTGTATAACCCCATGTAAAAACTGTTTTTGTAAAACAATACATGTTTGTGACATAAAAAGTTATTAATGTCATTTTCCTACCAAAGTGGCTCCATTGGGTCCCCAAGTTGACCCATGGATTTTCATGGTCAGCCATTACTCATAAAATATGGGTAGTAAATGTTTCAAGGTAATTTAATATTATTATAACATTATCTTTACCTTAAATTACACTAATTACATTTAATCGCGATTAATAAAACTTATCAGTTACTATTGACCAAAAAATTATTTCAATCCCATTGAACCACATTTTGAATCCTAATGACAACTATGTATGTTGGATTTTTAAAATTCAAATCACAGAAGTGGTAAAGTTTCATTTAAACGAAAAATCAATTTTTTAACTACCACTTAGTGGTTTCACTATTCATCAAAAATTGATGTTTTTCAGAAAAATACCAAAAATCCACCCTAAGCTATATTTGATATTCCGAATTCAAAAATGTTTTCTATTTTAAAAAATTCAAAACATAAAAGTTGAATTAATTAGTTTAATAATTAATTCCCGATGTCAGAACAAATAGCGTGTTCTTATGAAACAATATATATCAAAAGATTGACACTAGTTTAAGTCCAAATTCAAAGTGAAATTAATTCCAATGACCACTATTGGATTAAATGGTAAAAATATATTATAATTGGACATTAAAACCAATTCAAAAGATAATATAATCATATAAAAAAATTTGATTAAAAAGAGTTTTTGAATTAAAATACAAAATTTTCACTATTCATTAAAAAATAAACTTTATCAGAAAAATACCAAAAATTTACACAAAGTAAATTTTGATGTCCTGATTATGAAGAAGAATTTTATTTGGTCCAATAGATTGTATAAGAGTGACCAAAACTATATTAAAGAGGGTTCACCATCAAAAGGCGATAAATCGACCTTTTAGTGAATTTTAGAGTATTTATGGTTAAAATTGAATTCTTTTCTTATTTTAAGCCATTATCTTTTATTGGATAAATGTAAAAACATTTAAGAAACATATATAATAATATTTTAGTTATTTCTATTCATTCCCACTAATACCATGGCTAAAAGTTAACTACCATTTAAAATAATATTATTTAATTATTAGAGTGCAATGTAAGATTTCAAAGAAACTCATTGTTGCGTATTGGGTACGCCATCAAGCATATCGTTCCCTTTAATGTAATTTTAATATCTTATTAAAAAATATTAATAAATATAAAAAATTAATATTCTTTAGTTACCTGGGATGTTACATCCTTCCCCCCTTTTGGGAATTGCGTCCTCGCAATTTTAAAATTAGTCTTGGAAACTTCATTGAAAGCCCCACATTGGAAAAGGAGTAAATTAAAATGTCACTTTAAAATAAAGAAAGGGAAGTAAAAAGGTCACCCGAGTTAACCCATACTAGGATTCCATGTAGGAAAACATGGATATGGAAGAAAAAACAAAGGGTCATGTTCTGAGGGAGAGTGATAGAAAACATATTTAGGAGAAAGTTTTCCACCAAAAAATCACAAACTGGTGATGGGATAAATGGTATTTTATTCCCCAGTAGGAAAAGTTAACAGACAACATTTTTGTATTTAAGTAACTTTTCATTGAGTAATTTATTTATGAGCCTAACTAAATCATAAGGAAACATACTTACTTGTCGTGTAGTCTCTCATCTCCTACTAGATTTTTTACACAAATTCACATTTTCTCCAAAATACGAGTATTTAGGATGACTTGATCACATTAAGAGAGTTACAATAAACTTATATAGAATCACCTAATCCACAAAATAGAACTATATATTTCCCATGTCTTTAGACCTTAACCAAAACCAAAATTGTTAGAACAAGATCAGATAATCCACAAATGGAGAATCCTTTATAAAAAAGAAAATCTATTCTTAATCTCCAAAATTTGTCCAACAAAACATAAAGTTTAACAAAGACCATTAAATAAACAATTTGTCCATAAAATTCATCAAAGTAAACCAAACTAAGATTGAAACCCAAATATTTGAAGGATTTAATCACATAGTCTTCCAAGGTACAAATTAACATTTATCTCCAAATAACATCAGTTGATCTTAAAGTATCATATTGAAAAGTAATTAAACTAATCATATATCCTCTATGATAGGTCATTATTTTACTAGATAACCCAAAATCAACTTATTCTTAATTCATAAAATTATATAACTAAAAATAATAAGTCATACAAACTAGGGACTTCACGTAGTCCAGTGGTAGGCGATGCGCCCTTGTCGCCCTTCAGTTGTGGGTTTGATTCTTGCAGCCTTACTAGATGTGACGGGTTGTCACCCATCCTACGGGTTGTCCTTTTTATAAAACTCCAAAAATATCCCTAACATGTTTTAACCTCAATGGTTTCCTTATACCTCCCATTTTCATCCAAATTCATTATGATCTCAACATCTTAATTCTTGATGTCTTTTTTTACCACCATAAAATAAAATAAAATGATTCCAAAAAATGAAGAACATCATACCTTGATCATAGTGTTCATTTTGTTTCATCATCATCCTGTTCACGTAGGTAGAAGGTCCATGCATTGAAACAATGACTTAGAGATCCTTCAAAATTCATTTTCTTCCTTCATCTAAATACACCTTGTACAACATGGGTCATATGGGTGTTCACAGAAAAACAGTTTTGGGAAATAATCATGTATGACATATAATTTCAAGACATCTGATAAGACATGATTTCTATAAAATAGTCTGACTTAATTTGAGTTGAAACTTTCAATTAATGGTCATTTTAAAATACCATAGGTATGTTCTGAGAGACTATATTTTAAAATAAAATATAAATAAGTTGCAAAAGGGTCTCCTTCTTCCGCACCTTCTTTAAAATCATAATATGCTTCAAAATCTTGTGATAGGGTAAAATATTTGAAAATTCCTTGATAATATCTACCTTTCTTGAAAATATGAGAATATTGTGAAAATAGGATTTTTCTAAATACAACCCATTATCCACGATGATAACGAGGTATAGTAGAGGTGTTTGATATCTCAAACATCTGCTTTCAAGTGAGTTGTATGCTAGAAAAAATTTCACAATCATTCGAACATGACTTTTCAATAATTATTGCAAGAAAGTCATCATGAAGAGATAAGAATTTCGTTTGAGATCCTCCTACTTCCATTTCCTTGATCTGAAAAAGTTATAAAACAATTATTTAACTAAGATAGTAAACATAGGGACTAATCATGTGTTTAACGAAAACTCATAATCCCTAAAGTTGTTTAAACCGACCTTTGATACCAACTATAAGGCCCCGACCTTAAACATTACTTAATATTGAGTTATTTCAAGAATACACGTTGAGGATATTTTCAGGTTTAGAGTTTTAGAGAATTAGATCATAAATCATGCATTACATTCCACATTTAAACAAAGTGGTTACATAAAAGATAGTACTCATTTTTTCCATTAACGGAATCATATTTAAAATAAAACATGGATTCTTTCTTGACACTTCCTTGACACTATCATCACATCATGTACATTTCCCTTGACCTGTGAAAAACATTTCTAAAACTTGGGATGAGCATAAAAATCTTAGTAAGGGATATAAAAAGTACGAAATGAAAACATTATTCCATGTATGAATCATAATTTACTCATAGAACATAAGCATTTTAACATACCTCATCAAATCATGAATAAATCATAGAAATTATAAGACATAAAGGTAACTTGAGGCATTAATAACATTCTTACGTAGGGAGTAACCCTCATGGTTACGTTTGGAATACCCATCACAGTATATTACCTAAATCTCTTCAGAGAAACCTTAACATTTAACCCCTTCACGTTACCCAATTCATTGGAGAGCTATATCGGGCTCACACGCCCTTATTTTATCACGGAACCACCTATCTTCATAACAATGCCCAAGAACCATAACATAATCGTATCACATAAAACATGCACAAAGGAAACATAAAATTTCCACATTTCAATCACAAGATATCAATACAACACATTGATATAATAAAAACATTATGAAAACCATTTTCAATACCAAAATAAAAGAAAAGTAAAACATGGTATTTATTTTTCATTTTTTTAAAAAAGTTATGTCTTGTAGTGGAAGCCGAAACTCAAATAATGGTCACGGCGGTGGAGAATTCATTGTCGCCGCATACGTATAAAAAAAAACATTATTTTTGTCATTTAGTAAAATTCTTCATATAAAAAAATATTCCATTTGAATAGAAGTAAAACTCAAAGGGGTTTATACACCATATAAAAGAAAGTTTTGTATAAAACAAAATATGTATCAATGAAAGGCGATTGAGACAAAGTCCCTTACCACTTTAAATATTTTAACATTTTAAACCATTAATATCCGTATAAATAAATCCTTAAAAGGCATTTTGAAAACATGGATATTAATGAGAAATATTTATAAGAATAAATCATTAAAACATTTAAAACGATATTTTAGTTAATGAGTCTTTAACAAAATGAGAGACACTTGAATACAAATAATTGAGGAATAACATTTTATTAGAACTTGATAATATCATGAGGATAAAGGGATTCATGATATAATATTCCAAAGGACAGTATATACACCATATAATAGTGAATTGGTTCATAACAACTATGATGTCTCAATCGAAATGTAAAATGAGATGAAATCCCTTATAAAGAAGGTATCATTAAATTAAGGACAAATCAATCCCATAATTATGTGTGAAAAATATAAATACACTCAATATAAGTGTATATTAAGTGTAAAACAACCATAGGTCATTCACACATATTCATAGGATGAAATATTCTATAATTACAAGTTGAACCCAAAGAAATCGAAATTGGGTTAAGAAGTTCCCTTGTAAAAATTCGACAGCCTAACGTCGTCACTTTAAAATTCCGAAACGAGTTGATGAGGCAAAAAGGGTATCCCATCACTTGGAAATAAATTTTAAATCAATAAGGATATAAAATAACATATCCAAACATAATAAGGTGTAAATTAAAAGACCTAACAAAAAGAAGTCTTTTAAAAAGAGGAGGGTGAAAGGTTCCATTACCGACTTGGGTAACTTTCTAAACGTACACCCCATGAATGAAGGACTATAAAACATTGATGTAAATGATCATAAAAGAAATTATATTACACATAGAGTAGAAAAATGGGATGTACATACACCACTCAAATGAAATGGTGGAAAATGTAGCATAAATCCCACGGGAATAAAAGTGAGATGAAAAATCCCTTACGAAAACTCGGCAGCCTAACGGTGCCACTTAAAACATCAAAAAATGGATTTATGAGATCAAATATGGTCTCTTATAATATGAACATAAAAATTATAGAATTAGGAATATAAAATAACATCCCCAAACATAAGAAATATGAGCTTAAAATAAATGACATAAAAGAGAGTACTTAAAAAGAAAGGGAGAGGTAGGATCCCTTACCTCAAGTCCGACTTGTCATTCTCGTTTCTTTATATTCCTGAATAATAAACTTTGGTCAACTTATAATTGATTAAGTAACTACTTTAAATATTATTATTCAGTTCATATCACATATTATAATTTAATAATAATTGGTTAATAATGTGAGTTCATATCAGATGTTTTTGTCGATGTTTGGTACATGAGTCAAAAATGAACTTATTTGAAAATGATTTTCCATGTAGTTATAAGTAAATCATCTCCAGAATGGTATTAATGATTGAAATATAATATATATCTAGTACATATTCATTTTATACTATTCCATAACATTTGGAGATAAAAAGAAATGAAATGCATCGTTCATGGAGACGGTAGGTCGTACGTACGCATGAACACTACTTTCATTTATTTTTCATATTAATGTAATTAAAAATAAATGAGAGATATATATATTATAATTACAATATAATATATATGTTATATAGGTCACAAATTTTCATTAATTTCATTCTTTATACCTTCCATGTATTGCATGAACGAGTCAAATCACTTGAGGGGGCGGTAGTCCACACTTCCTCGTATGAAATTATCACATTTTCACAACATGAAAAGCATAAAGGTATGTTTTAAATATAAAATAAAGAATCATATAGAGGAAATAAATATAATATATATCATATAAAAATAGATCCATCATAATGGCCACCATGATAGGTGGTAGGAGAAGATATAACAATCATCGTTTCGTGAGAGAGTAATTCACCATCCACAGAAACAGTATGTTCTTTAACCATTAGATGGATATATGTGTAAGTTTAGCTCGAATAATTCTTATAAAAACATCCTAGTATATTTAAGATATTGGTTTTGTTACAAAATAAATTAATAAAAAGATTTTATGGGCTTGGAGAAGCAAAATAAAACAAATGAACATAAGAGAAGACATTACCTTTAAATCAGGTAACTCCCTTTGGTTTGAACCAAAAGGGTTTCTTGAAGAGCTTTCTGTCTAAGGTGAGGCTTCAATGATAAAGATATGGATGTGGAGAGATGGAATGGGTAGGTGTTGGCTGATCCAAAGTCTTCATAGGTGTGGTTAAAGAGGTAGAGGTGGGGGCCTTTTATAAGAGAAGAGGACGGGCACTCTTGGAAAGTTATAAAATATTACTTTATTATAAAATGATTTTCGGATATTAAAGGTTTAAAAAGTATATATTTAGAGGTTAAGATGATAAGGTTTCTAAATACACCCATCCAATAGGTTAGTGACAAGTTTAAGGCTTATATTTTACCCTATCTTCTCATTTTATTTAAATCGTTCATTTATGAGGTAATCACAGCATCATCACGGTGTCACAAATAAATAAATTTATTTAATGTATAAAAATTATAAAAAAATATCATGATGTAGGAAATATTATTATATTTCTAATTAATATTTATAGTAAAAAATATGACTTGTATAACCCCATGTAAAAATTGTTTTAGTAAAACAATACATGTTTGTGACATAAAAAGTTATTAATGTCATTTTCCTACAAAAGTGGCTCCATGGGGTCCCCAAGTTGACCCATGGATTTTATTGGTCGGCCATGACTCATCCAATAAGGGTAGGACATCTGTAAAGGCTATTTCATATTATTATAACATTTTCTTTACCTTAAATTACACTAATTACCCTTAATCACGATTAATAAAACTTAAAAGTTACTATTCACCAAAAAATTATTTTAATCCCATTGAACCACATTTTACATCATAATTAAAACCATGTATGTTGTATTTTTGAAATTAAAATCACATAAGTGGTAAAGTTTCATTTAAACGAAAAATCAGTTTTTTAACTACCACTTAGTGGTTTTACTATTCATCAAAAATTGAAGTTTTTTTAGAAAAATACCAAAAATTCACCCTAAGAAATATTTGATATTCCGAATTCAAAAATGATGTCTATTTTAAAAAATTCAAAACATAAAAATTGAATTAATTAATTTAATTATTAATTCTCACTGTCATAACAAATAGCGTGTTTTTATGAAACAATAGATATCAAAATATTGACAGTAGTTTAATTCCAATTTCAAAGTGAAATTAATTACAAAGAACACTTTTGGATTTAATGGTAAAAATATATTATAATTTGACATTAAAACCAATTCAAATGATAATCTAATCATATAAATAAATTTACTAAAAAGTCATTTTGAATTAAAATACAACATTTTTCACTTTTCATTAAAAAATGAACTTTATCGGAAAAATACCAAAAATTTACACAAAGTAAATTTTGATGTCCCAATTATAAAGAAGAATTTTATTTGGTCCAATAGAATGTATAAGAGTGACCAAAACTATATTAAAGAGGGTTCACCATCAAAAGGTGATAAATCGACCTTTTAGTGAATTTTAGAGTATTTATGATTATAATTGAATTCTTTTCTTATTTTAAGCCTTTATCTTTTATTGAATAAATGTAAAAACATTTAACAAACATATATAATCATATTTCAGTTATTTCTATTCATTCCCACCATTAAAATGGCTATGCATTAACTACCATTTAAAATAATATTATTTTATCATTAGAGTGCAATGTAAGATTTCAAAGAAACTCGTTGTTGTGTATTGGGTAATCCATCAAACATAGCGTTCCCTTTAAATCAATATTAATATTTTATTCACGAATATTAATAAATATAAAAACATAATATTCTTTATTTACCAGGGATGTTACAAGATCGATGTTTTTGGATGCCAAATATTATGAGATTTTGTCTTGTTCTTTCTAGGAGAAGGGATTAAAGGCATGTTCTTGGAGAATCAACCCATTTTTTCTTGTGCATCATCATTTGTTGTGGTTTTTTTCAAAAACTTTGAGTTAGGAGGATTCTTTCTCAACTCCACTTAGTAGAAATTATATGATTGCTTTCAAATTTAATGTTTGGGGTGAATTTATTGTGATTTGGTTGTTTAAAACTTGTAGGAAACCTTCTTGAGTTATGGTTGTGAAATCTAGAAAATTGGGAGTTTGAGCAAAGTCTTTTTTCCCTAGGTCTTAAAATAGGTATTTTAAAAAGGTTATTTTTTTCTAGATTGTTGGAACATGAATTGGATTGGATGTTTATATAAAAAGGGATGTTTTATTGAAATGAAATGTTCCTTTTAAATTGGTTGTGCTTTTGTTTTCAATAAAAGTTCAGTTTTATTGGAATTGTTTGTTTTGGAAATGGAAATGTTTGGCATAAATGGTGTTGGTGTGAGGTCAGTCTTAATGGGCCCTCAATTTTGGAAATGTACCATTGGATTACAATGTAAGTGGCCCTATATTAGTGGCGTGTGTCATTGGGACACAAGGTAAATGGGACGAGAGACCGCTCATGAGTATGTAACTGTCAATCAAAGCATGCATGTGTGGGTGTGTTGTGAACTATGGAAAAATGGTATACCAAATGATAATATGAATGTATTTTAATGCATTGATTATTTCTATTTATGGAAAAATAACTTTCTTGGAATTGGTTTAATTTGGTTTTGTTTTCACTCGGTTGCAAACAGTTTTTCGAAACTTGTTTATATTTGGTTATAAACTCTTTTGGAATTTTTTTTATATAAAGGGGTTTTACTTTTCTATACTAGTGGTGTGAGTAGGTTATTAATTGGGGAAAACATACTGAGTTTTATAATCACCCCTACTTTGGTACTTTTTTTATTTTTCAGAATATATTTTCTAAGATAGGGTAAGAGGTAATGTCTCTCACATTTTTAGCACTACCTTGTGATATTTGGGGTGTCCAGTGTTTGTGGAGATTGGAGCCTGTGGAGCATGGAATCTTGTAGTATATTGAGAGTATTTTTTAGTTTATCTTATTTTTATATTGATACCTTTTAGGTCTTCTATAGTTCCACACGTTGATGTGGTTTTGAGATATATTAAGTTTTTGAGTTGTATTTCTTATGTCCATGCATCATTTAGTGAATGTTTTGGTTTTGGTTGTAATGTTTATTGGTTTCTTTATTAAATGGTAAATCATCCCCCACTTGTATGTGAATCCCTTAGACATTAATTTCCATCCTTTGGCGTCTTGGGTGTGTTGCTTATGTCAAAGTAATGACTCATTGTACATTCAAGACAATGAGAATTTTGGGGTCTTTATAGTTATTATACAGTTTCTATATCGGTAGTGAGTAATCATGACTGTTTTGAACTAGTTTCATAATATAGATGTCATTATTCATTATTTTGAAAATTTTCATCACTCTGATATTATAAAAGGTAGTAGAATTGATTTTTTTTAATTATTTATAAATTTAAAATTTCATTCTATGGGTTTTTTGTTATGATATTTTAAGATAAAATTGGTCATTGGAATGTTTCAAGGATTCTTAGCGATCAAAATATGGTTTCTTAGGTATTGGTATAAATTTTATTATTACTATTAGAAATATATAAAAACTCATTATATAATTTTTAATATCATATATTAACTTATATTTGATGTTTCCCAGTCAGGATTCAAGTATCACTAAGAGGGGGAGGGGTAAATCAGTGATATCTTTTTTCTGTTATGATTCATTTTCTAAGAAAAAACCATAGCCTCTAGGTAAAGGTATCCTTACCTTGTGAACATAATTAAATCACACATCCATAAGTACACAAATTTCACTACTCATTAAGAGTAGAGACATCATTTTTATGTCTGGGAAACTATCAAATACAACACAATCCATTAAAGAAAAATCCATTGATGTGGAATAAAAGTTGTAGGATATTCCCTAACACTCATGTAACACTATGAAAATAATTCAATAGTGTGTGAGGTTATTCTTGAAAAATAATATGAAATAAATTGTTATGGTTCTTCATCATTCACTTCCACAAATTTGATCATTCAAACAAATTATTCTCTTTCCTACCTAGAAGATGGTAAGAACTTTCTTCAGTCCTCTGTGAATTGTCCTGCTTCCTCTGCGAACTTCTTAGGTCCAATATGAACTAAGTTTCATTGCATGGAATGAGTGATTCATGAACTAGTTGTTCCTCTATGGACCACCCCTTCTCCACAAACTATCTTCACTTTTGTAAACTGCTCCTCCGATGCATATGACCTTTTTTCTGCGTACCATCCCTACTCTGTAGACAACCTATTCTACTGCATACTGCCTTTACTTCAGTGGAATGATTCCACATAGTTGAACTTTTTTTTCTATGCATAATACTATTTCCCAAAAACATCATTCACATAATTTACATAGAAACCATATCAACTGTGTAAATAAACCCCACAAACTACTTCTCTCTTCGTGAAAACTATCCTATGTGAACTACTTCCCTTCATAGAGATCTCTTCAGTGAACTACTCGTGACATCTCCAAATTTCTTCTTCGAGAGATGGTATATTTTTATAAAATTCACTACATATTAATGATTGTATTAGGTTCCATTATATAGGGAAACAAATCCACCAAATTTTTTAATCTATTTTCCTTAAAGGTTCTATGTGGAATAAATTTCACCATGTACAACACTCCTCCCATGAACTGTTTTTTCCATTATTGTCTCCATACCACCTTTCTTCCTTTGTGGTAGACGATTAAAATAGTGAAAAGATCACTAACTCCATTCTGAAAAAGACAATTTTCACAACAAACTTCAACATTTTCATGAAATGTAGTCTTCCTATTAATTATTTATCCTATACAGTCCACACAACACACTTCACAGTTCTCATAGCGCTGCTATGTGGAATCCTTGCTTTTCAAATTTTCATATGTCCCATATGTACCTCCTATACAGTCCATAAAATTTCATTCATAGTCCATTAACTATGCTTCACAAACTCCTTTTTGAAAACTCATTCCCTTTCCATAAACCAAACTTTGGATTTTAGGCCAAAAAATTTGGCACATTGCGAAATATCACAACCTTAAAAACATTCTTCAACAAGAACACTCATGATGTTTTCCAATAATCTAGCTTATTCTTCAATATTTATCTTTAATATTGAACCATATCTATCATGATATATATTCTTTGATCGATCACTGTTATCTTTGTCATATTTTCCTTGGAATGTATTGAAACATCCATGTCATCCTACAACATATTTCTTTCCAATCAAAACTGAATATGACATGAAATTCCTTTACTCACCCCTTCTTTCAAAAGGCTTCCATCACAAGTTATCCAAACAACTTATGATATTTTTAAAATAAAATTCACCAAATCATCATCATAATTTCAAATATTTTACAAATTGAATTGATTTAACATTTTTTGACAAAAAATGAAATAACCTTAAAAAAACTTATCTTACTTCCAAAATATTCTTCATTTATCTTTGTCACGTCAATATTAAACTCCTAAATTCATTCATGACATAAAGTTTTATATTTTTTATGTAGGTTTTAAAAGAAACCCAAACAAGATCATACCATAATTTATTAATGATTATGAAGTGATTTTGTCATAATACCATTATACCAAAATCATAATATTCATATTTAGTGTTTATTAGTTTAATATATCGTAATTTTAAATTAGAATAATGAGAATAAAACATATAAAATTTCCTTATATGATCTGAAGAAATCATATTTTCTCTTAGAATTATATTTTGGATGGTTGAATTTACAATAATTGTTTATTAATAGGTTGTCCAATTTTACTCTCTATAAATATAATAATTTTATAAAAATAATATTTATCAATTAAAATCATTCTATTTACATGTTATTTATTGTGGTGATGAAATGAAAAGTGGGAATCGTTTGTTCTATTAATGAGGTAGTCCACACGTAAGTATTGATGATGATTTCATTTTCCATTGAAATGGGAAAATAAGAAATCTTGATTATCCATTAAAAATCATAAATATTTTATAAATTTCATACATATATAATAATTTATTTAATAGGAACATAATTATATGATGTTGAAATAAAATTAATAATGTTGTGTTGTCCAGGTTGTTATACACACAATGCACGAATGATTGTTTCATTATTCTATTAATAAAACCGAGAATGGTTGTTAATTATTGAACCATAATTATAATGAAATATCAATATAAAAATGATATTGTTTCTATCATTTTATAATTGTGTAATTTATTTGTAGGAAGAAAAATTAACATAATGAAATAAAAATGAGAAAGGAGATCCTAGAATATTATACCTCACTTATTATATTATCTCCTTTGGATAGAGGTTATTCCATTGAGGGATGAAATTTTTAGAAGAAAAAAACCATTTAAATTAGGATAATAATTTTTTGAAGTGGCATGAAACAAATTAAAAATATGGATTATTTTTTTGGGAGAACTCGCCTCACACTCTTATGTAAATTCAAAATCTTTTGGTTTTTTCACCTGCGACTTCCCTATATTCTCATGCAGTTCTCTATTCTCTACTGACCTTCACCCCTAGTTCATCATCATATATCAATCCTACTTCACTACATCTTGAATCCTCATATACTCCATCCTTGGACCTATGTTTTGGAATCTCCTTCAAAGATTCCCTGTGTTGTCCCCTTAGGGCTCCCCTTCCTCTTGATTCTTGGAAATCCACATGGATTTTCCGGTAGTGATGAGGGATGGACCATGTCCAGTCCTAGATGTCCTAGCCTCAGATTTTTTTTAATGTTTCTAATTACCGCAAATGGACTTTACTGGTGAGGTTCAGAGCAGACAAACGATTGCATCCATTTTTTGATTTTTTTTAGAAATTTTGGATTTGAAGCTGTTGGCTCAGGTGTCTATAGTCCATCGCAAATAATTTTTCATGTTTTTGGTGTCAGTTTCATGTTTTGTCCATGCTTGGTGAATATAATGGATATTCAGGGTTCTGTTGAATTTTATCCTGGTTCGATAGTCAATGGAGATACTTCATGTAAGGGAAGCTTCACGTATGGCAGTCTAGATTGATCTATCTAGAAGTATGGTCCCTCTCTAAAATAGATCGTTCAATTGTGCTACTCAAGATTATATAGGAGGATTTATATGTGAAGATGATAATACCCTACACCTTATTGAAACATTGGTAGCATATATATTTGTGGGGATTGAAAATTTTCCCCCAATCCCAAATTGAATATCCCTTCATGTGAAGGACTCATTTGTTGGGATTCTACATATAATCTACACCTATGTTACTAGGTACTACTTGTTTTTTCAAATGTAAGGTCACTCTTTGCTAGTGTATAGGGATTTTCTTCAAGGAAATCTTGGTGGGCTCAATAAGGTAGATTTAAGAGGTGGATCGACCCTAGTTCAACCAGGTCTCATCACACCAATTTCAGGATAGAAGATGGATTGTGATGGTGAGGGATCAGAGGTTGGTGTTTTTCCACTCCAGGGCTGTTTGATATACCATGAATCTGAAAAAAATTTCTCTACCCTATCAGTTGTGAAATAAACGTCTTGCATGTAATTGATTCCATATAACATGATGAACTAATTTTTCTTAGTTAAAGAGAATGTCTGTTATATTTGTGGTTTTATTTTAAAATCCTGAGTTATGTATGATTTTTAAAGTACTTCATGGTGTAATCTTCCCCCAAGAGATCTAGTTACCTCTATTCATCATTACTCCCCAATAACCCCCTATAGTGTATTATCATATGCTATGGAGAATCAAGATGACTAGGTTAACCTCATAGCATAGGACCCACAAGAGAATTCCCACCAAAAGGGAGACTCTAGGTCCCTCGTTCATGTAGGTGTTCATATTGAAGCAACCCTAGGATGTTAAGTATAAGGCTTGTATATGAAAGCTCTTTCCATTGTGCTAAGAGGTTTGAAATCCCAATCATTTTCCTTCCCGACTCCACCATAAATTTTTACTTTTCCTAAGTATAATGGAGGGTGTAAAAGATCTCAATCCTTATGTAATGATGAATTCTATTACACTCACATAAATGTGGCCAAGATGCTTGGGTCCAAAACCAATAGATAGTAAGATTAATGATTCCAATCTACACATGGAATGCCTATGGCCCAGGTGCCCAGGTCAAAAACAATTTATCGCTATAGAAATTTCGGATATCGAGGCCTCTTTAATTACAGTGCCTGAACCCAAGAAATGTTCTTCCAAAATCATTTAGATTTTGGGAAGAATAAGAATTCATCTATTCATGCATTTTATCCACATTAACCTACATATATGGATATTTTGGTAGAATAAAATATCAATAAATCTATTATAAGTGGATGATCATTTTATCACTACAAAATTTATTATAGGAACTATTATATTGTTTCATTCCTTCAACTATGGATTTTTTATGCATAAAGAATAGATTCCTTGTGGAATGGGATTGAAAATATTGATCCAGGGGTTTCATAATGGACTACTAGAAGAAGATTTAATTTTATAGTTGATTTGAATGAGAATAATGAAATGGGATCCTTTCCCTGGATGGATAGTATAGATTTCATGTAGTTAAAGGACATCAAGGCAGTTATGGACATGGTTTATACTGGTGATCAGTTCACATGGGGAAAAAATCAAAGATAGTGTTTTGAAACTTGTTTTATCCTTTATAGATGTCTAGAAAATGTTAACTCTATATCCACATATCCTAATGAAAAGATATCTCACATGTAACAAGGTATGTCTAACCATTCACCTTTTATGTTTCCTTGTCTTCTAGGTAGGAGACAAATGAGCATTTCAGCTTCTCTCATCTGTGGACCTACATTCTCAGCTATCATCGACTTTTATGTGATTCATGGATAAATCCTATATAGTGAAGTTCATGGATTGGGGTACACAATAAGTTGATAACCCTCAAAAAAATATATTCTTGTAGATTAGAGAAAAACCCCCTCACTCCCAAGATATGGATAAATTCAAGAAAGAGATCGATATGATGAAATCTAGACTTGATGAGGACTAGAATGACATGTTATTTGTATAAATTAGTAGTATTAAGGATAATCTTGTGGAAATTATGTTATGGTAAGAATATATGGTTCACGGTAAATCAATAATAAGTTGTTTTTAAGAAGGATATATGAATACATCTTATTTATATGAAAACATCATGGAGAAATGGAGCATCATTAGACCAAATATACTATTGGAGTATGGATCATACTCTAAATATCGGTACACTATTGGTTTTATTGATGAGTTATTTCTAAAAATTATCTTTGTTTGGCCTAACCACTATATGTCTAAAGGGTACCTGAGAGGAAATGATGTGATTTTGGATGTGGTCTTGAACACTATCTCTAGTTAGGAAAATTTTATATTTGAATCAGTTCCTAATGAGAAATAAATTCCTAAGGATATGATGGGATTTAATCCCAAGAGTGCTCCAAGACAAGACAGTTTGCTGGGCTCTTTTTACAGGGTGCCTTTAAATGTGGTTATGAGTGACCTTCTTATGATAATTAAAGACTTATTTTAAAGAGTAAGTGTTTCGTGTGTTGTTTTTGCCACAAACATAATGCTCATATCCAAAATTGAGGACCCTTCTTCCCTCCAACATTACAGGCTAGTGAGAATGTGTGATTTTTTATATATTGTACTTGAGAGTGACATTAATAGAATGATATATGTACCCATTACCCACTATATCTCTTATGAGTAGCATGGATTTGTTAAAGGACTATCAATATAATGGCATATATCACTATCCCCAGAGGTGTTTAGTGATATCAACATCATAGTTCATGGTTCAAACATGGAAATCAATCTAGATATGGATAACTCTATGATTGAATTTAGTAGAGTTTTATCATCACGGTGTTAACATGCATGATATTTTCTTCATGGAACTCTATCTTAATTTTTAGGTGCATCAGTTTCTTATGGTTGGATATATAATTCCTAAAGAGGAATCATGGATTTTTTTAGGAATCTTGCAGGCTGAGAAAAGGTGACCACATATCCCGAATCATTTTTATTCTCACCCATGGTTTTCTATGTCACATAATTAATAAGATAATATTAATGAGAGATATTATTACATACCATAGTAGGTTGAGCCCCCATTAAATCTCCCACCTTATGTTTGCATACTACATGATTTTCATCATGAATAAATGCAATAGATCTACCCTTCACTTCGATATAGTTATTAAAGAATATTTTCACTGGAGCAGACAAATGATCAACTTATAAAAGAGAAGTATCTACATCAAAAAAAGACTCCTAGATAGATGGGATACCTACTTGTATAAAATTTAGGACATGTATAGAGGGAGATTTCTGTTGGGGTTTCTCGGTGCCCTAATGTCATCAGGTAGGATGCATCTTCATTAGTTTGGCCACATTATAATTATGATTGTGGGTTATTTTTTGAATTTAAATAAATGTTTCTTACCTTTTGAGGGTAGAATTACACTAGTTAATAATGTCTTATCAGCCATACCATTCCATGAAATCATTCCAGGCAAGGTCCTGAAAGGTGTTATATATAATATCAAAAAGATTGTGGCTAGCTTTATTTGTGATACACCGTCTGAGGGAAAACGTCATAGGGTTTCATGGACTAGGATGGAAAGGACAATCTAAGAGGGTGTATCAATGTGAGAAACCTATCTGATACACTCGATTTTATGAAACGAAAGCTATTGTGTGATGTTTTAGAGGATATTACCCGATGGGGAAAGTTTTTGGCTACGAACTATTTAGAGTATGTAGAGGTGGAAGGCAAGCACTCTTTCCTTTAATAAACCATGATTTATCCCCACATATTGACTTTGAAACTACTTACCCATTATACTGTAGGGACATGTGGTTTGATATTTTGGCCTCATAATTTGGTGGGTTCAAATATTGGTTTCCGAGGATATACAGCTCTAAGAATCTCATATAGGGATGCAAGCTTGTACCGGACATTCATCAAGGTTGTCCTAGAATATAACTTGCAAGACTCATTAAAACTTTTTGACATGAACCCAGAACTAGATATGCAGGTTTTTATGGCCTCTAATTCAGGGTCCTTTTCCATGAGTGACATCTGATGGGATATGATCATCCATGATCAATTAGATAACTAGAGTGAGCAATTGTGGTGTAATATGATTCCTGAAAAAAAATAATTTCTTTGTTTGGTGAATTAGGAATCAGCTGATGACAATATCAAAAGAATTAGAATCTACCTTGATTATAGGTGTCAGTATTGTAGGGAATATTGAGAAGAGTTTTAGAAATATTTTTTTTAAAGGTGAATGGGCACATGCAATATGGAGTTTCCTTGGTGATTTTACTTATCTCCCATATCATGAGTTTATTGGTGTTTCTTATCATGAGAATTGGTTTCACATTGCGGGTTTTTTATGCCTTGAAAATATGTCATGGGATATTGTGATGATCCCTGATTACTAGAGAATCAGCAGATAAAGAAACAGGTCTAAACATGAGGAGGTTTATGTCTTAAGGAAATCTCTCATCACTAGAAAAAGAAAACTTCTGATCAAATTAGTAACACTTTTTTGGAACTGGCATGATTCTCACATAATTAGATCTCTACATGTGATAAATCCTCATGGTCATTCCATATAGAATGATTCTGAGAGACACTCGGTTCATTGGAGCCCACATCTTTCAGGTCTTAAACAAAACATGGATGGCTCTTGAAACATGGGTGACATGCTAGGAGGGGGTGTTTTTCGAGACCCCAGGGATCTGTTGATTTGTATTTTACAGCACATTTGAGATGTGGTAACTCCCTTTAGGATGAATTTATGGATATGATTACTGGTCTCCATTTATTCCTTCATAGGAATATAGAACTAATAGAAGTGGAATAAGACACTATCATTTTACACAACTCTCAGCATGTGATAGGTACTATCCAATGGTCACCTTCATATGTTATAAAATGGTGAAAAGACTTATCAAGATTAATATTTATGTACTCTATACTTATTAGGAAGGAAAAAAGGTTTCTGACTATCTTGAATTCAAATAAGACCGAGGATCTAGTGTCACATACTTTTGGAGCTCATTCATATTGAGGCATGAGGGGGGGAATCTTATGAAAGGGGATTCCCTTAGACCCCACTATTTCAGGCCACCATATTCCCATTATTTTTTTCTCTTATTTTTTTCTCATTATCTTATTAAATAAATAAATGATAATGACGATGCAGTGGATAATGTAGAGTGTGGGATGAACTAATAGGGTCATGGTCTATGGGTATATGAGGTGAGGAGATCCCCTTTTATAAGTTAAAAGGGATACCATTTTTTAAATACACCAAAAATTGTAATAAAGGAAAGTATCCCTCATAGAATATAGTATAAAATTTTAATATAATTGAGGGAGAGAGGTCTAAGTTTGAGAAATACCAGAACCACACATTCTCAAACATTTATTGAAACGGTTTTTGGTATTTTCCTCTTAGTTGAACCCTTTTTAACCCTTTCAATTTTTAAAAAGGTAACTAGTTTTTACCAGTGTGATTTATTCTTTATGCTAGAAAATAAACTAGTAATTATTAAATAGTTTTCACCAAATGACTTCATATTTTAAATATATTATATTATATTAATTTTATATAAACTTAAAATACTATATGTATAATGTGTTACTTTTTAAAAAATATAACTTATGTTCTAAAATGTTTAATTTGGTTTTGTAATTTTTTTAACACAATTATAAATTAAATTAGAAAATAAAAATCTTTTCCTATAAGAAATATTTTTTAATTTTTAATTCATACTTATAAACTAATTATGTCATAAAACTCATGTTATTTGTAAAAATGATATTTTACACTATTCAACTAAAAATTTATCTTTTTTAAAAAAAACTAAAAAACCCATCTTAAATAAATATTGATATATATAATAAAAAAATAAATAACATTTTCTAAAAATAAATTTCCAAAATTCCTAAAATTTTCATTTTAATAAATATTTAAAGAACTGATTTTATTAAAAAATGACCATTTTCAAAATTAAGCGTTATTAGTAATATCTCATACCAATTTCGAAATTTGTGATTTTAATATAGAATTAATATAATAAACTATTATATATTAATAACTTAATATATTAAAAAGTGTTTGGTATTAATTTATCAATTAATTAAAAAAATACTTGAGAATGGAAAATGCTTTCATGTATTAAATCATATTAATTATATATCTTAAAAAAGTATATATTTTGAATTTATTAATATAATTTAGATTAATAGAGGTTTAATTTTGCTAATAAATCATAATAATTAATATTTCATAGATCATTTTAGATCAGTGTTTCATTTGAATATAATTATTGAACAAAGTGTTAATTTGAAAAAATATTTCCCAAAATCTCTTGGGGTTATATGCATCTTCACATTTCGATCACAATATTCCAAGAGTGATAAAGAAAAATTTTGATAAGAGTGATGGTTAGGTGTATTATTAATATTTAAGATCACTAAGTAGATAAAAAATTCCATATCATCCCTCTAATATTGGATGTTTTAGATCATAACTTATGGAAGAAGAAGAAATAAAAACAAAATATTTACAAAATGTATCTAAAATTATACTAAGAGAAGTGGGGAGAAGAAGTATCAGAGTCTATTACCAAAAATTGAAAATTGATAATGTGTCCATTAATAGTAAAGATATAATGGAGAATGAACATTCAATTGGAAACATAAATTAAGTGAAAAGATAGTTAACTAGAAGTGACAACCATATGTAATTCTGTTGTCAGTTTCTATTGAATCACTAGTGAGTGCAATAATTATCTTATAACTCCATGTGATATCCCAAAAGTCATTTTGGTATGAAATTAATTATTGATTTATTTTTTCATTACTCTTAAAATATTCTTACACTCTGTAAGATATTAGAGTATCTCTTTACCTTCAAGCATATCTCTATATTCATTTAATATGAATTTTGTCATTTTAGAATTTTAGTCTTTCATGAAATTTTTTATTTAGTTTTCTAGTCCATGATGTATATTTGGACCCAAAATAAGTACCCATATAATGTGAAGTTCACATTGAGTACAAGAAAATAATACTTCCATATATGTTGGACAAACCATGACTCAAGATCAAAACAATGAATTGGTATCCTCAATCAATAAAAAAATGTTTTTTCAAATCTACGATCATTCTAAAAATCTATTTTCAATGTTTGAATGATATCAAGGGTTTCATAAATTTCCTTATTTAATACCAATAAGAAACATCCATTATCATACTCATGTTCATTTTGATCAATCTTTCTCTATAAATAACTACCTCAACAACTTAAAATTTTGGTCGATGTTTATTATCTTCATCAAATGAAAATAAACTGTTTACTTCAACAATGGGTTTAAAAATATTTAAACTACATAAAATCAATTTTTAAAGACTTGGAATTATTTTTATGTTATAAATAATAAATTCACACTAGTAAAATATTCTTTAGATCATCTAGGATCATACATGTTAGGTTTCATCATTTATAGTATCTGTTAAGAAATTGAGTTCTACTCAATCTAGTTTATGGTTAACATTGATCAATACCCATCATTTTATTTATATCTGTAGGACACCACGTCTTTGTCTCTATTTTGTAAAATATATTAAATATTTATGTTTTCCACCTCAACCCCTTCAGTCTCAACTTTGGTGAAATCCCAAGGCCCCATCATCTTCATTGATAAATGAGATATATAGGTAACACCACATAGTGACACATCCATCAAATTAAATTCATCATCTAAATTTAATTGTATATTCATAAAACCTAAATCAATAATATCATGTTAGAAGTATTAATTAATTTTCAAATTAATATAAACATCAACCTGAAGTAGTTCACTTAGAGTTAAGAACACCGCCCATTTTCATCAAAAATTCTAAGGCATTGGTCACATTCATCACTCAAGCTTAGTTTGTTTAAACATATTATCTCGTAAGACTATTTAGATTTAGATAAAATTAGTTTCCTTCAATTAATAGATGGATTTTAGGTCTACTTAACTATAATTACTTCCATAATTTTGTCATTATCAACTTCCTAAAACTCAACATGGATCCATTGTTTGGGATTCCAATCTCAACAGGGCTTGTAATGAACTCACAAAAAACATAAATGGTTTTAAAAATTACTTCTTTTAAAGTATATTAATATCCAAAATATTCTTCTATTGATTTATGTTTTTTTGTAGTTGTGGTTTTTATCTTCAAGACACATACTTGGTTACCTGGTTCCCATACAACCGAGCTCAATCACCTTTAGATTTATGATCTCCATCTCTAAAACATGGAGCTAATATCACCAAATTAGTCTCCCAATAAATTATTGTTTTTATCATAAATTGATATTTAGTTCCATATTAGTGAAGGTTATAAGGAATTGATTTGAATGAACACATATAATGATCAATCTTATCATGGATTGTTTTATGGTAGGTTGTGCATATATTACACAGTGGATCCATTTTGATGGAAAGTTGGTTGTATAAAAAATATTCTGCATGTGGCATTTTTAAATAACTCATGTCGTTGATTAAATCCATCATTATTACTTCATTTATTTAGGGTATGTTTGGGTAATACTAAATGGTAGGTTGGAACATTCACTAGTGGTAGCTTTAATACTTAGTTAATATTCTTATATGTTAATTTCTACGATATCTTATTAATTTATCTCTCAAAGAAATACATACATTTTGTCTTATGGTTACTTCCCATTATTTTTATAGTAACTTCTATTAAATCAATATTTTATCATATTCGGTTGATCATCTTTTTATCTTTTGATTGATTGAGTGAACACAAAGGTGGTTTGTGATTTGGATTTCCTAAGAAGCACCAAAAACATAAAAATGTCATAATTCAGTGAAAATAATAAATCTAAATTAAAAAAAATTAAAATTAAAATAAATTTACAAATTAAATAAAAAATTCAACAAATAATTAAATTAATGATTTTAAATTTTTTTCAAAAAAATAACGAAATTTAAGAAATTTCACATAACCAAATTTCAAAGAATAACATCCAAAAAAGTTCAATGGAAATTTAAAAAATTTATTAATTATTTATTTTTAAAAATAAATAAATTTAAATTAATAATCAATAAATCATTAATAATCAAAAAAATATATTTTAAATGATATATTCATGGAATTTCACCTTTAATGTCTAATTGGTTAAAATTCAAAAAAAATCCTAGCTATTACTCATTTTCAAAATTTAATACTCATTTATAAGGAAACAATATGTGCGATAAAGTAATGAAATAAATGAAACATATAAAATTAAAATAATTTATAAACTTTGGGGAATAAAATATCAAGATAGAACAAAAATCAACTATAAAAATGTATTATACACAAAAGAAGAAAAATATGTCTCTTAAAACCATATTTGAATCACTTGGTTTTTTTGGATTATTGGAACACAATTATTCATTATTTAGAATAATTATATTATGTTCAATACCTACCCAACTATTAAACTCATGTGTGGGGGAGGCCACAAGAGCCTAAGTATTAATTAAATACATGTGATTCTACCATGAGGAATAAATAAGTGAATAATGTTATTGAGAATGCGACACTTAAGAAGTCAGTGATAAAAGATGAGAAATTTGTCAAACCAGATAATATAATATTATTATATAGTGGTAGAAAAATCCACATCATGGAATATTGTAATATGTTCCCAAGGATAAATGTTAAAGGAAGAAAGCTAAAATAAAAATGGGATGTCAGTCACAGTAAGGCTCACAGATATTTTCACGATGGAAGAAAGAACACATGATTAGTTTTAGAGGTTTACTAAGAATGAAAAACAAAAGGATATAAAGGAGTGTATGGAAGGTGTAATAAAATAGGCTAAAAATCTAAAATTTCATGACATTGTTTCTTGGTCAAAAGAATAAAAAAAGTGCCAAAGAGAAATCATCAGTGCTCTCACGTTTTAAAACTATTAACGAAATAAGGAAATAAAAATAAAATTTAAAGTAAGACAATGTTCCCAAAGAATATATTATTATAATGTTAGATAATTTATATTTTTTAAAAAAAATTAAACAATATGAATAAAATGAAACTAACTTTATAGATAAGCTGAACAATTAATTTTTAATGAAGAATAAACCTACACAAGAAGAGAAACTCATGATGCACGAAGGTCAATATATTTAGGGAATCAAGTAGGAAAAAAACATGAATTAGACTTGAAAATTTTATAATTCAAATAAATTTGAGTAAACTATTATTAGCCGCACTCCTATAACTAATGAGATGTTATAATTTCACTATATACTCATACATTCATGTGTGAACTACATTAAATGTGGAATTGATGGTGATGATTGATAATATAGAGTAGATTAATATTATTTTCTTTTTATAGTTATGAAATAGAACAATAAGGTACATTTTTTTAATTCATATTATTTCTAATTTGGTGTCAAACATTGATTATAATCATTTTTTCTTCAAACATATTTTTTAAGAATATTTCCTCGATTAATAGCAATGGAAAAAAATCCCTTGAGGAGGATATATCAAGTGAATAAATTAGATATACATGAATAAGTTGTCGTTAAATTTGAAATTTGAGCACCCCATGTCAAATCTAAATAACTAGGTACGATTATTACTATCCTAAATATATTTTAGTTTATTGTGCATATATTATAAAGGGGGGTGACTTTATAAAAAATGGGGAAGTAAAAGAAAATCCACTTCAATGTTTTAATGTGTTTTATAAAGTTTATTGTAGGTTTTTACAATTCAAAATTTATTTATACAACAAAAAATGAAATTGAATTACTACCAAATTTTGAGTGTATTGGGATATCCTTGGTTCTTTATTAAAATCAATCTTTTTTGGCACCAAGAAAACCCAAAAAGATATAGAGCTTACATATCTAAGGCTCAATAATAATAAAAATTTGGTTCCACCATTTACCCATGTAATTACATGGATATAATAAAACTAGAAGTGAAAAAGGAGAGAGGATATCTCCTAAATTCAAATGAAAATGTGGGATAAACTATACAATTTATATAGTTTCCCTATATCTCAAGTTATTAAAATAGTGGATAGAAAAATGTTTCATCCTTTTAATTTAGTAAATTAAAGAGGGGGTAGAGAATTTATCTTAAGAAGAGTTATTGAAATTAATTTATTAAAATTTAATGTTAAATGTATTGAAAAAACATATAATGGGGGATTTTAAAGTGCTTATTGGATTTTTATTGTTTTTTTATCAATGATTATATCAATATTTTCTTCAGTGAGAATGGATACTGGGTAATACTAGGTGATGGAATTAGTGTCTGTCAAATGATGTAGAGGCTTCTCATTCATTCATGGGTAATGGAAAAATATATGGTTTCTGGTGAATATATAAAGTAAGTTTTATATTTTATAAAATGAGATTAGAAGATATAGCTTCTTAATTTGAACCCCCCAACGTCATATGATTTTTGTAGGAGGACTTAATTTACAATTCATGTGATATTAATTTAGAAAGTGTTCTATATTATATTTTAGAAGTGTGAAGAGATGTATACTATGGAAAAAATCAGGATTTGTTAATAATGGAGTTAAAATATTGTTGAATGGGGGTAATTTGACACCCATTGGTGTGGAGAATCCAACCACATAATACTATCCATCGATTTATCTGAAAAAAGTTACAAATTTTCTTTCAATGATTATTTTATTTGATAAAGTGGGGAAGGATTTTTAAGGGCAAATGAATGTTCATAAAGATACTTTGGGTTGAATTTATATATATTATAATATGATTTGAGCATGATAAGAACTAGAAAACTACTTTGATAATTATAAAATTGATTTGAAGTCATTTTAGTAGATTAGAAATGATTAAGGAAGTATTGGAGATTTTCTAAATAGATCCTTAGATATTGTAAATGAAATTTTAATTTTGATGTTTATAGTAAGAAATGATTAGGTTCAGCATCCTGAAGGTCATTTATTTATTATATAAGGATGATCAAGTTTTAGTTGAAAAAATATTGAATCTATATATGCACGGTATATATTATGAATAATGATCAATATAGAAACATGTAAATGTAATTTCTATACTACTATAAATCATTATTTTTATTATAATGTATCTTGATATGCATAAGGGACATCTAAAATTTCTTTTAACATGATTCATAACTAATTAAAAGATAAATTTCTGTATTCACTAGAATTATATGTTATACATTATCATAACTCCAAATACTTAAACATAAATTATATCTGGATAAATAATATTTGGATTCATGTAATGATATTTGAAAGTATGAATAAAAAAACACATAGTGAAAATTTACTGAATTCTTTGGGCTAAAATGTTTGATTTCACGAAATATTTTCCAAAAAAGAAATATAAGATGATGATAATTGGAAAATTTGTAATGAATTAATTTTAAAATATGAAATGAAGATGAGATTAAGGAAGATAACTATTCTATATATTCAGGGGTCTTGAAATGGAATATTTAAAAATCATTAAACTATGATAAATTTTTTATTATTTAATAATATCTTAGTGATGATTTCAGATAATATACATATCAAAAATTTATCCATTAAAGACAACTAGAATGATAAGGTAACCTAGGAAGCTATTTTATATTCTCATATTCAATAATAGTATATGTATATTTTTTTGAAATATCTCTTAAAAAAATTAAGTGAGTCGAGATGAAAAATGAAAATGTTGAATAATTTATTTAAAACAATGATGAATGATTTTTATATATTTCTTGGGAATATGAGAATGATTAGAAGAGAGTGAATCTTGCTGGAAGTATCTGGAAAAAATATTTTTAGACAAGAGAAATGGAAAATTTTAGAAATAAAAAATAAAAGTATATCCTTGATATTATAGTGGAAAAAATTCATCAATAAGAAAATATAATATCTTTAATCATTGGAGACACCCGTATATGAAAAAAGTTAGTATCCATTGAATAAAGATTGGGGAACCAATAAGTTTATTGGAGTTTTTATATTTCAAATATAGAAAATCATTATTTTCAGTGACCTGCATATAAAAGGGAAAAATTATTGAGAGAAGCTATTTTCAATGTGTGAATATTAGAGATACTGTGTGAAGTGAATAACTAGTGAATCACATGAACTATAAAATTAATAAGGTGGATTCTATATAGATACAAAGGTAATTTCATCTTGCTATATAACATTAATAAGTAAATGTATGAGGTGATAATTAAGTTATATAGAAGAATTGATAATAATAAGAAAGATAAACTGAGTGGGAGACTGATGCCCACTATGAATCAATACTATTTTATTTCCCTCTTAGACATTGAGGATGTTCTGGGATCATGGTGATCATAAGATATTATGTTTTCGGTGAAAAATCCAAGTGAGAAATTATATAAAGGTTATGTAAAGATGATATAAAAATAGATAATGAGTTTTATAAGGTTAATTTTCTTAACTACTTACTTTTTAATAATCTATTATGACTAATAAATTGATCTATTCTTTTGATTTAGCTACATCCCTATGCCGATTTTAAATTTAATTCATAACTATATTAAAGAAAAAATATCAATATGAATGGTTCAGTGTCATTATACTAGTGGGAATCTAGGTATGCATGGAGATCACAATATGAATCAATGTATAAAATTGGATTTTATTGAGAAATGTAAATTAGAAGGATAAAAATTTGAAAACATGAAGTGAATTTGTCTAAGTGTGTAAAGAACCATCACAATCACATGTGTTTATATATATTAAACAAAATTTATGAATGTGGAGGATAACTATTCCCAATGTGGAGTAGGGTTCCAATGAAGAGGGTAAACCATTTAAAATACCACAGGCCATCTATACATTTTTTTCATTCATTTTAGATGGTTATTTATTTCATGAAAAATAATAAAATAATCTATCAATTTTAATAGATAATAGGGTTTTATAACTAAATAGGGTTTATGTTATAATAATAATTTATATTTTGATACAAAAGTAGACACCATATAATTTAACAATTTTCTAAGGCATCTACAGTGATGCCTAATTTCACTTCATATCCAATTGTGGATCGTTCCCCAAGGAAGAGAGTTCTCCCTAGTATTGAAGTGGTGGAGCCCAATGGATATGTGGAGACCCTTGAGTTTTAGTAGTATGTGATGGTGGAAAAAGTCCTAGTGTATAAAATACATCATATGTAATAACTTAGGAATGTAAAATCAGTGATGGTAGTGTAATTATCTATCTTTTATCCCAAAACACTTCACTATGGTCACCATACTAAGAGAAGGTCCAATTGGTAAAACATTGTTGTTGGGTGATCTAGGGGCATGAGCCTCAATGGAAACATAACATTGTCAATCCCAACCAACAACTTAATTTTCATCTTATCATAATCCTAGTTCTTAACTATATGAAATACTTTCTTCAAGAACCTAACTAGTGTAACCTTAGTGGACTCCAATGAGTGAGGTTGTAGAACCTTGCTAGGGAATATAAATAGGGATTGTACATTGTTAGCTTGAGATAAGGAATTTCAATACTCCTCCTACTCATGATATAAATTCTCAATACCCATCGTGACAAATTCCTAGGAATCCTTTATGACCATACACACATTGTATAATGTCTGCATATCTATGTACTAAATCGTATCCACATGAGTGTGGTACTGGAAACCATATAAAATAATCAATGATTTGGAGATCCTATTCAGAAATTGACCAAAACATAATGTACTATTCTGCTTCCCATGTCCTATTATTGAAATGATGAAATATCAAGTAATCTGTGTTGAGGAATGGCCCCCAAATAATTAAATATATAATATTTACATATAGTTGGTTAACCACCACTTCGTTATCATCTATGGGTAGACAAGAAGTTATAATTCTCTAGTGAATGAGTTTTATAACTTGGTCCTTGATATGGTATATCCTAGAATCATAAACACCATGTATTAACCATGGATCACATGTAATCACATTCCACTATGGGGAAGCTTTTTAATTTAACGGGTGAATAATTTGGGTCTTATAATCCTCGTAATTAATTTCTATATTGGTGTGAATTATATATTTAAAACTAAACTTTTCACGTTATAGATGAAACCAATGACCTTGGAGATGAATGAAAACACTCTAATGATCAGAGATAATAGTGTTCAAGAAATCAATAATTATATCATTGTATGGAAGAATTAAAATACTATAAACTATTCACTAACAACATAAGGATTCATGTCCCATATTGACTACTAAGAATTTATAACGTTATTTTATTAGGTTTTTTTAGTAATCATGAATTAGATTAATTGATTAATTAGATAAAATTGGTTTAGTTATAAAAAGTTAATTGTGAGAAATTTGGGATCAGAGATTTTAATTGTATATGAGATTTATTAGGATTAATTTTCATTTTTCTATGATTATATGGTTGTTGTTTTAGAAGTTTATTTATAGAAAATTATATAATATTTCATCATAGCTATTTAGTGTTTTTAATTAGTATTATATGTTAAATTACGGAATGAGAGAATAAAATTCATTGAAATGGATGATATGGAGAACAAGTAATGAATTAAAATACATTGAAAATAATTGTAAAATGTGGTATTTTGATTATGAGGTAACCAACAAATAATTTCCAATTTAAAAGAATAATATGGTAATTTATTGAAAAATAGTTCTTTGATTCATGATGAAATTATATTTTATTTTTAGATTAATAGGTAGAATAGTGTTTGGAAGTGTATGATTGATGAATGTATTTATAGACAATACATGTTGGAAACAAATCAAATTTTATGTTTTGAGTAATTATATCGTTATTTTTACTTATTTAATTGCTGATGTGAAATTCATTATTTACCAAACACCACCACTTGAGTTAGATAACCTACCTTATTCTTAGGTGGATATGGATTTCATGTTTACCCCAAACAACATGTATTATTAAGAAATCAATATCCAAATGCATTTCCTATCCCACAGAACCTTTAATGGTGTGATGTGGTTATGGTATAATATGAGGTTTTTTGTATTTATGTTATGATTTGGTCATGGTTCATTTATGTTTAGGTATGTTGAAGTGGGATGTGCTAAGAGAATTAGGATGTATGATATATAGATTTTTGGGACCCAAGATCAGTGGGGAAGTGGTTGTGGTGGTATCCTTATTGTTATTTTACATTGTATTTTTTAAATAATATACATTTATTTATGAGATACTGATTATAGTGAGATAGGTTATAATAAATACCATGTATTAGTTATCATTTTATCTATTTTATTTATTCCTGGAAATTTTTGTGTCATTTTTCAATATTGACACATGATTTAATATGGAGGAACCTGCCACATAAGTTTTATAATCCCTCATATAACTATATATGATTACTCTTGATTAGAAGGACCATATTAGAGGCTAGTCTAGACCACACTAGTTTGTGAACTTAGATGTGGGAATACATTTGATTTGTAACTTGAATTTTCCATAGGATCTTATTGGTTTCATGGTATTGAATTTTTTATACTTTCTATTTATTTAAGTGGTCTGATCTTATATGGGTGTTATATAGTATTATTTTTATTATTGTGATTTATTACCTTCTATGATTGGTTCTTATTTATTCAATTCATTATTTCATAGAAATAAAAATAGTAATTCCTCCCTTGTTACATTTTCTATAACCATGGCCGTAGTCTCTATCCCATGGAATATTGGTCGTAGTCCTTTGGTGTCACTCTTAACATCAACAACAACATCAGAGGAGTTATTTTGGTGTTTGGTTGTGAAATTGAAATACCTATTTTGAGAGATTCTATTCCCATATGAAATTTCCTCCACTATCCTATAATTCTTACTAGAGAAACTACATTCCCCACTATTTAATGAAAAAATAACATATTCCCTAAGTTCCTTCTATTTCTACCAATAAATTCATTTCATATATTTTTTTACATAATCATTTAAAAAATTAATAAAATAATATTTTATTGAATATTGTGGTTGAGAAATAATTCAAAATATAAAGCATTAATATTATCATTTTAAATGTGATGTTGATAATAAAGAATGAAACAACAAAAAAACTTTTGTATTTAATTGACAATAAAATTTTAAAACTCAATATTTTCTTTTTATCAAGACTTTGGAAGTTATGGAATGTTGGGATTATACTATTAGTTAATGAAATTCATAAATCCATCGATGTTATGTGGTTAAATTAAGTTTTCTTCCATCATTATCACACCCCCCCCCCACTTTTGGTTTATGCCATTAACAATATATTATATAATGTTTACATTTAGTGTCCCTAGTTTTTTGAGTAATAAAGATTTTTCATTTATTCATTATTATGAATCCTTCACTGCTTAGTTTCTAACATCCCATTTGAATACTAATGAAATTTTTCAACAAAATAATGATACATGGAGAATATCTTGAGACTGGTCTTGGTTCAATTCCATTACCTATAAATAGTAGGCATAATGAAATGTATTGAATAACTTTTAGTCCATGTGAGTACCACCTAGAAGAAATTTCATAATGAATCCATCCTATCAATGAATGGGATCAGTCTATGGATAAATTTATATGTTACTAAATATATTATTGTAAAATTGGGCATAATAAGGTTTAAATCAATCAATAAGGAATATCATTTATCAAGGAAATAAAATGGTGTATTTTCCTCTTCTTTATTATTTTACCCACATATAAATGTTTTTTTAGTTTCCCATAATCTTATTCAAAAGTAACCCACTATAACTCATTAAAATCATAAAAAGATATTAAAATTTTTATTCTATGTACATGTTATATGATCTTGTTATGATTAATGGGTCAATTTCCATCACCATCATATCATGTGCAGTATAACCTCTTAGAAAATATAAAATTAATGATATTTTTATAATATTCAACATAAAATACTATTAACTAAAAATCACAAGTAATATAAACTTTTCAAAACAATGATACCCATGCCTTATTATATCCATATTTCATGTTTTTTAAAAAAATCCACATATACTACTAACTCCATTATAATAAAAAAAATTCTATTTAGAAATGTTACCATTTTATAATGGGCCTTTTTGAATACGCGGATTGTTAATGCTGCAACACATTTAAAGATATCTAGTGTATTTTTAATGAATAATAAGAGGTTTTAGTTAATAAACAAGAGTTTGTTAAATCCGATTAAGGAAAATAAATTAGTCTACAGAATATATTTTTTAGGTTATAACTTCATAAAAAAGTGTTCATAAACTATCAATCTATTAGATAAAATAACAACATATTGACAAGGAAAATTTTCTATAGTTTTACTTTACTTCAAAATATACTTTTCACTATTTAATAATTAGAATAATTCTAAAAATAAATATAAACATAAATAAATAGTCCCATCATTACTACTATATTAACTGCATCATACTAAATGATAATAAAAAATATTTAATATAAATTATATAAAATAAACAACCCCATAAATCATACACACATACACATGAGTCAAATCATAACAGAAGGACCAAATGAGGATTTCATGCTATTTTAAAAACGAATAAAAATGGTCACCAATGTGAACCCAACTAACACTATTAGTTTTTTAAATAGAACAAAATGAAACTATCCACAACATGACATAACCTATAAAACACAACCTACAAAATCTAAATTGACTATTATAATCCCTCTCTAAAGAAGAGCAACGTATTTTTATACCTATGTTTTGATGAAAACGTTATTTATTAAGTGAAATTCATGCATATATGGGTGGGTATAACATAATTGGATTTATATGTACTACCATGAGCCAAATCTATGGGTCTATGCTATAATTTCACATGAATTCATTCACTCCTCTCCATAAAAAAGAGGTCTCAATCTAGTGGCAAGAGTCATGAATGACATAATTAGGAGACTATTCCATGATTATTATAAATTAATTATTTTATTCAGTGAAAACAATAAAAATAGATTTAAAAAATAAAATAATAGATAAAACATAAGGAGAGTGGAATAAAAATATGGTACCATACGATTCCAAAATTATATGTTGTGTTAGTTAAAAAACCTAAAAAATGATCCCCTAAGGTAATGGATCAATATAAATGATTAAAGTTACTCAGAAAAATCCAAAAAATTCATCCAAGAACATATTCCATGTTGAAACACCCAACATGATCCTTTTATTATTGTTCAACTGCTCACCTTAGGTCCCTTTCCATTCATCGGATACCTAGTAATTAAATCTACATGCATACCGAGATTTCCATAGATCATGTGTGAACATAACCTAATAGGAAACCAAAAAATAATCACTAATAAAAGTTTACAAGATATTATTCTATATGTGATGGAAATAAAAAAATAATTTATAAGATAAAATTATATAACAAAAGAATAACATATATGCAGATCATTATAGACTAGCTCTACCTACTTCAGCTTAATTCCAAAAGGCAAGTCAACTATCCTCCGGACACATAACTCTTAATGGGATAGTCCATAAACTAGTTTTGGGATATAAAACTTGAAGGTATTTTCTATGAACATGTAAAAACTCTTTTGACACATCCCAATAAAGGGGATAATATATAAGGATTAACCTACATTCACAACTATATAAGATATAGGAATAACCCAAGAAATCCATGAACACTAGATGATGAATCAAATATCACATAATGATAGGAATGTGTAATAACCATCACATATTAACATGCAATAAAACAACCAGAATAGATATCAAAGGATTGTAAATGCACCCACCTCTAATCAAACTTCTTATATAGGTCTCATATGGTTACACACACATGATAATAATAATTACAATAACATGCATAAATTTGTGATATTGATAAGGCCAACCATTCGTATGTGAAACAATGTTTTGATGACAATGATTTATATCCAAGTTCAATTTCTACACTCCAAAACCTTGAAAAATAATTTTTCCACCATAATATATAATTCTAGGATCATGGATACAGAGTATAAATACCTTATAAGTTATAACAAGATCACACATACTTGAGAAGATCAACTACCAAAAAAGGTCTAGGTCCAAATGATGCGTAAAAGAATTTTTTTTGAATATTAGTTTTGATTATATTAGTTTTCATAAAATCCTCATCTAGATGATTTTAAAACCGTTATATTCAATCATGAAATTAAGAATCTAATTGTAATGACCTTGTTAAATATGATTTAATTGATCTTGATCAAGATAAAACTCACTAGAGTTGGAAATGTGGTATTAAAACAAAACCAATGTGTTAAAAGTAAAAGTTATAATGAGAATAAAGTGCATAGAATCACCAAACGAAATCTCCAAGTGTGATTCTAGTTGTGGGAGGTCTATTATAGTTATAAAAATAAGATAGGATTTTTGATTTTAAAAAATAGATATTTCCTACATTCTATAAACATCAATAAGAGGAACCATTAGAGATGTAGAAGCTTCCACTGATATTGAGGTGTTTTCTAGGAAGAAGATAATTTGACTAGGAATCCCAAAAATTGGGAGGTAGAATAATAATTTATACAAAAAATTATGCACACTCCACATGCTAGTAATTTGAGTTTTTGTATCTTTCCATGGTTCAACATCATCCACGTACCTTTTCTATTCTGATTTCAACTTCCCGACCACTTATTCCAGACATAAAACCACTATAAAAAATATAAAAAGGATATGTTGAGATGAAAATTGATCCATATATTAAATAGAGGGTGTCATAATTCTCCCCCACCATTGACATCTCATCATCGAGAAGTATCCCTAGGGGACTGCATGAACAACTTTGGAAACAATTCCTGAATATCTTTCTCCACCTCCCATGTCTCTTCATGAATACACATATATTTCCATTAATGCCAAATAAGTTGAAAATTATTCACCCATAGAACCTTATTTAACCTTTTAATAATTTTAATGGGGTGATCTATAATAGATGTGTCAAGTTCTACCTCCACATACTCAAAGTCAATCACATGTGCAGGATTGGGCTCGTACATCTGAAGATGAGATACATGGAACACATTATTCACACCTTTATATTATGGTGGAAATCATACTGGTAGGTGACCATCATGTTGTGTTTTATGATTTAAAATATACCTATGTACCACAGTGTGAATTTACATTACTTACTAAAACACCTATGACCAAACTGAGAGGAAAATTGTAAGAAAAATCTATTTCCCACTGTGAAATTCAATGGTCATTTCCACCAGTCGACGTATTATTGTTGTTTTATCAAATACTAAACATGAAATTATCAAATCCAATACACGCACTCTATCATCTCTTGTACCATACGAGGACCAGAAAAATGATTAACCTGTCTCATTATAGAATAGCAGGGAACAACATTACCAAACATTGAGCCTCCAAAAGTGGGAACCAAATAGAAAAATAGAAACCATTTTAGTTGGATAAATCTATTAGATCCGAGTTATATTACCCTATTCTTAAAAAAAATATACTACATTCCTGATGCATATCTTATGATTCCTAGATTATTCTTTTAGACTATTCATCATCCAAGGAATGATAATCCATACTCAGGTTCAACTGAGTCCCAACCATATTCAATAATCCTTACAAAAAACATGACGTGAACTGATCATATCTTTTAATACCAAAATCTATGGAACCCTATTAAACCATATAATATCCTAAATATAGATCATTCATATCTTATCCACTAAGATAGTATTCTAGATTGGAAATAAATAGGCTACCTTTATCAACTAATCCCCTACAACCCACATGGTATATTGACTTCTTGGAGTCCTAGAAAACCCTATCATGAAGTACATAATTACCTCACCCCCTTCAATAAAATCATTAAGAATAGATATAACAAGTCTCCATGCATCTGAAGCACATCCCTATCTTTGTGACAAGTCAAACAAGGTGAGGTAATTCATGAAACCTCTTTATTCATGTAGAGCCAGCAAAACTGGATTCTAGAATCATGATTCATTTTAGATGATCCTGGGAGCCCCTCCCACTACCATTCATGAGGTTATTTAATCCTTTCCTACCTTATGAAGCTTGAAACATTCACTCTTATATAAACCTAAATCACATAATGAGCATTTATATTCCATCCTAAAAATGATTTATTTTTGAAAAACCTATCATGCAATCTGATAGAATATGGATCAGACTACTAATTGGTCTTCACTTATTTCAAAAATAAGGACATAGAGAACAAGGTTGCACAAGTCTCTTCCCCTAAATCATATGTTATTACCATATTCTAGTCATCTAGAAAACCAATTATCTTCCACCCTTCCTAAGACTTCCTCGTTCTAACTTCCCACGTCTTCCAATTATGTGCATATATAGAAAAATTACCTATTCCATGAGCATACACTATTTCAAGGATAAATGTCTTTATGAAATATACTCAATTCCAATGAATAATATTCTTGTCTGATAGGGATGAAATATAACATAGACTCTAATAGTCCATGTATATAAATAAATATCTAACTGAAGAGGTATCTTAAGGCCCTAGCCTTAAAAATTACATAATATTTACTTAATTCAATAATTTACATTGAGGATATTTTCAAGTTTAGAATTTTAGATAATTAGGACATAAATATTAATCAATAACTCAAAAATTTATAAGTATTCACTTATACTAACTATCCATTACTTTAAAAAATGAATCTATTTAAGAAAACATGATTTGTTTTATTGATAAAAAACATCACAACATTATTCCTAATTTATTCCTTCCTCTAACCCATCCTTATACCCCATGGAAAACATTTCAAAAACATGGGATGAGCACAAAAATCTCAGTAAGTGATATAAAATTATGAAATAAAATATTATCCCATAAATATTTTAAACTCATTGAAAATATTTTCATAAAATCACACTTTTCACCCTTATAACATAAACTCTTATAAATACCTCATGAAATCATAATATTCCTATAAAATTTATTAGTAATCATAAATCATAAAACATAAATCATAATTGTTTCTTTTGGCATCCATATCAAACTTAAATTGTATCTTTAGAAGCTATATTGGGAGTAACATTCATGGTTATGTTGGGAAGACCCATCACAGTATATTAACTAAATATATTAGTAGAAACATGAACATTTATCTCTGTTACATTGCATAATGCATTAGAGAGATATCATGGGATCACCCACCCTAGGTTTATCATGGAACCACACGTATACATAAACATTGCCCAAGAACCATAACAAAATCATAAAACATGAACAATCATAAAATAAAAACAGCATTCCCACCTTGCAATCATAATATTTTTAAATTCATTTCTCACATAATCATAGCATGACTTAGTCAAGAAGTAAAAGATTAACCCAATGAATGAAAATTAGGTTAAGAAGTTCCCTTACCATGATTCAAACTTATCTTGTTAATTATTTAATTTAATAAATAATAAACATAGGTTAATTTATAATTTATTTATAACCTTTTTAATTTTTATTATTCATTTTATATCACTTATTACCATGTTATAGTAATTAGTTAATTATTTGAGTTCATATTGGATGATTTTTTGATGTTCGGCTTTTGAGTAAAGAAATGTGATTTGATGCAAATTATCCATGTCATCAAAAGTAAATTATCTATATAATATTATTAATGATTTTAATATAATATATATATAGTATATATGTATTCAAAATAGTCCATAACATTTGGAGAGAATAAATGAAATGAACTATTAATGGAGACAGTAGGTGGTACGTACACATGAACTCTACTTTCATTTATTTTTCATATTAAAACATTGAACAATAAATGATACGGAGGTATATTGTATTATTTTTTATATATGTTACATTATTTCATTAACTCTATCCTTTAATCATTCCATGTTTGACATGAACGATTCATGTCACTTTGAGGGTGCAGTAGTCCAAACATCCTCAAATGAAATTATTATATTTACACATTATGGAAAGCATAAAGGTAAGTTGTAAATAAAAATTTTATAGAATAGGGGAAATATTAATATAATATATATCATATATAAATACAGTTGCATCAAAAATTCCACAATTATAGGTGTTAATATAAAAATTAACAATCATTATTTTTTGAGGGAATAGTTCGTCGTACACATAAATAGTATGTTCTATATCCATATGACAAAGTTGTGTATAAGTGTATGTCTAACACTTATCATAACAAAATCATAGTATATTTTTTATACTTTTTTTGTTATAATATAAATGAATAAAGAGAGTTTAGGGGGTTATATAAAGAAAATAATTGAAAGATCTTGAGATAAAATATTACCTCTAAATCAGGTAACTTCTTTTGATTTGAGCCAAACAACTTTATTTAATTTCATTATTTCGAGGGTAATGGTTATAAGAAGAAGGGAGGGATATTGGGAGATTATATGATAAGAATTTGGATGAGCCAAGGGGCTTTATAACTATGAGTAAGTGGGTAAAGTTTTTGGCCATTTATAAGAGATAGGTGGCGCACTTTAGGAGTGTATTGAAATATTTTTTTTATAAATTAATTTTCGAATTATAATTTCATAAAAGTGATATAATTAGAGGATAAGAAGATTATGGATAGATATAATCTCAACCAATAAGTTTTAGACAGGTTTATGCTGTAAAATTAGCCTTATATTTTAACTTTAACCATTAGTTAAAATCATGAACTCTAACCATGTCTTCTTATATTTTCGTAATTAATCGTTACTATAGTTAGTATAAAATGAAAATAAAACCAAAAGTGGATCACTAATTACATTTGTAAAATTATATAAGTCTGTTTTCTGAATATTATATTTTTAGTAATATTATATCTTTTAATAAAATAATAGTTTTTTTAAAACTCATTTTTGTCAATTTTGACACTATATAGTAATTGATTTTTTATAGTCCTAAACAATTTATTCATTATAAAAAATAATTAACTCATACCTAAAATGTTAATTTAGTCCAAAACATTAGTGGATGGATTAAAAATGCAGAAATTTTATTTATTTTATTATTTATAATATCATTTATTTGAATATTTCTTCAATAAGGTTAACACTACATCATTATTGTGTCATAAGTAAACTTATTTACCTAATTTCTAAAAATTAAAAATAAAATTCCATAAAGTAGGAAATATTTTAATATTTCTAATGAATATTTATAATAGAAGATATGATTTATATAAACCAAATGAAAAAATTTTTTGACAGAAGATACATATTTATGTTATATATTCCTTTTCATTAAATTAATTTTAATTACATGTCATTATCACACCCAAGTGGATACATGGGGTCCTAAAATCGACCCAAGTGTTGTCATGGTGGTAAATATATCATCCAATAAAATTAGGACATGTGTTATTGTAGTTTTATATTATTAAAATATTATTTTTTACCTTTATTTACATAATTTAACCTTTAACAATGGTAAATTAAAATAATTACTGAAGTTACTATTCATAATGTCCAAAAAATTAAAGGTAATGATTTATATAATTTGGAACATATGATTATAAATATGGAATTAATTTTTCAAAATTGAAAACACATAATTTTCATTATTTAATTTAAAATTAATTCCTGTTGTCAAAACCAGAATGTTAGTTTTTAGGAAGTAAAAACTATCAAAAGATTGACATGTGTTTATATCCAATTTAATAGTTAAATTACTTAAAATGAAAAAATTCGGAATAAAGGAAAAAATTAATCCAATTAAACTTTAAAGAAAATTAAAAGGACAATCTTACTATATAAATAAATTAGAAGAAAAATCAGTTTTGAATTAAAATGCAGTATTTTTCACTATTCATTAAAATATGAATTTCATTAGATTAATACCAAAATCTCAACCAAGGTAAATTTTTATGTCCCACATACAATGAAAATGTTTAATATGTAAATTAGAAAATATAAAAGTGTCAAAAACTAGATTTAAAAATGGTTATCCATCAAAAGGAGGTAAAACAACCTTTTTAAATTATTAATCTATTTTATGATTAAAATTTTATTCATTATCATTTTAAGCTTTTAAAATTCCTCAGATAAATGTAAAAACATTTTAAAAACATGTGTATTCATATTTTAGTTAGTTATTTTTATTCTCTCTGATACAATGGAAATGTGTTAACTACCGTTTAAAATAATAATATTATATTTGTATTATTTTTCATTATAACTCAACCTTGTGGGAAACGTAAGACTTTGGAGAAACCCATTGTTGTGTATTGAGTACGCTATTTGAAAAATAGTCCCATTTAATGTAAAATTAATATATAATTCATAAATATTAATAGATATGAAAATTTACTATTATATAAATACTTCAGATTTTACATCCTTCCCCTATTGGAAATTGACTCCTCACAATTTTAAAATTTGTCTCAGTAACATCATTGAAAATTCAACCTTGGAAAAAGATTCAATAAAACTACCACTTTAAAAGAATTAAAGAGAAGTAAAAAGGTCACCTAGGATAACACATACTAGGATTACATGTAGAAAAACATGCATATGGAAAGAAAACAAACCATCTTATTCTGAAGGAGAGTGATAGAAAACATGATCAGGAGAAAGTTACCAAACAAAAAACCCCAAACACGTGATAGTTTATTGGTCAATAACTTCATAGTAGGAAAAATGAATGGAATTTTTTTTTGTTTTAAAATCATTTTCATAATGTTGGGGAATTATTTTAATTCTTAGAATAATAAAAAAATGAGACATATTTACATATCAATTAGAATTTCAAACTTTAATAAATATCTACCAAATACTAATATTTTCTTCTAAAGATGAGTATCCATGATGAATAAGTCACACTTGACGCACTATAACAAACTTCTTGAGAATAAAATAATCCAAAAAAGATGAACTATATATTCCACCTATCTATAAACATTAAACAAAACCAAAATGGTTTGGATAAGATAATATAATTCCCTAAAAAGAATAATAATTTATAATAAAAAATACTACTTTTAATCTCCAAACATTTATAGTAATACCAAAATGAAAAATATAGACTATTAAACAAACAATTGTCCTTAAAATTCATCAAAATAATACAAACTAAGATTGAAACCAAAAATTCAAAAGGATTTGATCACATTGTCTTCCATGATGAAGCATAACATTTATCTCCAAATAACATCAAATACTATTAAAGTCTCATACTTCAAAGTAATTAACCAAAACACATATTCTCTATGATAGGTTAATCATTCCCATAAATAACCTAAATTTCCATATTTCCACAAAGAAAGATAGATTAATCCAAAATAAAATTTAACCATTACTCCTCAAATGAAATCCCATAGTATTCTATTTTCCTTAGACATAAAGTGTTCCCAAAAGACTGAATGTCTTCCAAAATAACATTTCTCACTTAATCACCAAATCATTTTCCTATACTAAAGATATCTATTTGATAAAAAATAAGTTCCCAAAATCAACTTATTATTAATCCAAAAAATAATTTAACTAGAAAAAACAAGACACACTAACCAGGTACTTCATATAGGCATGTGGCAGGTGATGAACCCCTGTTGCATTTCAGTTGTGGGTTTGATTCCCATGGCTTTGTCAGAGGTGACAGGTTGACACTCATCCCGCGGGATTTACATTTTCTAAAACTATATAATTTTTATAACATTACCAAAACTAGATAAAATCATAAAAATTACCATAATATATTTTAAACTCAAGTTTATATCATTCCTTTAATTTTTCATATCAAAATGTAATAACTTGTGATTCGCTCAAATTCAAAGATCATATAAACCCTAAAGGCTCTATATAACTATATCCTCAAAATAAAATATAATTTTTCCTCAATTAACATTTTTACATAAAGAATTTAAGGGTTACACAAACTAGAAGTCATCTAATGTAATGGCATCTTTAATACCTTTAAACGTATCATCATCCATGGATCAAACATAACTATCCAATTCCCAAACTATTCAAATATTAATCATCGAACATTATTTATGATCCTTTAACCATGTTTTTTGATATTATTATTTAAAACATCTTTCCTGAAAACAAAATCATTCATAATTTCCTAAGATTCAATAATGTAAAAACATAATCTATGAAATAATCCATACCATTCATAGATCATTTTCAGTTTCCTCTTCTTTAATTATAATGGCATTTGGTATTGGTAAACAGATATTTGTAAGGTCTTTCTGATCGCATTCCCGAACCTTCTTCGTATGTCATCTATCTAAGTAATGACCATGAAAACCATATTTAAAACATTCAATTGATCCCTCAGAATGAACTTATTTCCATTTCCAATAGTCAACTGAATTATTACTTTTTCCATGACAAGTTATTGCTTTATGACCTTCATTACCACATCTATAACATCTTCCCGTCCCTTTGAAACATTTTCCCAGGTGTTTTTTTATACATCCTTGACACATAGGTAATTGAATATACTTACCTTTATGATTATTATATGAACATCCATAGGGATTCATTTCTCGTATATATGATGCCATAGAAAAATCACCATGGTTTAAGTGGTCAATCATGAATCTATATAGTTGGTTAATAATAACAACAATAGTTCTCATTACAGCACCCATTTCATTCAGTATCTTATTCAGATAACCACTCCAATTTCCTTAAAATCAATTGTTACATTGGTTTCTACTAGATCAAGACATTTACTAAAACCAAGAAGTTCTGTGTGAGTATATCGGTAAAATCATCATATACTATATTATGAGGAGGGTTAAAACTAATATATATTAATTCATGTTATCTTAAATTCATTCTATTTATATAAAATAAAAATAAATATTTATAAAATGTTAACCATTGTGGTTATATAAAACATTTCACTTATGCTTAAATAATATCCTAACCTCTAAAGATATCAAAACTAACATCTGATTCCAACTAAAATTCCCTAGCGTTAAACATTACATAATCTTTAGTTAGGTCAATAATTCACATTGAGGATTGTTTTAGGTTTAAATTTTTAGAGAATTAGGCCATAACTATTACACAATAACTCAAAAATTACAAATTAGTTACTTCTACTCACCATCCATTTTTTATAATATGAAACTATTTAAAATAAGACATGATTTATTTTCTTGATAAAAAACTTCAAAACATTTATCTTGATTTCTTCCTTTCTCTTAACAATCCTTATACCCTGTGGAAAACATTTAATAACATGGTATAGGAACAAAAACATCAATAATGGATAAAAAATAAGGAAATAAAATGCTGTCCCACAAATATTTTAATCCCATTGAAAACAATTTCTTGAAAATCATAATTTTCACCCTTATACATAAACTCTTAAACATACCTAATGAAATCATATGATTTCTGAGAAAATTCATAGTAATCATAAATCATAAAACATAAATCATAATAGCAACATGTTTCATCCCTATCATACTTACATTATAGCTTTCATAGCTACATAGGGAGTAACCATATTTGTTACATTTTTAATACCCATCACAGTATATTGCATAAAACTCTTAGGAGAAACATTAACATTTATCTTTATAATGTTACCCAAAAAATTGGAGAGCTATAATGGGATCACCCACCCTCAAGTTACCAAGGTACCAACTGTATACATAAACAATGTGGAATAACAAAAAAACAATCATAACACATGGACAATCATAAAGGAAAAATAACATTTCCACATTACAATCATAAGATATCATTTCAATATGTTTAAATATTCAACCCATTTCAAAAACCATTTAAAATATTTAATAAAGAGACTTTTGAATCAAAGTGTCCCATAACACTTTGAAACATTTTAAAGAAATTGATATTTTAAAACATTCATGTCCATAAAAATACATTTGTAAAAACCATTTTAAAAACATGGACATAAAATAGAAATATTTATAAGAATAAATTATCAAAACATTAAAGAGAGGTTTTTAGTTAAAAAGTCCATTACCACTTGAGAAAAAATTGATTAATAATCATTAAAGAGTTTAATTATAAAATCATCAAATACCATGAGAATATTGTAATTCATTATATAACATGTCAAAATGGTTGTGTATACACCTTATGGGATAATAAAGGTACATAATATGAAGATATTCTAAAGTGATAGAAGATTGAGATGAATTTCATTACCAAGATAGTATCATTAGATTAAGGACACATCAATGACATTATTATGTGTGAAAAAAATAAATACAACCAATGTAATTTCATATTCAGGGTAAAACAATCAGAGGTCATTCACACATATTCTTGGAAAAACAATACAAATGACATGGATTAATTCAATGAAATGCGATTGAGTTATGATTTTCCTTACAAAGATTATTTTGTTAACAAAAAAGATAGATTATGTGTATTCAATATAAATCCTCATAAATCATGTATAAATAAATGATAAGATATCAAAATTCATTTCTCACATAATCATAGCACAACAAAGTCAAGAAGTAAAATATTAACCCAAGGAATGGAAATTGGGTTAATGAGTTCCCTTTCCTTGAATCTGACTTGTATCATTCATTATTTAATTTCATGAATAATAAAAATAGGTTAATTAATAATTTCTTTATCACCTTTTTAAATTTTATTATTCTTTTTGTATCACTTATTACATTGTTATATCAACTAGTTAATTATTTTAGGTTATATTGGATGTTTTTTTTCGATGTTTGGTACTTGATTAAAAAATGAACTTGTTTTGATGAAAATTATACATGTGTTAATAATTCCAATATCTCCATAATATTATTCATGATTTAAATATCATATATATATATTATATATGTATTTATAATAGTCCATAACATTTTGAGAGAGGAAATGAAATGCACTGTTCAGGGAGACAGTAGGTTGTACGTACACTTGAACACAACTTTCACTTATTTATTATATTAAAATATTAAAAAATAAATGATACAAAGGTATATTTTAATATATGTTATATCTATTAAATAATTTCATTAAATCCATCATTTATACATTCCATTTATGGCATGAACGAGTCATATCACTTTGAAGGGGCGGTAGTCCACACTTCCTCAAATGAATTTATCTTATTTACACAATTTGGAAAGAATAAAGTTATTTTGTAAATAAAAATTTCATAAGCATAGAGACAATATAAATATAATATATATCTTATATAAATACATTTCCATCATAATGGCCACCATGAGAGATGGTAGGATAAAATTGAACAATAATCGTTTCTTGAGGCAGTAGTTCGTCGTATATAGAAACAATATGTTATATATCCATTAGATGGAGGTGTGTGTAAGTGTAGGTACAAAACATAGTATAAAAACATCACTGTATATTTAGGATACTATATTTTATATAAAATAATTTAATAAATATAGGTTAGGGGATTTTAGAAATAAAATTTATGAATGGAGCTTCAGATAAAACATTTCCTCTAAATCGGGTAACTCCTTTTGATTTTAGCCAAAAAAATTCTTTAATTGCTTTATGTTCATGTTAAGGATTATAGGAGTAAGGGATAGATTTTGATATCTTATTTGATAATATTTGATTACAAATGGGGCTTTAGAGGCGTGAGTAAGTGGTCAAGTATGGTGTCCTTTTAAAAGATGGAGGTGGAGAACTTTAGAAATGTCTTGAAATATTATTTTATTATAAATTTATTTTAGAATTATAATTTATCAAAATTTATATAAATATAGGATAAGATGAGTATGGATATAAATAATCTTAGACAATGGGTTTTATAGAAGTTTATGTCTTAAAATTAACCATATCTTTTAGCTTTAACCCTTAGATAAAAACATTAACTGTTACCATGTCTTCTTGTATTTTTGTAATATATGGTTACTATAGTTACATAAAAATTCCAATCAAACAAAAAGAGGATAATTAATAAAAAATTTAACATTATATATTTCATTTTGATAAATTATAAATTTTTTGGACTATTATATCATTTAATAAAATATTATTTTTTTTAAATCATTTATGTCAATTTTCACACTATTTAGTAATTGATTTTTTTATAGTCATAAAAACATGATTCCTTCTAAAAAGGAATTAAATCATCCTTCACATGTCAATTTTACCCAAAATATTCATATATAGAATCCAAATGTTCATATTACATTTATTTTGATATTTATAATATCATTTATTTGAATATTTCATTAATAAGGTAAACACTACATCAACATTTTGTCATAAATGAATTTTTTTATTTAATTTATAAAATTAAAAATAAAATTCCATAATGTCAAAAATATTTTTATATTTCTAATGACTGTTTATAGTTGAATATACCATTTAAAAACCAAATTAATTTTTTTTTATTAGTAGATACATGTTTATGTTATATTTTCGTTTTTCTTTAAATTAATTTTTATAACATGTCATTATCACAACCTTATGGCTTTGTGGGCTACTAAAATCAACCAAAGGATTATTTTGGTCGGAAAGATCCCATTAAATTTGATTAGTACATGTGTTATGGTAGTTTTATATTATTATAATATTATTGTTTACCCTTATTTACCTTATTTCTAATAATCTATGGAAAATAAAATTAATTACCGAACTCACTATTCATAGTGTCAAGAAATAAAAGGTAACTATTTAAATAATTTGGATCTTCTAATTTAAATTATGGTTTCCATTTTTAAAAATTAAAAACATATATTTTTCAATAATTAATTTAAAATTAATTCCTGCTGTCAAAACCAAAAAATAGGTTTTTAAGAAGTAAGAAATATCAAAAGATTGACTTGTGTTTATATCCAATTTAAAAGTAAAATTATTTAAAATGGACAAAATGTAATTAAATGATAAAAGATTAATCAAATTACACTTAAAACCTATTAAAATGAAAATATAACTATATAAATATATTAATTTAAAAGGAATTTTGAATTAAAATGCAGTATTTTCACTATTCATTAAAATATGAATTTCATCAGAAAAATACCAAAATTTCAACCAAGGTAAATTTTGATTACCTAATTATAAAGAAGAAATTTACTATATAAAATAGAACATATAAAAGTGACAATGACTAGATTTAAATTTCTGTCTCTCTCAAAATCCTGTAAAACAATCTTTTAAAAATATTAGACTAATGTATGCTTAAAATTGGATACATTCCCATTTTATGCTTCTAAAATTTATTGGATAAATGTAAAAAAATTAAAAAACAGGTGTAATCATATTTTAGTTAGTTATTTTCATTCTTTCCAATACATAATCTAGGTGTTAACTACTATTTAAAATATTTTTTTATTTTTTTATTATTATTCAGTATAACTAAACGTTGTATGCAACCTAAGAATTAGGAGAAACATTTTATTGCATTTCTAGTACACTATTGAAAAAAGAATACACATTAACTTAAAATTAATATCTTATTCATAAATATTAATAGACATTAACATGAATTAGTCTATAAATCCATGAGATGTTAAATGTCGTGTTTACCACATTTCATTGCATGAATCACAACTTCCAAATCAAAGTAATGGGTAGCATAGTTTCACTCATCAGGTCATAGCCACATAGAACATTGATATAATAATTACCCTTATATATCAAAAATTATCTAAACCTAAAACATATGTTTCTAAATACAAATCATTCCCAACCCTACGCCCTGGCAGAATTTGATTTAGAGCTAATGTTAATCTCATCCTTAACTCCACAAAGGCCTCTTTATACTGGTTATCCCATTCAAACATGACTCTATTTTATATATGAAAGGTCCTTTGGGATTATAGGTTAGGAAATTATTGAATAAATGAATTTTAGTAACAAAAAAATACATGTAATCATCAAATCCTAAACACATTCCTCGGTTTTTCCCTAGAAAAAATTGCTTCATCAATATCAGTATCAAAATATATTATATTTTAAAAAACCATGTTCCTAAGAAAACACACTTATTAGATCCAAAATTGAAACATGTATAGGTTGGTGTGAAAATGATGCATTAAAGAATACTTAATATGATCTCATGGTTTTAAGCAAGTGATTCCAATTTCATATAATATATCAATATGTTATCATTGAACACAATAATGAATAAATCCATGTATTAATGAAATATCATGTTCATGAGGTCCATGATCACTCTTAGATATTTTTTTGTCCATATGGTATAACAAGATACTCAAATAGCCCATATCTTTACCTAAAATATTTGTTCCATATGTCTTCCACTATAAAACGATATTTATGGTTTCTAGAATGTAGAAAAATCCATGAGAACCACTGATATCATATTAATTGATTGTACATGTCATCAATCCATTGAAATGGGTACCTTTTTTTATACTTTGGTTAAACATTCAATAGTATATATAAATGTGAAAATGATCATATGAATTTTTAAGAAAAAAATAGAGGACCCCATGGGGAAGTGATCAATCAGATGAATCCTTTTTCATCAATAACATAATCCTAAATCCTCAACTCTTTAATATCAACCACTTCCAGGTGATATGATAGACTAAATACATGTCACACAATGAGCAATTTCCCAATTTCAAACACAAATCCCTTCTCTAGAGGCTACCTAACAAAATATTCTTGAAATATATATTTTAATACTTCCAATATAAGGGGAAATATGATGGAGTAACTATAAAATACCAAACAAGGATCATACTACCCACCATTGTTGAAAATGATTCTCTATGATAAGAAGTGGGTTCCATCCTTTCTACTTTGATATCCTATTCACTAGTAGACATGATATCATCCCCTTTAGAAGACATAAAATTAAATCTTCTATGATAATAATTGATATATTTCTGGTATACTTTAAACGATTCTATGTTAATGTTCACATTAAATCATGAGATCTCCATATTTCTGAAGATATACACATGCATGAAGATAAAAATCAGTATCTAACAATATGGACAAATAAGAAGATGGTCCAATTTCATTTATATGTGTGTATCGATTGAATAAATCATAAAAGTGAACCTAATAATTATTTATAATTAAGAAATCAATTTAAAATATAGAAATTAATGGGTTGTTCCTATATCAAATAAAATAACCTTTTGTTTAAAAGAAATATGGGATATACAGTGAATTGATGAAGGTCCTTTTATACCATTATCTAGTTCCTGATCTGTTACGTATACCATGCCATAATATACTCCATGATGACATATAATATTATGAGTAACCTAATTTCAGAATGATTGTGGGGACTATTCCTTATGTTGAGGTCCTCTACCAACATAATGGGATGGATTTATTGAATGTATACATGAATTATTAGCACAAAACAAATTCTGATGATATGTCTTTCCAAAATGATCAAGTATTGGGAGAGAAACCAGATATTTATTGAAATAGTTTCCTTTTCAGCCATGTTTAAAACATATAGAATATTTATCTAGAAAATAGGGAGTTTAATGACAAAGGTTTTTCTCTAACACTTGACCACTTCCCAGGAATTGATCCTATGAATTTATTTTATTATTCCCATAATAATAAACTAGGAATGAACTTGAAAAATATTTGGTTAAGCCATGATATGTTGAAATAATGCCTATAACCCCTTCTTTATCAATCCCCTCACTGCATTAGAGCCTTACAAAGCACTATAGTATAGGTTTTCAGATCAAAGCTCCTTACATAGAATTTCAACTAAGGATAATGGCCGAGCTTGAACTTTGTATATTTTCATGCCACAATCCTCGAAAAAATAAAATTAACATGAATCAAATTTGTGAATCAAGATGAATAATAATACATTGAGATTGACCACTATTGATGCTCCCTGAACTTCTGTTCAAAATCTATATTTAACACTTCTAGGAAGAATTACTCAAGGAAAATATCCCTGAAGGTCAACCTAATTATCCCTTAACATCGAATAGAATGTATAATAATTTTCCACCACCATCCAATAGTACCATAATGCATAAAGTTTACAAGATTTACCATTTTATTCTCTAGGGTCTCCACAAAATTAAGGATCCTATTAATAATTCATGTCATGTAGTTTACATATGATGGACCTCCAATGTTCTGGAAGGACGGAGGATTCTGGAGTTGGTAGTCATGAGAATAATAGACCATTTTTGGACCAAACCTATAGGATACTCTTTCGTAAAATATATTTTATAAGGGATTCACATAAATATTAGTTCTATACCTTGAGTTGTTAGAACAAAGAATGATTATTTCTCAAATATATACTCTTGCTCAGCATGTGGTTCATATAGTTAGCCATAAATTCCACAAATATGTAGGACCCTAGGATGCCCTGAGAGAGGAGGGGTAAATTAGGGTGTCAAAATTTTCTTTTAAAGTATCTAATCCCATTCCCATGTTGGTAGGAATGTGTTAAACCTGTATGATCGATATGAAAAAAAATTAAACAATCACATTCCAAGAGACCACACAACACTTTTATATGGTTCAACATAAAGGACTACATCCAAGGAGCATACACTGATAGTGGGTCAGTCATAACAAAATCCACTAATCTTCCATTGTCATGGAGTACAAGAGTTCAGACACACACTCTATGCTAGGTACACTGCCTTTATAATAATTCAGGGATTTCTCACTACGTCCCTTAGAACACTTCTGTCGACTCCCCCTTGCTCACTGAGATGAGAGATATCTCACTCATTTTATTGACTTGAGGGTCTATTCAACAGATTTTTATTGAAGTCTTTGTCTCAGTCCATCATGAGACACTTCTTATATCGAAGTGTAAAATTGATGAACAAGAATGAACTGATCACACAAACAAGATATTCAATATCATGTTGAATGTATAACAGTACACTTGTGTGTAATACCTCAACTTGCACGCATGATTTGGGAATTGGCACAAAAGATGACTTTTTCCCACCCCTACTTTCCATGAAACCCTTATATTTTGTGCAACTAAACTAATGGGTACACATGGTATTTTTAGACTAATGGAACACCTTGTGCATAAGATTAACTCTATGTAATTAATTCATGTGCAAATCATTCACAAAATGAAGAAACCATATTTTATTTGGAAAAATATCTAAGTAATCCATGGGGGTAGATGCCTATTTATAGGCGTTGATTGACCTTTTCTCAAGTTTCCTACATTTTTTTGTTAGTGCACATAAGATTCTTCATGAGCGCGTAAAATTCCTTTTGACGTCGCATTGAGTGCGTAAGTTTATTCTGTGAAAATCTATCTTTCATGCACATTTATGTCTTTCACACACTTTTTACCTTTTCTTTATTTTGATGCACTAATCTCAAAAAAATCCTTGAATAAATGTTTCTAAACACCAATCAATCTAGTGCACAAATCCCTTTTCCAAAAAAAAATTTCTCTATATTCAAATTTTTGGACCAAAAAAATAGGAAAACAATAGGAAACAATGCCACCGTCAATACAATTACTCTCCTAAACTCTATGATCCCTTTCTTGGAAAACTTACAAAATTTCTAAATAGGATTTACAAAAAACACAAACCATACTCTAGTTCAAGCATAGAATGGTTATGGTTCCAAAAAATATAAATATTATATGAATAGATTAATATTAATTACGAAACATTATGATCAATGAAATTATTATTTTAGTTTAGTGTCTTTAGATACCCAGATACATAAAAACTTGTTTATAAGTGATCTTCAAAATTCCCCACTATGTGTTTCATAACTAGAACCCTTCTTATACCTATCTTACTTAAATCCTTTATTCATAATCTCAGGATAGTAAATATAAGAAACAATGAACCTAGATGCCTAGTAAGGGTATAAACTCTAGATATCAATGATCATATAAGAATATAATGAAAATAAGGGTATAAGAACATTATGACAACATTTTAAAACCATACCATTCAAATAAATTATCATAATCTTGAGTTTCATCACAAATCATTGAAGTTCATAAAAAATGAATAAAAAAGGAATCGAAAAAAAAAATCCATTACAGAATAAAATTGGCATATAACTTATGTTTTTGAGATTCAAATAATCATATAAAATTATTTCATTAGTAGACAAGGTTCATAGTAGATACTATAATAGTGTATCGGGATTACTCCCTAAACCATCATATCTTTAATTAAGGTTAACTTATAATACATTTATATTAGAATGAGTCCCTTATTGAACTAGGTTCACTCTCCATTTATATCTTTATTATCTCTTGGGATGTCCATATTTACCAAATTAATTGGAGGATTATATAATTTTGGTCTCATCCCTAAGATAATTAAAATAATGTATATGCATGCCAAAATATAATAAAACATTCCTAATTACGAAACCCATGGAAATGAAATAGGTTTCATAAACGTTTTATTATTTCTTTATCATATAGAACATAAAAAAGAAACATGTTTCATAATGGTTTCACTATAAGTTAATTTCCCCATGGAAATAAAACATTTTTTATATAAAATTCATTAAATCATAATCATCATAATACATAAAAATAATGAATGTGTTTTTTAATATTAGATAATTTCCCAAGAAATTTATATGTAACTTTAATGGATGAGAACTTATAAAAAATATATTTAAAATATCACTTGGAATATTTCTTATGGAAAATATACTTTTCATTTTGAAATCACTACTTCTATGTCTAAAAAATTCAAAAATATTATGGAAAACATTTTCTTTTGAAATAACCTTGTAAAATATTATATATTCCTTAAAACATTTAGGAGTAATGATAGCAACAAATTCAATTCATGCCATGTATGTTTAAATAATGAATCCTTTCTCATTTTTAGTAAAAAGTCAAAATTAATCATTCATAAAATTACAAGAAGACTCCATTTAAACTATTTTTTAAAATTAAAACATTTATGAAAATTATATTAAACAATAATAATGGAATTGTAAAAATATTCTTGAAATAGTTTTACCAAACATGGACATGGATGAATTTTTATTTTCGACCGACGAGAGAGATGGAGTCATATTTATTTAAAAATATTCTTCTTGCATCTTAATTTGTTAATGATGAAAATATTAAAATAAAACATTTCTTCTAACAAATAATATGATGGGAAGAAAACTAATTATTTTTTAAGAGGTATATCATGAAATTTATTCATTGTAAGCTAATCAGAAACTATCATGGTAAACAATGACGTTGTAATATAAAACCCCTTCCACAATGGTAAATTTTGAACCATAAATCCCATGAATGAAAAAAATCTATAATGGATATGAGTATCCCAAATACTTTTATGATAATTATTGTAAAACCAATTCATGATTATTATATAAAACATGAAAAAAGTGGTGAATATTGCATCTGTGCCACCGAAATAAAAGGAAGAAAAGAATCCCTTACCTCAAGTATGCTCTTACTACATACATGTTCAAACCGCATCGATAAAAAATATATATTTAATTTAAATATATTAATGAAATATACTTATATATATAATACTATATATAATTTACATATAATATATTATCACATTTTTATTAATAACTATTAATTAAAATCACTGTTTCAGGTGTTAATAGATTCTTTTTTCACGCATGTTTAGTTTTGCAGTCACATTACTTATACATAGATAATGGTTACATAAACTATATAATATTAATAATGATAATAATATCATATATATTCCATGTATATATATATATATTAATCCATTAATGTTCTTGAGATAGAAAATTATTTATAACATTTATGGAGATAGTTGGTGGTACGTAAGCAAGAACATTGCTTTCATTTTCTCACGGAAAGATGATACAATGGAAATTTATATTTTATAATTATAAAACCATTAAAATATCATAAATTTAATATATAAACATTATTTATATCTTTATTACCATCCAATTATAATGGTGATGGAAGATGAATTACACTGATACGTTGAGACGGTAAGTTATACGTACACACAAGGGATGGTTTTCTTTTCTATTGGATGGAGAAAGGTCTAAAAAGAATATTAAACTATTATAATTAAAATTAAATATATTTATGATATTTTGGTAATTTTTTAAAATTTATAATATTTATTTAGAGATTTTTGAGAATAAATGAAATTTTAACACTCAATTCAGAGTTATACCTCTTCACTGATGAACAACCTTCTGCTTACATCATAATCCATAAAAGGATGGTATTTTGTTAAGGAAAAAATGATCTTTTATATGGTTAAGGAAGATATTAAGGAATTATAATATTTATTTTTAAATATATAAGGATAATGATGTGATGAGAAGTGAGAATATGTGTTGTCTTTTTATAGGGGATGGGAAGGACACACATGGAATTGATAGATGATTAAACAATATATACATCATAATCATGTCATATAGAACCAAGGAACCAACAATTTTCATATAATAATTTATAGGATATATTTAAACACATAAAATCAAACTTTTTAATATTTTAGATGTATTTTAATCATTTTCCTATAGTTAAACAACATTGAACCAGTTTTAACATTAATCATGATAGCTTTACTTTTTACCATGATAACATAATTATAATGAAAAAATAAAAGGCTAATTAAAAAAAATCTAATGAATCTATTTTGAATCTATTTTATCATATTTAATTTATATTAGTAGTATAAATTATATTAAATATAAGAACAAAAAACACATGAAAAACAATTTCAAGAAAAATGCTTGATTTATGAGTACTTTTTTTACCTTGAAATAAAGTAGCAAATTAGTTTTCTATATTGTTTTGTAAAATAATGAGAAAATAAGGTTTCAAGAAATTTAGGTATATAAAAAAATTATTTAAATCTCCCAATCATGCCATCAAATGGAATGACCAAAAATTGCCTTTAATTTGAATAAAATATAACTTACCCTCACAAAATTCAATCAAGGGTCCCCAAATTTTAAAAAAACTATTTAAAATACTTCATGTAACTCTTTAAAAGAATATATATTATCCAAAACCAAACATTCATTATTAAATAATCAATTTCATGGATTATTTTTAGGCTTTACCCATGGTTTTAACCTTGTTTTACCTCTTTTACTATCCTTAAAATTATTTACTATAGTTTCTATTAATAATAAAAAAATTCAATTTTCCATAATATGTTATAATAAATTTTATGATTCCAAATATGGAATAAAATTTATCATATTCATATCATATAATTATAAAAATTTAATTAAAAATTAGACCCCTAAAATTTAATGAAAAACGAGTTTCCAAAGAAAAAGGTTTCATAAGTATAAATTTTTTTTATATCAAAATTCAACATAAAATTGATTCTAAAGATCAAAATAAGATTATACATAAAATTATTGAATTTAAGGTACTTTAAAACCCATATAAAACCCAAATCGTACTCTGTAAATGATTTAAATGCAAAATATGTTTACCAAAAAATCATTATTTCTCACTATTCAATGAAAATATAAATATTTTCAGGAATATTTTAAAAAAACTTACTATTATATAATTTTGATATTAGGATTTAAAATATTTTGTTAATTTTTTAAAATAAATTTTATAAAATTGGTATAATGTTATTGTTTCATTTGTTTATATAAAACATCATTTTTTTAGGAAAAAAATATTTTTGACGCATAAAAATAATTTAGCAAAAAATTTGTATTTAATTATCAATATATTTTCATTATCTAAAACTATTTGAAGTATTTATAATGGTTTTTATTACTATTCATTAATCCAATTACAATGAATAATTTATATTTGTAATGTATAAATAATAATATTTTATCAGTGTATTTTAGTTTTTTAAACACATAATTTCATGTATCATAAGTTATAAAAAGTAAAAGTTAATTTTGAAAAATTATTATCAAATTTCAAGGTGTTATAGTGTAATAGGGATATCCTTTTATGTGGGGAAATTCTATTCAATTTCCCT